>WNWU01000030.1:15373417-15420979 GCA_012654045.1 Ptyas mucosa
TCCTTCCTTCCTTCCTTCCTTCCTTCCTTCCTTCCTTCCTTCCTTCCTTCCTTCCCTCCTTCCCTCCCTCCCTCCCTCCCTCCCTCCCTCCCTCCCCCCCTCCTCCTCTCCCCCCCTCAAGTGTCTTCTTTTCTTGGTACAATTCGTTTTCTTTTTATTTTCATCCATAAACTGTAAATCATTACGAAGTAGGGTGATCTAAAGATTGAAGTAGTAAATAATAGTAAATAAACCTTGATCGAAAATATCTTACTGAAGAGAATTGTCAAATTCTAAAACAAAGAGGAAAAGATAGGAAAGGATTTATTGCCTCACAGCCCAACATATTTTGGATACAGTAATTCCTGTAGAGGAGAGGAGAGACATTCTCTATCATTGTTTCGGGGGGAAGGGAGTTGGGGAAGTTTAGTGGCTGCCCTCTTTTCCTTTTGGGCTTGGAAAATTTTGATCTGCAAAAGATGAGAAGAAGGAGCAGGGAAGAAATGTTTAACAGGCTGATTTATAGTGAACTAGCCATATTATTATGAAACAGCAGCACAATAATCCGTCAGGAATGCAGTGCTTTTAAAAAATATAGATTGGAAGTGCAACGGGTTGATCTTGCAGTATGCTTACCCCTACTGAGCTGCTACTCATATTTCATGGTTTCCTGGCCTAAAGATGATGCTAACGGTGACTTTAGACTCAAGAGTTTTGAAAGATCAGTAATTTGAAAAGCAGCTGCTCCAACTGTCAGAAGCCAGTCGGCTGCTATCATTTTAATCCATTTTCACATCTTACATTTGGGTGTTCTGGTAAAGCCAGTTTCAGAAATGCAGTCACAATCCAATTTCACTTGATGCCACTGGAGGCTTAACTTTGCGTATTCAGTTACTTCTCTCTAAGTAGTTTTTGGTTCTTGGGCATTTTATCTTTTCTGTTTTCTAACCTCATAATCTTGATTTGGTCATCTAATATCTGGAGAGGAACTTTCAAACACACACAAAGAAAATAGCCCAGGGAATCTGGGCGAGCATTTGTGAATCAGAACTGATTTGATTTGAGTTGTGGACTCAAGATTGAAAGAGAGGAAGACTCCAGCTTGCAATTCAGGGCAAAATGTTTCCATTTGAGATACTTAGAGATTTTTTTTTTAAATGAAGTTGTTCATAGGTTAGAATGGAAAAACACAAATCATTTGGAGCGGATTTGTTTTTTGGGGAAAAGAGGATGAAAATAATAAGAAAGATCAATTCTTCAGACATTAATCCTGCCGGTTCTTATTCCAGATATCTTTTAAATTTTAACTGCGATATCACTTGGAAACGTTAAGACAGGAATGAGAAAAAGACAGCGCAGCAGTCTCAATTCTCCAGCAAAAATTCTATAGAAAATCTATGCAGAAGCAATACAGAAAAGATTTTCTTTTAAAGAAATCAGCTCTTTAAACTTTTACTTTCCACTTGCTTGCTTTTCTGGGGTGCCAGATTTGCTGTGAAACTAAAAAATACCAACCTTATGAGATAGGATAGCTTTTCTGCTTCTGATCACTGAATTTAAGAGAGGGAGAATACTAAGAGGTTGGCAAATCTGCCCCTTCTTTTTGGAAGGCCCTTTTATAACTGGCACAATTGTGCTGTGGAGCCAAGATGAGCTGGGCACAATGGCAAAAACATAACTTTTTTAAAAACTTACTTTTTTCAGTTATGCAATAGCATGACTTGTTGCCAACCATCAATGAATCAGCAGAGGGCATGGCAGGAGCAAGCTGGCACAATGCAGTGCAGTGCCACAGAGAATGAGGCTGGCATGAAGAGAGTGGTATTAGTCTTGGCTCATTCTGTTTTTAAAAACACTGAACTGTTGGCATAGCATTTGATGCCCATCTATTCTTTGCCAAGAGAACTAATCTGCCCTAATTGTTCAGAATGTTTAAATGTACAATGTAAGTTGGCACTGAGCCTATACCCAGAGTGCTGAGTGGTATATTGAACTCCCATTTGTGATGGCAGGACCAGAAGTCTAATGTTCTATTGGGACAAGAGAACCAAAAGCCCAGGCTGATGGTTGACCAGAGGAATAAGGATGGAGAATGAGGAAGTGAATGAAGCTCAGAGCAATGCGAGTTTTGCCACCACAAAATAGCTCTGATGAACGGATAATTTAGTGAGATGGTTAACTCACCCCCTCCAATTCAGCATTCCGGTAGCTTGCAAGATTGGCACATTTTTAGAGATGTGCACCAGAAATAGCACAGAAGCCATCCAATTGATGAAGTGCCTTGCAAGGCTCAATTTGTTTTAAGGTGTGAATCTGCTTCTGTGGGACAACTTGACTAAAGCTTCACCGAATCAGAGGGTGGCTTCAAGGCTTTGTGCAGGCCTAAATACATGTCAATTGCTGTTTCTACCTCTTGATGTCAATCGAGTTTTTAATGGTGGAAAAAAATATATGAAATTTATACCCTGGGATAGCCGGAAATTGGAGAGCTATTATATTGGTATTTTTATTTATTCCATCAGATGTCTACGCCACCTTTTCTCTAGGAGACCAAGGAGATAAATCAGAGGTGAGGGACTTGTGGTGTCCACTGTTCAGATATTATTCAACCTCAGCTTGAAGGAGCCCAGCTATCATGAACTGCAGTTATATTTCAGCAGCAACTGGAAGTCTCTAGGATTGTAAGCATAATGAAATCAGAATGAAGATAAAATAGTGCTGTAACTGTAAAACCCCTGGTAGGATATGGATTTAAAACAGGGGTGAAATCCAGCAGGTTCTGACAGGTTCTGGAGAACCGGTAGTGGAAATTTTGAGTAGTTCGGAGAACCGACAAATACCTCCTCTGGCTGGCCCCAGGAGTGAGGAGGGAATGGGGATTTTGCAGTATCCTTCTCCTGGAAAGGGGTGGGAATGGAGATTTTGCAGTATCCTTCTCCTGCCATGCCCACCAAGCCGCGCCCACCAAGCCATGAACCGGTGGTAAAAAAAATTTGGATTTCACCACTGCTCTGTTCCCAAAGGCTAAAGTCATTCTGAGAAGACTCAATCAGGGTTCACCTCCACATGACCAATAGGAAGCTGCCAAAAAATTCTAATCTGTGAACTGCTGCAGGCCCTTATTTTCAGTTTCTAATCACAGTGGAAATAAAATGAATACATGAATAAGACGTATAATGTGCCCAGATAAAACCAACCTTGAGCAGTTATTTTGAGGGGGATTTTTTTGGGAGCAAACGTCTTGGCCACAAACACATCATTGTTGTGTTACATTTAAAAGCAAGCTGTTATGCCGAAATGATAACATGACAGCATGTTTGCAACAAAGTGAGGCACAGCAAGTGTTCTCACCCATGGGAAAACATTGCTTCCATAAGCTTTGCAAAACAATGGCTCTGTCTCCAATTCTTGACACGCTGGCATTGTGCCATAAATTTCTGCCTTATGGTCAGTTGATATAGAATTTCTGTGTGTGGTCTTTAAATTCCAGAGAGACTGCACATATCTGTGCTGCTTGTTTTGTTACTGGTCTTTTCAGTAAGTGTTTGATTTTATTTTTAATTACAGAAGTTATAACTTGAACCAGAGACAGTCTGAGAATGGATTTTAGACATTTCTGGATCATTTCAGGAAAGATGTTTAGTTTAACACACTGAGCAAATACACAGACCGCTAAGCCTTTGTCTAGTTCTTGCTTACTATCATGTGAGAGTACGGTCAGGGAAGAAAGCAGGGCTTATTAGGGTAGTAAAGATGGAGCCGAGGTGGTGCAGTGGTTAGAGTGCAGTACTGCAGGCTACTTCAGCTGACTGTTAGCTGCAGTTCGGCAGTTCAAACCTCACCGGCTCAAGGTTGACTCAGCCTTCCATCCTTCCAAGGTGGGTAAAATGAGGACCCAGTTTGTTGGGGGCAATATGCTGACTCTTATAAACTGCTTATAGAGGGCTGTAAAGCACCATGAAGCGGTATATAAGTCTAAGTCAGGGGTGAAATGCTCCCGGTTCGGACCGGATCGCCTGATCTGGTAGCGATGGAGGCGGGTGGTTCAGAGAACCGGTAGCAAAAATCCCTGCCCCCCCCTCCCCCATGCCCAGCTGAGCCGCACAATCATCAGAGGCTTTTTTTACTTTTAAAAGCACTTTTTCTACAACCCCTTCGGCCGAAAAAATGCTTTTAAAAGTAAAAAAAAAAGCCTCTGATGATCGCGCAGCTCAGCTGGAATCATCTAAGGCTTTTAAAAGAAAAAAAACCCTTTTTTTTCTTTTAAATGCCTCTGATGATCCAAGCTGAGTTGCCTGATCGGCAGAGACTTTTTTTCTTTTAAATGTCACTAACGATCAGGCAATTCAGCTTGGATCGTCAGAGGCATTTAAAAGAAAAAAAGTCTCTGCCGATCAGGCAACTTAGCTGGGATCATCAGAGCTTTTTGAAAGCATTTTTTTACAATCTCTTCGCTGAAGAGGTTGTAGAAAAAATGGTTTTAAATTTTTTTTAAAAAAATGGCCACGCCCACCCAGTCACATTACCACCACCACCACCAAGCCACGCCCACAGAACTGGTAGTAACAAATTTTAGATTTCACCACTGGTCTAAGTGCTATTGCTATTGCTAAACCCCATGATGAAATTATTATTTGTAGCTGACCAAGGTTAAAAAAGTATGGGTAGTCCTCGATTTAAAACAGTTCAGTTAGCGACCATTCAAAGCTGCAAAGGCACTGAAAAAACTGATGTGTGACCATTTTTCACACTTATGACCAGTGCAGCATCCCCGTGGTCACATGATCAAAATTCAGACACTTGGCAACTGATTTATATTTATGACGGTTGCAGTATCCCGGGGATCATGTGATCGCCTTTTGCGAACTTCTGACAAGCAAAGTCAATAGGGAAGCCAGAGTCACTTAACAACCATGTTGCTAACTTAACAACCGCAGTGATTCACTTAACAACTGTGGCAAGAAAGATTGTCAAATGGGGCAAAACTCATTTAACAAATGTCTCACTTAGCAACAGACATTTTGGGCTGAATTGTGGTCATACGTTGAGGACTTCCTGTATGACTATTCATAATATCTTAATGGAGACATATAAGCTTGTATTGTTTCTTATTGTTTCTTATCAAATATCGTTTTGTGTTCCATCGAAGTTTCTAACAAGACCACAGAGCTATAAGGCAAAAGGATTTTTAAAAAAAAACCTTAGGAAAACAAGAAACAAACCATACAGATGTTTATTTCCAACTTTCCAACAAAAAATGGCTTAGCACACCCACTGAACTTAGGTGGACCAATACGGTATTTTATTTGACATGAGACTACTTCATGTTCTTCTATATGATTTACTAGTTTGTCCACCTTTTCACGTTTGACTAAAAATATTGGCAACAGTGGTGGGTTTCAAATTTTTTTACTACCAGTTCTGTGGGCGTGGCGTGGCTTGGTGGGCATGGCTTGGTGTGCATGGCAGGGGAAGGATCCTGCAAAATCTCCATTCCCTCCCCAATCCAGGGGAAGGTTACTGCAAAATCCCCATTTCTTCCCGATCAGCTGGGACTTGGGAGGCAGAGAATAGATGGGGGTGGAGCCAGTCAGAATTTTTACTACCAGTTCTCTGAACTACTCAAAATTTTCGCTACCGGTTCTCCAGAACTCGTGAAACCTACCTCTGATTGGCAAGCCCCAAAGCACATTTGAAAATGATCACCAATCTATTTCTCTTGTTGACATTTTTTTTCCTTTTAAAGGAATTATTTTTCCCCTTAAAGCAACTTTTTTTAGCAATTTGAAATCCAGAGGGATAAAATACGCTGCTTATTCTTTTTCAGATGTCCATGATCAAATTCTATAGATGTAGGTTTGCTATTGCTTCTTCATTCCTACAGATGCCAGTGAGGTGGTGAGAGGACCAGTTCATGCTTCAGAGGTGACTCACAAAGGCTGGCAATAAATCATGAGTTTTTTTGCATCCCTATTTTTGGCTGCTTTCAATGCACAGCCATGGTGAAAAATCCCAGGTGTTCCTGCTCTGAGCCAAGTGAATATTCAAGATTGCCCTGAAAGAAGGCATTGTGCTCATTAAAAACAGTTTCTGGGAGAGAAACTAAGACAACTAGTGGTTGAACTTTTCTTTGCTCAAACCTTGGAAAGCACTTGAGATGTCCATATCTTGAGTTGCTAGGGAAGTAGAAACTGAATCAGAGACAGACAGAAGAATTGTGGATTGAAGGCAGGGGTGAAATCCAGCAGGTTCTGACAAGTTCTGGAGAACCGGTAGCGGAAATTTTGAGTAGTTCGGAGAACTGGCAAATACCACCTCTGGCTGGCCCCAGAATGGGGTGGGAATGGGGATTTTGCAATATCCTTCCCCTGCCACGCCCACCAAGCCATGCCCATAGGGAAAAATTTTGGATTTCACCCCTGATTGAAAGTAGTCCTCGACTTACAACAGTTCACTTACTGACTGTTTGAAGCTACACCCGCAAAAAATGATTCCAGAGGTGGGATTCACTTACCTTCCCTACCGGTTCGCAAATGAGAGCGTGTGTGCGTGCACATGGCCTTCTGCACATGTGCAGTAGTTGTGCATTACGTCTGGGTGGGTGGGCAGAGCCTCGGGCAGAGCCTCCTGCAGTCACCGCTACCGGTTTGCGCAATCCGGAGAGAACCAGCTGAATACCACCACTGCTTATGACCATTTTTCATACTTATGAAAAGCATCCCCGGGATCACGTGATTTACATTTGGATGCTTGACAACTGAGTCACATTTATGACAGTTGCAGTGTCCCGGGATCACGTGATCCTCTTTTGTGACCTTCTGACAAGCAAAGTCAATGGGGAAACCAGATTCCCTGAACAACCGTTACTAGCTTAACAACTGCAGTGATTCACTTAACAAATGTGGCAAGAAAAGTTGTCAAATGGGGCAAAACTCATTTAACGAATTTCTCACTTAGCAACTACCTGTATTTGGAAGATTCACTGGAAACACCTTCTCCAAATTTTTGCTGTTCCAGCCAGCCTTTTATGATTACATCCTGGGTATTGCAATCGTGATCACAGACTAATTGTTTAAATTCAAGCCACTGGTTGCTAAAAGGGAAAATGAAAGGTGTAATCTTAATCTAAAAATGTTAAGCAGTGTTGTAAGCAAGGAAGTGGGAGACTGTTTTTCTGACAAAAAAAAAAGCATTGTGGACATACCGAGGAAGACACCAGGGTGTATATTATAAAGCAGTGGTGAAATCTAAAATTTGTTGCTACTGGTTCTGTGGGCATGGCTTGGTGTGGGGGGGTGTTTAATATGACTGAGTGGGCGTAGCCAACCTTTTTGGCTGAAGAGGTTGTAAAAAAAATGCTTTTAAAAGCCTCTGACGATCCCAGCTGAGTTGCCTGATCGGCAGAAGCTTTTTTTAAAAAAGCCTCTGAAGATCCCAGCTGAGCTGCGAGATTATCAGAGGCTTTTTAAAATACTTTTAAAAGCATTTTTTCAGCCAAAGAGGTTGTAGAAAAAATGCTTTTAAAAATAATTTAAAAAGCCTCTGATGATTGCGTGGCTCAGCTGGGCAATGGGAGGGGGGAGGGATTTTTGCTACCGGTTCTCCGAACCACTCACCTGCATCACTACTGGATCGGGCGATCCGATCCGAACCGGGAGCATTTCACCCCTGATATAAAGGGAAACTCTACCAATTCAGTTGTCAATTGAGATTAATTCACCGATAATGGTGCTTAAGAGATGTGCCAGAGAAAGAGTTCACCTTTAGTGCTTCATGCATTGATCAAAATATGATGCCTGACAGAAAGTCCTTCTCTATATTGTTCTTTATTGTCATGGGGAGTAGATTGTATCTGGCTAAAAAACTCCCTCCTTCCTTCCATCAAAATGCAGATGAATCTCAAACTGCCGGTTTGTCATAAGTGACGGAGGAAATGTGCTGTAGGCATTAATACTTAAGAGTCCCATTGCTACAAGTAAGTAGTTTAAACAGTGGTGTGGAAATAAACAATTTGATCTCCTTTGAAGATTCCTTCCCATGTGTGGTTTTAATATGAGAGGATTCTCGTGTCCCACAAGCACAATACAACCAAATGAAGGAGCTGAAATAGACATTCTGGGAGCTGTTTTTCAAAAATAATGCTTTCAATATCTCATTTTGCAAAGGGGGGGGGATTACGCAGCATTTCAGAAGGCGCTGTTTCTGCTGCATGATATTCAAAAGCTTGTGTGTTGCCTGCCTACTATCTCATTTTATTGCCTTCGTTGGCTAAACATGCTTTAGTAATGAATGTTAACAGAGGCAATTAATACTGGGCCAATAATGGGCACATGTACGGCTCTGCTTACTTTGCTAAAGCCAATGTTTATGCTTTGTTGGCAATAGTGTACTCTTCTGCTAAACATGGATAGCCTTAAGTTGTGTAATATATATCATTCTGAGCAGTCTCTAATGATTCTGCATTTAAACAATGAAAACGAATACTTCTAATATGCAAACACTTACTTGCAAACGTATCACCCTGGGGAACTTCTGAGTTATTCCTATACAGCTTTTGGTATAACTTTTAAAACTTTACATGATTTATATGGTCAGACAAAATCATGCCACGCAGAACTAGAACATTAATTCTAAGATGTCTTTTTATTATCTGAAAAAGTTATTGAAACACACACGGAAGTTTTTCTTTTTCCTGGAGGAGAAATAGGTATATAGGGAATAGGGCAGGGAGAAGGTAAGAAGGTCCTGAACTGTCTTTTTTTGGGTGAGTTTCAAAGAATTGAGGCCCTTGGTAAAAAACATTAAGACATGACTTATTTTTGATCCTCATAAGCCAGAAGTCTTCTTCAAACATGGCAGCTTTAAGACTTGTGGACTTCATAGCTGGCTGGAGAATTCTGGGAGTTGAGGTCCACAAGTCTTAAAGCTGCCAAGTTTGAAGACCTCTGGCTTAAGCAATTCTTTCTTGATTATTTATTTATTTATTTGTTTGTTTGTTTGATTTATATATGCTGCCCTTCTCCAGAGACTCAGGGCGGCTTACAATGCAGTACGCAATAGCCTTCATACTTTTGTATATACCTGCTTAGTAGGGCTTTTTGCCCCCCCCCGAGCGGTGTTCTTTTTTATACAAAGTCAGCTTATTGCCCCCACAAACCGGGTCCAAATAGAACTGCTAACTCTTAAGCCCTCTTTTCATCACTTCAAACTTCCTCGTGGCCATGTGAGCAATTTGTATATGCGCTTGTTGGAATACTCAATATTTCATTGACTGTCCTGCTCTTGGAGGGAGGGTTATGTTAAAAAGTAGGCTGTGTCCAGGAAAAAAAAAAAGGGGGGGGGAACAAAGTAATCTACGTTTCTCAATATTCTAACAGAATCACTTGAAAATCTGAAATAAATCTTCAATATGGACTGATCTAATGTGTTGTTACGAGTATATACAATGGGGTGGTATTAATAGTGCAGTCCATGCCTCAAAAGTTGATTTGGAAAGGGTACCCCCTTTTCTAATACAGGTAGTCCTCGACTTAGGATAATTCATTTAGTGACGGTTCAAAGTTACGTCACTGCAAAAGTGACTTATGACCAGTGGTGGGTTCTAACCAGTGTTACCACCGGTTCTCTTCATGCACGCGCGTGCTTCGCTCGCACGTGCGCCAAACTTGTGCTCTACACAAATGTGTTAGGTTTCTGGCCAGCTGAGGTGCGGCAATCCACTCTGCCACGCCTATCAGCTGGGCTAAAAAATAAGAAAGAACAGTAGGAATAAATCAGGGGCAGGCGGGAGGGCCCAGCTCCTAGTCAAAGAGAATGGTTCGGTGACGTCACATCATCACCACTACCGGCTCAGCCGAACTGAGCCGAACCGGGAGCAACCCACCACTGCTTATGACCATTTTTTACACTTAATGAGCATTGCAGCATCCCCTTGGTCTTGTGATTAAAATTCAGATGCTTGGCAACTAGCATATATTTATGACGGTTCCAGTGTCCTGGGGTCATGTGATCCTTTTGCGACCTTCTGACGAGCAAAGCCAATGGGGAAGCTGGATTCACTTAACAACCCCATTATTAACTTGTCGACTGCAGTGATTCACTTAGCAACTGTGGCAAGAAAGGTCGCAAAATGAGGCAAATTTCACTTAACAACCGTCTCACTTAGCAACATAGATTATGGGCTCAATTGTGGCGGTAAATCAAGGACTACTTGTATTTATTAAGGGAGCTTGATGTTTCTCAGGGTCCTAAGCCTGAAAAAACAGGGCCACTCTATCCAAGTATCTGGATAAAAGGAAAAAGAAATCAGAACCTGCTCCAAATAATGGATCTAGCAGACTCTGACAGTTCTTGAGGATTCATAGTTACCGACCACATCCATCCCTGAAATGTGCAGTTGCTGGCAGAAACCCATACTCTTTTGAAGGTGGGATTCTCTGATCAAAAGAACACACCTGCATGAATGTTTAAATCACACTTTCTAAGACCTTTTAATATAGTAATTAGCCAGGAGAGGAATCCTAACGAATGGGGATATGATTCCACGTTTCTGGAGGTAAACAACAATCACACAATTGAACTTTTTAATTCTTGACTAGTACTTCAAATCTTTTTTTTTCCCCTCCCTCCCTCCTCTCTCCTCATCCTGGCAAGATTTCATGGGTTTTTTTGTGTTTTTATTTGTTTATATTATCATCTGACTGTGAACTGCTTTACTAGGGAAAAAAAGAAGCTAATTTGTGCTGAAGAGATTCTGGGACGTTAGGCAAATAAGTATACATAGAGGAACAATGATCTTTTTAAACAATAAAATACAGTAACTTTAAAAAAATATGATTTCTCTCTAGCGCTGTGGAAATTTACATTTCTCAGAGTGAGCCCAGGATATTCTGTGAGAGAATTTTGGGAGATTTATACATGCAGGAGTGGAAGAAATGTTATTAACTCAGCTGTTAAGCACTGTTTTTCCTAAACTGGTATTCTCCAGATGTTTTGAATTACATTTTTCATAATCCCCCCCCCCAACACCACCAGTATGCTACTGTGATGAGCAGTGTTGTAGTTCATCATGTGTGGAAAGCTTCAACTTCCACACAGGATGAACTATGAAATGATCAATTAAACCATAGTAGTTGCCTCCTTGTGAGGGTAATAATTCTGATAGTTACCACAGATAGTCTCGACTTACAAACCTTTGTTTAGTAGCCATTCGAATTATAATGGCACAGTGCAAAATGACGTACAATGGATCCTCGCACATATGACTGTTGTATCATTCCCATGGCCAAGTAATCGGAATCTGGGCACCTGGCAACCAGCATGTATTAATGATGGTTGCAGCATCCTAGGGTCACATGACTGCCATTTTCTACCTTCCCAGCCAACTTCCAACAAGCAAAGTCAGTGGGGGATTCCCTTAATGACCATGTGATTCGCTTAACAACTTCAATGATTCCCCAAACAAAAGTGACAAAAAGGTCATAAAATTGGGCACAACTCTTAATTTAATAGCCACCTTGCTTAGTGACAGAAGTTCTGCTCCGAATTGTTGTAAATTGAGAAGTACCTGTAAATGGAATGACATTACAGCATACAGAACCTGTTTTAAAAAGTTTCTGCAGGCAGAGATATACTCATATCCAACTGGATCCCTATACCTTGGCTTTTGCATCTTCAATGCCCCATCCTCACTCATCCACGGAGCAGGGGTGCTATTCGGCAGGTTCTGACAAGTTCTGGAGAACCGGTAGCGGAAATTTTGAGTAGTTCAGAGAACCAGCAAATACCATCTCTGGCTGGCCCCAGAGTGGGGTGGGAATGGAGATTTTGCAATATCCTTCTCCCTGGAGTGGGGTGGGAATGGAGATTTTGTAGTATCCTTCCCCTGCCACACCCACCAAGCAATGCCCACCAAGCCACACCATGCCCACAAAGCCACTCCCACCAAAGCGGTAGTAAAAAAAATTGAATTCCACCACTGCCATGGAGCCTTTCATATGGGGCACATTTGATATTCATGAAGCATTATTTTTAAAAAATGGCTGCCATTGGGAAGCCTGCCTGTTCATTAAATACATGCTGAGGTAGCCAGGGCTAATTACAGAATTCTTCTCTTACCTCCCCAAATAGTTCTTTTGATCATTTCTTTCAAGCGTTTTCTCCTGAAGGGAGATTTGTGTTTTGGCTTCTCTGATTAAGGCAGAATGCAATTCTCTCTTGAAGAAGCCTTTTAAGAGTTGTACCTGATGAGAAAACTCTTGTTCTGACAGATGTTTGGGGAGACATTGTGATTGTGTTTAATGCTATAGATTATTTCTAATGATTGGAACCCCTCCCCACCTTTTAAAATTCAGATGCCATCTGGCATCACCATGTGTGAGTTGGGCGGCCATATGAATTTGTTTTAAAAAAATAATAAAATAATAAATGTCTTTGCATCTACCATCTTCAGCTGCTGGTCATGAATAAATACATCCTACAGTATTGAATATTTATAGTACATACATTTGCATAAAGAAAGCTGTATTTACTGATCCTGAATTTAAGATAACCCTTCCCTAATCTACTTGATGATGATCAGAGTACAAAGTAATCTATCTCTTTCCCTATACTTCCAGGGATTGTAAAATGATCCTCCAATGCTTAAATTAAACAATTTGTAGGAGAGGAAGTTAGTATTCCCGTCAGGCTGACTCTGTACTACCTGTCATACAATGCATCTCCAATCAATGAACAATAAAAATATATTTTAAAATGACAACAATTAAGCTAACAGTAAACAACAACTCAATCAAGAAACTGCCAAGAACACTCCAAGAACACTGACAAGGCAAGCCACAAGTATATAAAATGAGAGCAAACCTTACTCACTACTAGCACTGATCATGTTATTTTGTTTGGTAATGAAATGCCTGCAAAAAAAAAAGCTTAGGGAGTAGCAAAGACATCACATTTAAAAATAATAATAATATGAAACACATATTAGTAGCCAGTGGTACTTCAGCTGTTCCATGTTGCCTGCTTTCTTTCCATTTGTAACTCTGTTAAGCACACTGATGAGAGGCAGTTTGGTGCAGTGGTTAAGGTACCAGGGTAGAAACTGTGAGATTGAGTTTTAGTCTTGCCTTAGGCACAAAGCCAGCTGGATGACCTTGGGGCAGTCACTTTTCTCAACCCTAGGAAGGAGGCAATGATGAACCACTTCTGAAAAATCTTGTCAAAAGAACTGCAGGAGCTTCCAATATGATGACCCAGAAGTTCCTCACAATGTAATGTAAAGAGGTGTCCACCTAAAGACCAGGGACTGTATATGGAAAGAAGGTGGATGCAGCCTGATAGCATCAAAGCCACTGTCCTTGATAGCTGAGGTGGCTGACGTGAAATCCTACCAGTGACGGGAAAGGACTGGGTTAAAAGACAGCAATGAGTTACTAATCACAGCAGCACAAGCACTCAACACCAGATCTGTAGAAGCAGTGCTTTACTGCACTAGACAGGATCTGAGGTACAGAACATGCAGAGGCCTCAGAGACAGTCCAACATATAGTGGCAAGCGCAACATTCCGACAGGAATAGCATACACTGAATGTCATTGTGTATAGCAACATCTGCATAATGTATTGACTAGACCCTTCCAAGTCCAGATGGGAGATTTCACAGGAGGTCATGGAGAATAACAGGGCTAAGATCAGGGGCGAAATGCTCGGATCGGACCGGATCGCCCAGTCCGGTAGCGATCTTGGCTGTTAGTTCGGTGATCTGGTAGCTCACCCACCGGCCCTGGTTTTAACCAGGAAGTAATGTGTTTTTACCTCCTGCGCATGCACAGGTTTTGTACATGCGCAAGTCTGCATGTGCACATGATGCGCACGCAGGAGAGAAGCGAGCGCCCGCGTGGTGCGTGCACTTCCAAACCAGTAAGGAAGGTAAGTAGATTTCACCCCTGGCTAAGATCCTGTGAGACTTCCAGATTCAAATGGACATGCAAGTACTGACGAATTACCAGACATGATGGAAGTAAACAAGGACCAGAAGACAACGATGATGATAGCTGTAGCCATTCCAAATGACAGCAACATCAGGAAAGTATATGAGAAGTTGGAATGGAACCAGGGTCTGAAGGAGGAACTAGAGAAGACATGGAAAGCAAAGACCAAAGTGGTCCCAGTGGTGGTAGAAACACTCAAGCCTGTGACTCCTAAACTGGGAGAGTGACTCCAGCAGCTTACAGGAAAAACATCAGAGTTCTCTGTTCAGAAGAGTGCAATGCTAGGAACAAGTGAGATCACTGTGCAGTCCCCTCAAAGTCCTAGGCCTCTGAGAGAGGACCAAAGATTGAGGAAGACACATATCACCAATAGGCATGAGTTTAGATACACACATACACATAAACAGGACAGAAATATATGATGAATAAATAAAACAGTCTAAAAACGAGTCTTAAGAGTACAGCAATTGTGTGGTTAATGTGTACATTGCTCAACAGTTGATTAAAAAAACCCCCCCAAGAAAATGACTGCATCTTTCAATCTCTCTCATTCGTGAAATGGCGGGAAACTAAATGGATCCAGAGTGTCTTAGAATGCAGAAGCTATCTGCACTGGAGTATATTTGGACATTGTTATGACCTAAAGAAAGCCCTTATACATGAAACAATTATGTAAATATTTGGGGGAACTTCACAGTAATCAGAAGACTTCTTTCAGAATTCTTTCCAACAAGGGAAATAGACCATTCTTTTAAGGTTATATTAGCCTTAAGAGAAGAAAAATGGAACATGAGATAGAAAACTCTCCCTCTCTCTCTCCCCTCCCTCCCCCCTCTCTCTCTCACACACACACAAAGAGCTGCACACAAAGATGGTAAACAATTGCCTTAGGGCTTAGGTGAAAACTGTGATTAGATAGAACTTCTAACACCCCTCCCCGCATGGAAATGAAAGAAAGAGGGCACATGTGAGGATGCCATTGAGTGTTATTGACATTTTCAAGAGTGCAGTGTTAAGTATCTGCAATATCTAATATGTATAATAACTCCAGCTTGAGTAAAATTAAACAATGGAAAATAAAGCTAATCGAAAAGTGCTTTAAGAATCTTCTCCTTTCCCTCTCTAAATCTTTAGGTCTTTTCGTGGCTGAAAATTGCCTATAAATTTTGTTTATGTTGTCTATAAGTAATGTATTTATTGAATTCTATTTCAGTTTCATGGCGTATGTCTTTAAGAAGGCTATTGTATCTGGGTTGGAGAACCCCATAGAATCTCTTGGTGGCAAAAACAACGACAACCCATCACTGTGCTCATCAAAATCTGATTTGCTGTCAGTTCTCTGCAAGCACTGTAGATGCCCAAACAAGTAAATATACCTGTGGTGATGGATTTCCCTCCAGGCAATACATTCAAATGGAGGCTAAGCGGCCATCTGCTGGAGATGCTTTCGTATGGATTCCTATATCAAACAGGGCAGATGGATTCAGTGACAAAATGGCCCTATCCAACTTTATGATTCTGCATAATGCTTTTCTCTCCTACATAAACAGTAGTTCATTATCAGGCACTTTGTTGTCTGAAGGGAACACAAAGGGGGTGTTCCTGCTCAATCCATATCTGCATATGGACTCAACCAATTGTGACTAAATTGGAACAGAGCAATCTAGTGTCATTCGTGTATAGATAAGTGGAACGGACAAGACTGGCTCAGCATTTACACCCACAGTTCCGCATCTCAACATGTTGCCATCAACCTTATGCTACTTATACTTGCTACCTGAGGCATCTGTATCACTCTCCTTATTAATACAGCTGACTCTGAATCCTCACACTTGGGACAATTTGCACAGATTTCCCTCCTGCTCCTTACAATTGCTTTGACATCTGGCAACCTGAAAGACTGCTTCCTGAAACAAAATCAGTTTGATCTCCTTGTATCTGGGAAGAAATTCCTGACTGTCCCATATTTCCAAGAAGCAAAGGGAACCTTTGCCAGAAAAGTACTGTACCACTTCCCTTCCCTGTAGCAGTGCCTGGTTCTGGAATAGCTTTTTAGTAGAGATCAGGCTGCCGTCTTCCTTGTGAGCTTCCAGGAAAATATCTTCTTGCAAATATTTTTTAAACTGAATTCATGCAGGGTGCCATCTTTTATTCCTCTCACTTCTCCTTTACATTTCAGGTATTTTATCTTGATTAAATTGCCCCTTTTGGTTGGGATTTTATTAGTATTTTATTAGTATTTTTAACTAAACTCTGGATCTTTAAACTTTCTTGCTGTATGTATGCCACTGAGAGTGGTGGTGGGACTGCAGCTGGACATATGAATCAATAATGAAGGGTTTCTTTTTTTAACCATTTGTTGGACTGCAAAAGGTAAACAGTTTCAGTTTCCATGCAGGCGTGTTCTGTGTTTGTTCCTTTTATGTTCTGATTTGAAAGGGCAATGAATTTCCTTATTAACTAAAGCTGCATTGAAGCAGCTGATTTCATAGTTCAATGAAGATTCCCCCCCAGCAACAATCTCTAAAATTACCATTGCTCAAAATGTTCACATACCAGAAAACTTAATACAATATAATACAGAAGATCATTGGAAATAAAAACAAGTGAAAGAAATATTTTGGGTGCAGAGTACAAACATTGTGATTCTTTGTATTACTACGAATCTTCATGTAGCTAACAACGAGATAATTCACATGAAAAAAAAACCCCTGTTTCATAGTAATCTTATTTTTTCATCTTTAAAACCTCAATGTGATACAGGTCAGATATACATTAGATCATTTCCCATATACAGTATTCCCCTTGAGATTTAGCTCATGAAAGGGCAAGATGCAGTGTTCTAGATGTGGAGATTGCAGCTTCCATTCTTACAACCATTTGTCATGTTGGCTAGGATTAATGAGAGTTGGTATGCAACTATTATCTAGAGGATCACACATGGTCCATTTCTGTTATAGATAGATTTTTATAGATACCCATTGGTTTGCTAGATAGTAACACCGTAATTAGGGTGCTTTGATGCTGGAAGCCTGCCAAAATGCATTTTCACTAACAGCTAAAACTTTATTTAGTAGACTTTTATCCCACCTTTATTACTTTATAAGTAAATCAAGATGGTGAACATACTTGATACTCCTTCCTCCTCCTCTTTTCCCCACAAAAAAGAACCTTGTGAGATGAGTTGGGTTGAGAAAGAATGACTGCCTCAAAGTTACTCAGCTAGCTTTCATGCCTAAGATAGGACCATAACTCACAGTCTCCTGGTTTTTAGGCCACGGCCTTAACCATTATACCAAACTTGCTCTCTTATCTTCAATAGCTCTTCAAAAGTTCAACAGTTCATATACAGTAAGAGCAGTCTTGGCACAGTGGTTAGAATGCAGTACTGCAGACTACTTCTACTGACTGCCACTCACTGGTTCAAGGTTGACTCAGCCTCCCATCCTTCCAAGGTTGGTCAAATGAGGACCCAAATTGTTGGGGACAATACGCTGACTCTGTAAACCACTTAGAGAGGGCTGTAAAGCACTGTGAAGCAGTATATAAGTCTAAGTACTATTGCTATTTAGTTAACTTTAGTTTAAAAAAAACTAATAATGTGAATTAAGAGTATTCTGGGTGTTGATTGGGCACTTTTGAATTACCTTCAAAATACTTTGTATTAATGTAGATCAGACAGCTACAACTCAAAGCCCCAGAACCACATACAGCTGGCTCTTAAAAGTAACCCCAGAGAACCACCATACTATGGTTTTTAATCTGACAAAATGTGTATCACTAGAAAGTAATCAAAAAACAACATTTAAATGTAATTACATGTTATTGGAAATGAAATGAAATGAAATCTAATTGAATTTTCCTAGAGCCATTCTTTATTTGGTGGCCAGACGACTCAAAGGCAAGTGCTGCCCTCAACCCATACCAAATTATATACCCAATTGGAAAGATATTCTTGTTTTATTTATCAATATATAAACATAAAATCACATTTGCAGTGAATCATAAGTAAGGCAATGAAAACAAAACAAAACCCAGTCTCTTATTGTCGAGATCGTTAAAATTATTACAAATAAGAGTGCATTAGGGAGGTTGGCAGGCGATGGAAATGTTAAAAATGTTAAGATCACATTTTCAATTGTACCGTTATGGCTATCACCTTGTCTTTTTTGCCCCTTTCCATGGGCATCCTCCACTGAATGCACCTGATCTTTTAATGCATTTTAAAATAATTCTTTTTGCAATTGCCATCCTCCCTGATAGAGCCATGAGATCACTTTCAGGAATCTGTCTTAATCTATTGTTTCACAAAGCATGGCAATAAAAGTTACAGCAAAAACTATGCAATATATAGTTACTTTTTGAATGCCTGTTTTCCTAAATAGCATTATATCATAGATAATAAATGAATGCTTGAGACTTCATCCACTTTCCCTTTACACATCCATGCTATTTTTAATTCTGTCACTTTTGTGCTTAATATGACATTTAGCAACTAAAATTGATCCTGGGATAAGTTTTAAGCATCGTTCAATCTCATTTATCTGAACTGCTTCAGGGCACATATAAACCATTTCAATTACAAGAGGATGAATAAATAGAATGCCTCTTTATACAGGTCCCCGCTCACAAAGATTGAATTCAAATGCATGAAACTTTGTGATAAGTCTGTTGCAACTTTCTCCATCCCAGTGGACTCCAAATGTGTTGGATTTCAATTCCCATGATCCCTGTCCACTGCAATGTTGAAGTCAGAACAGCTGAAGAACATCAGGTTTGGAAAAGTCTGTATCATTTTTGTTTGTGTAGAAAAGCACACTTATTCTCAGAAGATTTTCTGGTGTCTTTTTCAGCCTCTGTATTAGTAACATTTTGTACTTGGGAAAGCTGGGCTAAAATGACACTTCCTAAATATTTCTGAGACAGCAGTTATTTGGAGATAACAATGGAAGATATTAAAAAGTACTTGAACTAAAGATTATTGCTGGATTCACTCATTGCATTAAGCTTTAACTTATTTGATGAAAAAGCCTTACTGACATGATTCACATATGATGTTTAGCCAATAAACCATAGTTTAGAAATGACAGTGTCTAAGTAAGTCATGGTGAACCTATGGCAAGTATGTCAAAGATGACATGTCACAATATTTTGGGTGACATGCCAGAATTCACCAATAGACGACAACCGTTTTCAAAAACACGTTCCTTTCATGCATGATGTTTAGAGGTGGTGGAAGCTGCATGACAATGGAGTGTGATCTCCCACAGCCTCCAGATCTTCTGGAAATTGTGTGGCCTCCAAAGCTTCCGAAAATCGTGGAAGAACAGGCATGCTTTTTGCAGTTTTTGGAGGCCGCAGAAGAGCTTTTTCTTTTTTTAAAAATTTTTTGATTTATATGCTGCCCTTCTCTGGAGACTCAGGGCGGCTTACAATGCGTTAAGCAATAGCCTTCATACTTTTGTATATTTATACAAAGTCAGCTTATTGTCCCTCACAATCTGGGTCCTCATTTTACCTACCTTAGAAAGGATGGAAGGCTGAGTCAACCTTGAGCCTGGTGAGATTCGAACTTGCAGTAATTGCAGGCAGCTGGCAGCTAAGTGCTATTTTAACAGTGCTTTAGTCCACTGCTCCACCAGGCTTTTCTGAAGCTGCTTCAAGAACAAAGGCCTTGTGCAAGCTGGAGCAGCCTTGGATAAGCCGCCGGGGCCTCTCAACGTAAAGATAGCACCGTCTGAAGGTAAATAGTGCATAGCAGATCTTGGAGAGTGCTGGGCCATGGGGCAATTGCAGTGCCAGCTTTTTGAGTAGCAGCAGTGGCCCTAGAACTGAAGTCAAGGTCTGGGCCTCCACTTTAGGCCCAGACCTCCACTTTAGGCACAGCCACCCGGGGCCATTGTTCAGGTTGGCCTAGATTGGGGATTGGGAGACAGATAATTGTTTCTCTTTTTTCAGGGGTGTGTGTGTGTGTGTGTGTGAGAGAGAGAGAGAGAGAGAGAGAGGGGGGGGGGGGAGAGAGAAATGCGAAGTTTCAAGTTAAACATTTTCTGAATTTTTGACATGCCAAGCCCAAAGGATTCGCCATCGCGGGCTAAGCAAACACTACACATTAAGCCAAAGCAATGCACATGCTGTAATGGGATATCATGATATGTGAACTCAGTCATGTAAAAGGGCATCTCCCTCAGGCTAACCAAGAATAAATTTGCCTCTTGAACGAAAATAGGCTCCCTTCTTCTCCGCTGTCTGTGTAACGATCCCAGTGGCTGTATACTACGCACTACTTGACTTTCAGAAGATCACTAAACATGTGCTCAAAAGAGGTTTACCACTCTTCCAAGAGAGTGTTAAATCTGTATATATAAGATGTCATAAAATGCCAGTCAGACATTTGCAAAAGCCAAACATCTGATGATCTCTTTGCCAGCCAAAGCCACAATAGTGATGAAGGTAGTGTCCAGTTACCAAAAAAGGATATGCCTGGACCAGTGGTGGGTTTCAAAATTTTTTACTACCGGTTCTGTGGCTGTGGCTTGGTGAGCGTGGCATTGCTTGGTGGGCGTGGCTTGGCGGGCGTGGCAAGGGAAGGATACTGTAAAACCTCCATTCCCACCCCACTCTAGGGGAAGGTTACTGCATTTCCTCCCAATCAGCTGGATTCAGGAAGCAGAGAATAGATGGGAGAGTGGCCAGTCAGAACTTTTACTACTGGTTCTCCGAACTACTCAAAATTTCCACTACCGGTTCTCCAGAACTGGTCAGAACCTGCTGAAACCCACCTCTGGCCTGGACGATATTACTTCAACACTGGAATAGCTAAGTATTAATATTATTTATTTATTTAAATTTATATGGCAGCCCAACACACTCTTTAGTGGCTCTGGGTGGCTTGAAAGATAAAAACCTAATATAAAACAATAAAAAGGAATAATCTTCTCCTCCTTCCCCCTCATGACAACAGTTAATTAAATAAACCAGTTGATGGGTTCTCTCATTCTCTGGGTTCCTTAGGCCCATTGGCAAAACCAGGTCTTCAGGATCTTGTGAAAAAATGTCAAAATGGGAGCCACAACAAGGTCAAACAAGTATGTCATTGAAGCCACAGTCCAAAGGATGCAATTTAGCACTTGCATTATGATGTCTGATGCGTGTGTGTGTGTGTGTGTGTATGTATATATATATATATGCATTTTTCTCTAGCCTTCTCTCTAGTGTATACACACACACACACACACACACACACACACACCACCTCGGGAGAACCGGTTGTTAACTTTCTGAGTAGTTTGGCAAACTGGTTGTTGGAAGAAATAATTAGGGCAGAGAACCGGTTGTTAAATTACTTGAATCCCACCACCATATATATATACTGTTAGATTCTGCTATTGGCGTGGAATAACGACTGAGCCAAGATAACTCAAACATAGTTGTTTATTGCTCAATAACAAGTAACCAGAACGCAACAAGAACAACTTGCGACAGAACCGCTATTTATACCATCGGCTGTCAGAGAACTAGCCAATAGTTAACGCTTACGCCTCCCGCCAAAAGAGCTGTCAGTTTGCGGCCAATCAGAGACACTTCCTGGTTGCTGGCAGCTACAGGCAGAGAATGCTACATATACATACATATATACATATACATACACTCACACACACACACACACACACACACACACAAGGGTATATATATATTTTCATCATTTTAGCCATTGTCTACCCACTGCAGGAGGAAGACCTTTTCCTCAGGTTTCCAACCAATATGGTCCTGAGCTTTCTTTTGCCAATTGGGCCCGCAATACTTGCTGATGGCATAGATCCATCTTGTTTTAGGTCTCTTTCATGGATGCTTTTTATCAAGTGGGTTTTTATATATCACATTATTTGCCTCAAGACATGTTATCCTCCTCCCCACCCCCACGTTGTTCTCTGTTCAATATCTGGAATACTGCACTTTGCTTGTGCTTTACAAGTTTTATATCAAATAGTTTAAAAGTGGATAAAATACAGGTAAAATTCTGTGAAATGGGTTTGTCTCAAAAGAAGCAATTTACACATGATGTGGTCAGCCATTCTTGTACAGTCTACTGATTTAACATGCCGTAGCTTTACTTTGTATAGTGTGTGAGCCTTCTTGATTTTAATAAAATCAATAATCAATCAATAAAAGGTGCAAAATTGGACTTGGTACAAATTCTCATTCAGCTATAAGGGTGACTCCCTGATCTTTGAGCAACCATTATTTGAGAGAAGAAATTATCTATTGGTTCTGTCTGGAACACGGAAAGGAAAAAATACCATGAGAATAGCAAAATTGCATTCTCAGCCAATTAAACCAGAAGGCCTTAAATGTAGTACCAAACTAATCCAGTTTTGTTTAGAGTTATTTTTAGTTTGAATGTTACTAAGTGAGGCAAAGTATCTGAGGGGCCTTTCACAACAGGACTTTTCTGAATAGGCCAATCTATGTGGTTATTTCCATTTTCCCCCATGTGGTCCCACAGGAGGGATTTAAAATGGTTAAACATAGGTGGGTCCATAACCCTCCTGAAAATGTTCAGATGTACATCAAAGTCCAATTATCATTGCATAGACTTAAATTCCCTTTCCTGGAGGCGGTAGAATGGAAAGAAGGCCTCAAAACTCTTTTGGAAAGTAGCTGCTAGCCTATTGTTTGAATGCAATCCTGGTGGGTCACAAATAGGAGGTATAGTTGCTCAGGTTGTGTGCAGCTATGGAGTTTCTCAGGAGCAAGGATGCAGGATCCAGATCCAAGCTCAGATTGCTGGGGGAGGGGTGAAGTCTTTCCTCCAAACTTCAATTTTGACTTTCTTCTCTGTGAAAGAAGTTATGAAACCAGTAATCATGGCTGATTAAAAAAATGCACACACAACCCTCACCAAAGGCGATTGATAAAGAAAAATTATGAAATTAAGCAGCTATGTAGAAAAGGAAGTTCTCTTGTATCATTCGGGTCAACATCTTTATCTTTGTTATAACATCATCACTGCTTTTTGCAAAAAAATGAAACTATAGTTAGGAAAACAAAAACAGGCTCAACCCATTTAGCCAACTGTCATTTTTACTTCTAAAACTTGCTTCATAGACCAGTACATAAAGTTGTCTCCAACAGGTAAGAGATACATGCACCACAACAAACATTTTAGATGCTAATACAGTACATGTTTGATTCAAACAATACATGATCTGCAAACTATATAGGAGATTTAAGATTAAATAGAAGCTAGTTCAGTGCCTGTCAGACTGTCTTAACTTGTAGTTCCATTATGATTGAATCCTGCATGCCATATGCATTCTAAATGAATATGATGGAAATCTGTGCTGTTTTAAAGGATGTAATTGGCATTAGATATAAACATTGTTATTTTTCAGACATGGAATGTACATTTTCATGCATCATTTCTAGGGAGTTCAAACGTAAGAAAAGGATACCTCAGATGTTCCTCATGCCAGCAATCTATTCCCATCATTGCAAAGCTTAAAAGGGATTCTGGGTACAGGCCAATTCTCCTCTTCAAGGACTGTACAAGAAGATAATCCTGTGTTTGTGCAGCTCCTATTCACTTCAACAGTTTCTTGATGGATCATGTTCCAGTAGTTAAATAAACCTATTCTAAACCCGGATTACACTTGTTTCAAACGTTATTTCTGAAGAATACAAATTTGGCTACCGAATTCAAGGAATGAAATGTTAAATTAAAGCATGTGAAAAGAACCCTTTGGAGCAGTCAAAAGCCTTTTTAACAGAACTCTGCAAATGATTCAAAAGAGGTTGCTCAGAACACATGTAAGCACGTGTTAAAGCAGCTGCATCTTTATTCAGAAACTGCTCTTGATGTTCTCCAGCTGAAAGCAGTTGCTTTAATGTTTTTATGTTGCCTATGGGCTCCCACCTGTTCCAAAGCATTCCATTTAGAGGATTTGTCCAGCCCTCTATGTATCTAATAGAGCATCCTGACTTTTAAAAGGGCTGACAGAGACTTATGGGAAAATCCCAAGCATGATAGGAGTGCAGTGGCATTCATCGCATATGTTCCTTGGGTCTCAGGAAATTCTGACTTTGAAATATTGAGAGTCCTACATTTTGCGAGTCCCTTGTTTATTTTGCAAATGTTCCCTATAAAAATTCTATGGAGGCTTGGATAGACAGTGCAAAATGGGGATCACAGCTCAAATGGAGAAATATTGGGCCAATATTTACAGTACCAATAGAAGAGAATCACCTGTATATAAACAGAGCAAACCCCCATTCACTTCTATCACTGATGATGTTACCTAGTTGATAATGAAATATCTGAAAGAAAACAACCAAGCTCAGAGAGCACCAAGGACCCCATAATATATGTAGTCTTGAACCTTTGAGCATTCACATTAATAAGCCCCACTAAACATGAAGCCAAAAGTGTCTCAGCATAGACAGTGCTCAGAATTCAGGATACTCTACATTTGATGTATTTAAATATTCTGTTGGGTTAGGACAGAATAGCAGCCCTTGTTCCCTAATGTGTTTTTCAAAATAAAATAAAGAGCAGCTGGTAATACTTAAATACTGCTACTTTCTTCCCAGTAATCTTTCACTAGATGGTTGAGGATTTAAATCTGAGTGTTTTTTAATCCTATCCAGCAATCCAGTGCAGTCATGAACCTATAGGTAAATGCAAATTTTCAGTGGAATAACTCTTTTTTAAGAACCTTCCAACAGATTGTCTGAATACTGTAAGTTCCCAAATACTTAATATAATCATTCCCTCCCCAAACCTGTTTCTTACCACTCTGCAGAAACCAGCTAAAGATATTTCCTATGCTTTCATGAGTTTGATCCCTGTAGTTCAAACTTGTAATTCAAGAGAAAAAAAAAAGGCTATATGGGGCATCCAAACTCAAATAAATGAAGGCTTATTTTAGCAAGCAGGAATATAGGCAAGTCAGTAATTGAATGAGCTGCTTTGCATGGCAGGCTACTAGTATTTTTGTGAGTCACATTACATAATGGATAATAATAAGGGCCACTATGGTAATAGGTGCTGAGATAGAAAGGGTGAAGGATGACAAAGATTACCAAACATTTTCCCTGATAGATTTTAGCTGCTATTTAACTGAAAAGAACAATCGTGCTATGGAAACCAATATGCCCAAAGTTTGAAAGATCTTTCTTGAAACCAATGGGGCAGAACACTTTCTCAAATATATATATATATATATAAAACCATGGTGCTTCTCAAATACTTCTATTCCTGAGTCTATGTTGCCTGCTTGAAGATTGCACACATCACAGTTGCCAATGTTAAGAGTAACCATAGGCAACTTGGTGTTTTCTAGATGTTTTCAACTTCAACTCCCATCCACTCTGGAATGTAGGAATTGTCAAATATATCTTGAGAATATCAGGTTGCTTCCCCCATGTTAAGAGAATTGAAAGAGAATCAAAATCTTTCCCGAACTCCCTTCACAGTCAGCCAAATAAAGCCCATTTTTAAACTCTCCCTAAAGCAAAATTACTTCCATTTTTTCCCCTGTATGTAATTGCAGTTACAGTGCAACTTTAAGACATGAAGAGGGGAAAATGCACAAGTGCCCATGTTACAGATATTTCCAAAAGAACAACCATCCGTAGGGTTTTTCATCTATCACACAGCAGGCACAAGGGAGTCCATGAGAATGACAGGACCCTGTTTCATCAAGCAGGTTGTTGTCCACTTCATGCCAAGGACATAAGTTCCACCTTGCTTTTGCAGTACATAAAGAGTGAAATATGGAAGTTGGAATTGCAAACTCTCTTGAACCAAGCCTTATTCTCTTTATTCCCACAGAGATGTTTTCTTTGTTGGTTGAATTCATTCAATCACTGAAAAAAAGAAAGATAAAATTAAATCAGATTTTTTGATCTTGCCAGCTGTCACTGCTGCTGTATTTTGATCCGAGAGATAATTTAGCAAATAAGTATACTGAGCAACAGTCAAGGCAGTATTTATCCAGTCCATTGGCAACAGATCAAGGGTGGGATGAGAGGGGTGGGGGGGGATCACTTTTGAATTTTTGAAGTAGAGATTTTTTTAAAATAAGAAAGTTTCAAATTACAAAGACATCTTATCAACAGTCTTGCTGTCCAATCATGTTATATTGTAATGGATTAGACATGTATAAAATACTGTTGAAACTAATAGGCCAGGCCTTTGATCCATGCCTGGACTACCAGGTAGTTTTAAAGGATATAAGGATTGGGGTTCAATCATTGTATCAAAATGCATCTTCCTTATTTATTATTGCACATTAATTATCTATAACGTTAACAATAGTTAGTATATACACAGATATAGTTGGCATCCAGGAAAAAAATCATAAGGGAGCAAAACGGCCAGAGGTTTTAGAACTCAAATCATACGATTACTGAAATGTCAGATGATTTGAGAAACAGCTGTCCCTCGAGAGAAGAGCATTTTTAGTGTATGCAAGAGATCCTAGGCAGCCTCTGGCCTGTGTTCATATAGGAAATCTCTGGAAGACCTTCTATGCAGACCACGTGAAGTGAGGTGAACTATTTATTGTCCTCTGGCAGTTTGGTGATTTGAATCCCTAGTACAGGTCTCCTGTGTGAGCAGGGGGTTGGACTAGATGACCTCCAAGGTCCCTTCAATTCTGTTACTGTTACTATTCTTAGGTATTGGGGGGGGGGGAAAGATAGTACAAGCAACCAAGATTTGGTTGAAAATAGGCAAAGACTGCAGCTTGAAGTTTTATAGGCATCACCCTCATCTTTTTGTCTACTTCTTCCCATCCTGGTTTGAATTGACAGATTGCCATATGGAAAAGAAGAGACTCAGTGGAAAGAGGAGGTTAGCAGGACAGGCTTTCTAATTTGGTACCACAAAAGTAACCTCTCTTAGTGTCTCCTCTCCTTTTCCTGAGAAAATGCTGCTCAGTGGTAAAAATCCATCTAAAGGAAAGAGAACAAAAGTGAAACTGGCAATGGCCCTTCACCTGTAGGGTTCTTTCTATGTGGCTGGCTACCCTTGCATCATAAGGTACTTCTGCCTTTGGTGTGTAGATGGCATATCTTATTAGTTAAGTGTGAAAATTTAGGTATTATATAAGCAAGGAGCCCCAAAGTACAGGCAGCTACAAGGTTGGTGTTACTGAGCTATTTGGAGATTGGCGTTCTATGAAAAAGAATAATCTTCTGAGAAATGTTAAGATGTAGTTATGCAGATTCCAAGTATACTTGGAGAAAGATCATATTGACTTTGGTCTCTTTTCAGCTCTACAATACCACCAATACCATGGTGGTAGTATGTAGTTACCAGCTGATCACAACCTATTGGGATGGAACAGTATGACAGTATCTATTGGGGTGATCCATTTTCCATGTAACACTTGAATTTGAATAAAGTTCTTAGATGAGGACAAAATAGCATTGATTTGTTTTTTAAAAGATTTCCTGGGCAAATCTGGACCCTACTAAGTGCTATCGGCTGCTAAGGAAATAGAAATCGTGAAATATGACAAGGGACTCCAATGTCAGAAAAAACAGCTCCAAGAAACAGAGGGAGATACTTTATAGTTGGATGTTGAAGAGAAATGGAAATAGATGCATTAGTTTCAGCTGCTAGAGAATTATATTCTGTACGTTTTAATTCTACATCAAACTAACATAACAATTACATAAAAATATCAGTCTATTGTTGAACAATTCTAAGAGCATTTAAGAGCAATATTCCCATTTCAACATGTCCTGTATTAACAAATGCATAGAAAAATGGTATAGAGCTGAGTTGCAAAACAGAAACAATTCTTTATAATTGTCTTCCTCTTTTTGGAAAAGTCTATTGCACTTCAGACAATCTGATTATCACTGATTCAGGAGAATATTCATTGATTAGGAAACATGCAAATATGCCCAGATTGGTTTTTTTTAAAAATGAAAGACTATTTGATTCGAGTTGATTCAAATATAAAGTTATTACGGCATACACCACCATTCAGAACCTTAAGAATCTGATGTTTTCCTGTAATATTAGTATCTGCTAACATTATTCATTTGTTTGGTCGGTACATTTTTCATTGATCAAATTAAGACTTGCATTGCATAACTGCTTAAGAAAATGCAGTGCACCTTCCAAAACCATTTTCCCCCCAGCAATGCCTTTCTCTATTGAAAACACAGAAAAAATGACTTAAAACACTAGCATTGTCTGAAAATGCTATTTTTAGTTAGTACCCGCTGTATTTTATTTTATTTTTAAGAGCTTATATCACAATAGTAATTATATTACTAACTCTGATAATATTACAGACTAAGAAATGATTAAAATCAGAAAATTTGAATTTGTGAAATAAAAGCATAAATCAGTAGTACAGGTTTTATTACTCTTCATTCCCCCCCCAAATTGGAACAAACAAATTTGCAAAAAGAGATTTAGCAAAACTTGCAATACCGTAATGGTGTGTGCGCATAAGAGCGGAAGCTTCGTAAACAGTGGCATAGTTAAGCTATAAACATTCTGAATAATGTTAATTACTTTATACACACATAGATTTCCATGCCATTGATTTAGTTGGAAATTATTTCCAGACCAATATGGGACTGGATATTGCTTATCGCTATAGTAAACTTATTTGTGATTTATTAGACCTAGTACTTCACAAGCAATACCAAGAACGTGATATACAACTTTCCAAAAATTGCTAACAGAAAGTAAATGTATTTATTTAGAGCTGATATGCAGATTGGCATCACAGTTCATGCATTCCAGTTTTTCAAAGAAGGATGTGTTTAATATACTTCCTGGACTATCACAACAATCAGACTGAAGGTGACACTATAGTTTGCAAAACATCCTTCCTTATAAATGGGCAAAGAGACACATAAAGTCATAGCCATGCACAAGTTAAACCATAAAATATACATTTGCACAGATGTTATGTTATTCCTTGTGAATATTAGCTAAGGTTTGAAGACTAGACTTGTATAATATTGTCTCCAGCTTGGTGAACAGTTATGTCAGCCTCCCCTCTTGAGGTCTGAAGATGTACAACCTCTCAACTGAAAACTAAGGCCATGCTGACTTCAACAAAGTTGTTTTATAATCAGACACTATTGCTAAGCATACTTATTTCGGAGTAAGCCTACCACTCCACAGGACCTATGGCTTAATTCTATCATTACATTACTTTTCCAAAAGTATGTGCATCTAGATCCATGTTCTAATTATTGCAGCTTAGATACATTAGGTACAATTTAGTCAAATTAAACACTTGGAACTGTACTCTTTTTCCACAGATGGGTTGTCATTGAAACTCATGCTACATTATGGTTGGGTTCATGTGTTAAGCCACCATTGGTTTAATCATAGTTTGTTGAATAAATAATAGTTTACTGGGTTCACATAAGCTGAGCAACAATGAAACAATCCATATTTTAATTCAATGAAATATGTGTTTTCAGTTTAAGATTTCTCACATGCATCTGGGAGTAATTCCCACCGAGTTGACAAAAGTAATGTTTGCATAGATTAAAACAAAAAAAAAGGTGCAAGTGCCCATTATTCAGCAGCAAGATCCTGCTCCCAATTTCAGCGATTGCTCCAAAAATCCGTGTCATTTAATCCTTTATCTTTCCACTTAAGAGTTGTTGTACAGCCACTCCTAGGTCACAACAGACTGTGTAAAATGAGATTGCATAATAAGAGAGATGGTAGTTCACATGCAGTTTAAGAAAAAAAAGTGCAAATTATTGTTAACTTTGCATTTTTCTAGCCTGTCTAAAATTAAACTACGTTGATGACATGCTTCCAAACATTTTTTTTTAAAAAAAGATGTTTTTTCATATTTTGCACAATTTAAAATCAAAAAGGAAAGAATATCGTGTTGGGAACTTAACTTCCTTATTATAAGAGTATAGCCCGCTGCAGCAAAACAGAAACATTTACTGACTTATTTAACAGTGCACACTCACTTCATATGCAATTTATAGGAGGTGAGAATTCCTTAAAAACACCAGTTTTCACATAAATTGCAAATGCTTGTATTTTTTACCAAAAGCAAAACCATACCAGTGGTTTGTACAAACAACCAAGGAAAGAGCAAGCATGCAAATAACCGATTTACTTGGCTAAGGGGTATGATTTTACTTGGGCTAAGGGTTTTCCCTTTTTGCATGCTTGCGGTTTACTTGCTTGTCTGTGCATGTCCCTTTTCTAAATAGGTAAGGAATCTATAAACCTTTTCACAATTATGAGGCACAAAAACCAACCTTCCAGCAATCGGTAAAATGTTTCTCTCTCAAAAAAAAAGTTGAGGCAGTCTTTGTTGAATGGTACTTTTTAATATATGCTCACTCTTTGAAAATATCAAGAGGGGGAAACAAAGAGGGAACATTCCTTATCTGCTTAGATGCTAAGAAATATCCAATCACAAGCTGGCAGCGAGTTGCAAAGGAAAAAGGCTGGAAAGTAGCAATGGCACAGACTGCCTAACACCATGCATCACGTTCATAATAACAATAATGTGAATGTTGTGCAGGGAAGCATAATTCTCTGCACAAGTGAAGTCTCTGATGTCTAGGTGAAAAGGGGAGAGGAAGCAGGTAGGGGTAAGGGCAAGAGTTAAAGTCTACATTTCATGCAGGGCTATTATGCATCAGGCCCATTTCCACTTCTTCAGACATCTGAGTTGGAGTTCTGGCTTGTTAGCCTGGGATCTGTGTTGATCTCGTACCTGTAGTGATAGCCCTCCATGTGGTCTCTACAGGCATCCCTGATGTTATACATCCACTTTTTGATCCCCTTTCGGTTCAAATATAAAACCAGGAGGAAAATGGCACCAATGAGGGCCAAGACTATCCCAAGAAAGACGTAAGAAGTCTGCAGTGGGGTCTGGTCATCGATCAGAAGGGGGCAGTCGAGTTTGGACGCATCGATGCTCACCAAAGAGCGTCCTTGCAACTCCTGGGGATAGGAGCACTCGAGGGACCCTTTAGCTTCGACCTGCTTGCTCTCCTTCAGCCAGTTCACCAAGTCCTCGATGTGGCAGTCGCAAACCCAGGGGTTGTCGCTGAGATTGAGGGACAGCAAAGGGAGGCCCTGGAGCTGCTGGAGGGTGTCGTTCCTCAGGGTCTTGAAACCGTTGCTGCCCAGATTGAAGGTGCGCAGCTGTTGGAGGCTCCCCAAAACCACGTTACGTAAACTCACCAGGGAGTTGTTACGCATGTCTAGGTGCTCCAGACTGGGCAGTACGGAGAACATCCTGGCCGGCAGATAAATCAAATTGTTATCCGACAGGTCCAAGCGCTTCAAGTTGAGAAGCGTGCCCGTCTGGAGCAGCTCAGCCACCAGGACCACAAAACTGTTGTTGTAGAGGGAGCTGCTCAGGTCCAGTTCTTCCAAGGGGCTGCTGGTATTGCCCAGGGCCATGGGGCTGAGCCAAGTGAGCGAATTGTCGCTGAGGTCCAACTGCTTTAAGTGGGGCAGCTCAGCAAAAGTCTCTGCGCCCACCCAGCCCAGCTGGTTACCCCTCAGGTCGAGGAGGGTGAGCTCCGAGAGGGAAGCGGAGAGGAAGGAGGTAGAAGAGAGGTTGCTGATGCTGTTATGGGTGAGGAAGAGTCCCTGCACGAAAGGCGGCAGCTCAGACGGCACCTCCGTCAAGTTGTCGTTGATGCACTTCACTGTTCGGTCTGTCTTGGAGCACTCACATAGCGCAGGGCAAGGGAGAATTTGCAGTTGTGGCTGCTGTGCCCAAACCCAGCCTGAAAGGACCAGCAGGAGCAACAGCTCCAGCCCCCCAGCTCCTCGCCTCTCCCTACTTAGCGCAGGGGATGCACAGCCCGAAAGAGAGCACCCCAGCATCACCACCTCTTGTCAGGGACTGTTCTCCAGCGGTGCTCCCTGGGCTGTCTCCGTCTCAAAAGGATCCTTGGTTCCAGCCCTCCGAAATCTATCTTCTTGGGTCAAGCAGAAAGGCAGAGAAAGGGAGCCTGGAGAGAAGGTGCGAGTCTCTCTGCGCGTGCAACCAGGCTGGGACTCCACAGCGGGCTTGGAAGGGTAGGAACAGCCCTAGGAACGGACCAATTCTCTTTCACGTCTTGCCACCCTTGAAAAAAAAAAAGCAGAAAAAAAAATGGGAGGAGGAGGAGGAGGAGAGGAGTTTGAACCAAGCTGGGATGAGAAAGAGAGATCATGTTTTCTTCTCAGACTCTGCCTTTCTGGATGCTGCCAGCGCACTCCTGCTTCTCAAGATCATTTCCCCCTTCCCAAGTGCCACCCCTCGAGTCAAACCACAAAACAGCCTGGACTGCAAAGAAAAAAGAAAAGAAAAGGAGGAAAAAAAGAGAGCAGCCCTTGGATTCCTCTTGACATGTTACAGCAAGTTTTGCCAAGCTGCCTGTGTCTGACAGAGTCTCCCCCTTGGGCAACCTTACCCAGTGGGGTTTAATAGCAATGTCTCATCACCCTGAGCAGCAGGGGATAATGGCCACTGTAGTCCAAATACCCGAGGGCCTCTGTTTGGGGTAAGCTCATTTATTAGATTTAACAGTAATATATTCATTTTCTCTCTTTGCTCAGAAGCTCCAATGTCTACAGGACTCCCTCTTCTAATCCACTTCCCCAACAATCTTGTGAGGTAGGCCAGGGTAAGAGTGGCAGTGACTGGCCAAGAGCCGCCCAACAAGCTTCTACTGGCTAAGAATGGCCTTGAACCTGCGTCCTCTTACCCCAACTACTACACCACACGTTCTTTCCTTTATAACATCTACGGATACAAAAACATATCGGCATGAATTGCTGCTGCTGGATAAAACGCTGGGATTCCCACCTCCGCCTGTATCCTTTCGGAGGACTGGAAACGCAGCATTGGGCTCAAAAGGATTCGCTGCGGGCCAGCAAGTTATTGCGGTTCTAGTCCCTACAGAGGTCATGCTGGAAAGCAGCGCCTTAATCCGAGGTAATTTTACAATTACCAAGAGTCACGGCTTTTGTTCAACCCCGCTCCAACCTAAGAAAAGTTGCTGGAGAAAACTTGCAACTTTTCGCAAGTCCCCTCCGTTGCCCCAAACCGAAAGTCGTCGCGTTCATTCATCCCCCCCCCCCATCCTTCCAACTTTTCCCAACAAATAATTCCCCGCCACACCCTAAAAAAAACAAGCTCCGCGGTTTCCGAAGCAACAACCCATCCTTCGCCCTAAGGATACCTCCCATCCTAGAGGAAAGGCGAGCTCCGGGGCTGCCCTTTGCCAGGGAAAGATGCGCGGGATCGAACCCTCGGGGCCAGACATCCCCCCGCCCCTTCGGGGGAGGGGGGGAGTAAACGGGGAGGGATGATTCAACCTGGGACTTAACGGGAGACCGGACTCGTCCCTCTGCCTTCTGGGCCGGGAGGGCGAGGACGCTGAGGAGAGGCTTGGGCTTGCGTAGCTCAGCCGAGGAAAGGGGTGGAACGCAAGAAGAGTCCTTCGTCCCGGACCGCGCCGCCCTTGCCCAGCCCCGCCGGCATTAGCTTACCTGTTTCGCGCCTGGGCTTCAGCTCCGCCAGTCCCGCGCAAACTCCCGGGCCGAGTGGGAACTGCATGGCGCAGGCAGCAACTTTCCCTGCCCCCACCCCTCCCGGCTTGCCTAGCCCAGCCTCCGCTGTAGGAGAAGCCAATGGCAGGCGCGGCCTCCGGGAGGCAGCCCGGCTCCGCGCACCACGCCCTCGGTGGCAGCGGGCGGGCGCTTCTCGCCCTCCCCGTCCGGTTTACTTTGCAAAGAAGCGGCGGCAGGTGGGACTGGTTGGCGATTCCCCATCCCCCCCACCTTCCCTCCCGCGGTGACGCCGCGTTTGCACCGCTATTATGTCCGACTGGCGAAAGATCGGCAGTCCTCCAGCGGAGGCTGGCGGAAAGCCCTCTGCACGAACTCAGAGGTACTCGTTATGCGTACTGGTGGCAGCTCAACTCTTGACATGTAAAACGGCAATTATGGGTTGAGTTCAATGCTGCGCTCGGTGTACTCGCAACAATGCACAACGCCCTTCCTTGCTTCTTCCCAGCGGTCCTGTGTGGTAGGTTAAGTTGGCCAAAAGATAACTGAGCATCTGATTCAGAGGGAGGCACCCAGCCAGCTGTGGTACCCAGGATGCTGCTGTCATAATAGGCTGGGTGCTATCCTAGGCTGGGCGAACTTAATTCTGCTTGGAGCAACATCCTGGCTGGTACTGTCATGCTTTGTAGCAGGGGTGAAATCCAGCAGGTTCTGACGGGTTCTGGGGAACCCGTAGCGGAAATTTTGAGTAGTTCGGAGAACCGGCAAATGCCACCTCTGGCTGGTCTTAGAGTGGGGTGGAAATGGAGATTTTGCATTCCCCTGCCACGCCCACCAAGCTACACCACGCTCACCAAGCCACGCCCACAGAACAGGTAATAAAAAAAAATGTATTTCACCACTGCTTTGTAGCCACAACTTTTGGCAGAGCCTTTTAAACCCTGCTGAGAAGTCTAACTCTGACCACGGAAGATTTCTGAGGAGATATCGTAAGACATAAGGCAATGAATGATGCTGGTTTAGATGCTGTCCTGATTTCACAGCTTTTGCTCTTTTCATATCTAGGGAAGAATGGAACAAGGAGCTGTTTAAACAAAACAAAACAAAAGCATCCCTGTGGCTGTTGCACCTTAAAATTTACACGTAAGAGCTGATTTCCCCGGTGCCAGAAGCCTGAAGAATTTCTACAAGATCCTGAGATGTGAAAGATAAGGTTAAGCTGTAATCGTGGGACCAGTTTCTTCCTGTTTCCTGAAGGACAAAAAGCCGGTACTTGCTGCTAACCTCAGCCAATATCAGAAGACAAGTTTTATGCGTGCCTGAGATTACTATAATGCCTGTGTCAGCTCAGGACCAAGTGATCCTCCTGATGAGAAATGGTTTCTTTGACTACTCTTTCATTCTTCTTTTGACCCTGTTTTTTTTGAAGAAAAAACAAATTTAATGTCTTATTTCATGATTTTGCATTCATGACTGACTTTCCACGGTAGAAGATGAGTTTAACACAAATGGATCTGATCGTTTGTCACAAAAGAGATCCAACCCTGTGTAAAGATATAATTGAATAAACCTTATTTCTGGTTCATATAAGGGAAGAGAGCAAGATTTTTTAAAGGACATTTAAAAAGAAAAAAATATCAGTTTCTCTTGAAATAATGTCTCAGAAACGAGTTGAGGTCAGTTGAGGAAATATTCAGAGTAGTAGTTCTGATCAGCCATTTTCATACATACCATTTGGACACGGATACATTTTCTGTCACAGATAAAAAAAAAGATTGGGCATTTTGAATCAATTTCTGAGATCCGCAAATGCTGATAGAGGGTAATATATGTTTCAGTCCCTAAGTGAATGATTGAACAATCTGTGACAGGTGTCCTCTGCATCTCAAGCCTCATTTGACAGACAGTTGCCCCAAAGTTTGCCTTGCTCTTCAGCTATGTTAAAAAAAAATGAGGGAAAAAATGTATATGCTACTGAACCTTTATAATCTGAAAGTCGAATGATAGCCTGGCTATATATGTGGGTATCAGTTGGGGAGAGTGGCTGAGAGTGGGAGATCGGGGACAATGATAAAATGTATCACAACAGAACTGCTGCCTCAGTGTTGCCTGCAAGTACATAAGTGGTAGAGCTTGTGTTGTGCTGTCATGACACACATTTCATCATTTTGACAACATCTTGGCTTGCTGCAGATGTCCCTGGCTATTCAGATGGATCCATAGTGAGTCAGTTATGCTCTTTTATGACAAGGTTAACAAAGCCATTTTTAATGAACATGGCTCTTGCTTTATACTTTGGGGAGTTATCAACTGACTGGTGATTGGTCATTTTACAAAATCCCATTAAGGCTGGGGGTTTTGGGGGGTGAGAGGGGCTGGCTCTACTGAGAATTGCCTGTATACTCAAGGCTTTGTGGCTGACACCCGAGTGAGCCACTGAACATTTGTGTTGGCAGATTGGGGGCAATGCCTTTGCAGATACCCTGTTCTTCTCTTTTCGGATCCCATTGGGAGTAATGAAAACCAAACTGCAAAAAAGGCTACATTTCTGAAAAAGGTGACCAGATGCAGCTCAGAACAGAGATGAAAGGAAAATAAAGCAGGACCCATTAGTATATCTCTGGATAATTTGTTGTACATAATAAGGTTTCTAACCTCCATCTATGGAATCATGGAACTGCAACAAAACCCTTCATCTTTCTTTCTTCTGAGTTAGATTTATTAGCTTATTTATTAGATTTCTATGCTGCTTTTCCTCCAGAGTTTATAGAGATGCATAGAATATTCTGTCCTCTGTCCACCTGCCTACCTAATATTGCTTAATAAATCTCCATACTTAAACTGGGTGTCCCATATTTTAGACCAGCACCTTAACCACCATGCCACTAGTCCCTTGCAGTTGGCTAGAATTGGTTTATTATTGGACATGTATGTTGTCCCAGTATATGTGAAGTAAAGAAATTATAGAGGGCAGACATGCTAGTCTATGGTAGTAAAAAAAAATCAGGTAGTAAAAAACTTACTACCTGTAAGTAAGTTTCCTGATACCTGTATCAGGTAATAAAAATATCTAGTACTGTAGCACCTTTTAACAACTTTATTAAAAGTTGTATGTTTTCATGAGCTGTAGATCACTGCATTAAGATGCATAGAGTAGCTAGACTGATGAAGGATTTAAATGGGGTGAAATGGGAGAGAGAGCGGAAGGTAGGTTGATTATGCGCTTCACGTTACATGTGAGACATTACAAGTACATGTACTATATCAGTTAACAATTACAATGAGTTAAAAACTCACTGAGTTTCTTGGGAATCTTCTAATATTTATGTGAATGGAGAGAAAGAAGATCCATTGTTTGACTTGTGATTTGCTTGATATATGTAGGGCATTGTCCATGTGTTGGAATTTTATTTGGGATCCTCATGAAAAAGGATATTTTTGCAACGTTTTGTTTGTCACAAATAGTCATGATATTTTTAGAGAGTTTCTAGAGACAGCTAAATCAATCAATCAATCAAGGTGAAGGTTTGTTCTCTGAGCTCGTGGGTTGGCTTCCAAATGTTTCGTTACCAGGCTAGGTAACATCTTCAGCGGAGTTTGGGAGATGTCAGTGTCAGTGTTCTTCTGTTTATAAGGGCTTCAGGTGTGAGTGTGTCAACTGAGGGTCTAGTGATGGGTCAAGAGTGAGTCATCATTGATTCTTGTGATGGGTCTTGTAATGAGATTACATCAGGTCAGGGTCATTGGGAGGTGAACTGCTGGTGGGGTTGTGTGGGTTGGTGCTGTCTCTGGTTGGCTGTGCCGGTTGATTTGGATTCCGAGGGGTTTGTAGACTGGTTGTAGGTCAATGTGTTTGTTGATGGAATCGCTTGTGGAGTGCCAAACTTTGATGAATGCATGAGTATGGCGGGCAGTAGTGTGGCCGATGATTTTTGTGTTGCTCCAATTGAACTGGTGCTGTTTGGTGTCGGTGTGAGTAGAGATTAAGAATTTGATATCATGGCGTTTGACTTCCAGCCGGTATTTGTGGGTCCTGGTTTTTAATTGATGTGATGTTTGTTCCATGTAGAATTGGTTGCAATGGTTAAAGTTGATTTTGTAGATTACATTGTTTCTTTCATCCCTCTATATTTTGTCTTTGGTTCTGGATAGTTCCTGTCGGAGTGTGGCTGTGGCTTTGTGGACTATTACCATTCCTAGGGGTTGGAGGATTCTGGCTGTCATTTCTGACACCCCTTTTGTGTATGTCACAAATGACAGCCAGAATCTTCCAACCCCTTGGAATTACATTGATTACATTGTTTCTTTCATCCTTCTGTATCTTGTCTTTGGTTCTGGATAATGCCTTCTGGATAATTCCACACTCCACTGAAGATGTTACCTAGCCTGGTAATGAAACGTTTGGAAACCAACCCACAAACTCGGAGAATGAACTTTCACCCTCATAGATATAGAGTCTCTCAGGCAAAGATTTTTGAACTACTGTTGACCTCACCCCATTCCTAAGAGGTCTGTAAGGGGCGTGCATAAGAGCACCAGCATGCCTACCACCCCTGTCCTAATATTTCCTCTATTTGTATCTATTTTTATGTATTCAATTCATGCTTATACTTATATAAATTACCTAATACGTTCTTGACGGACAAATAAATAAATAAATAATACAATAAAATAAAATAAACAAGTCAATTATTTTCTTTTTTGAAATAATGAGGCTTGGAAGTGGACATTCCAAAGATCTGTTTCAAATCTTGGTGGAACCTGCTTTCCTAGGTTCCATGGAGTGACAAAGGGTTTTGTCAGCTATTTGGAAAGGCTGCAGGATCAGCTCGCCCCAGAGGATTAATCTCCCCTGCTAGCTCCCACAAGGCAGCCTTTTGCAATCGTTTCATAATATGAAAGTGCCAGATTTCTTTAACTCCATTTTGGATCTGTTTTTTTCAAACACTAGATCTTAAAATATGTTGTTCTTCTTGGCAGTAGGGTTGGTGGCAGTTGAGTGAACCTTGTTTTGTATCTTTTTTTTTTTGGTCTTAGTGACTGTTTGGAAGAAGAGGGTTGTGCTTTTTAAATTGAGGATTAACTTGAAACCTCCATGCTGATTATCAGCGGGAAAATATGAAAGCATTCTTGAATTAAAAAAACTTCTAATTTATCTTTTCCTCAAAATAATCCTGTTGGATAGGGGAGGTAAGGGTAACCTGGGTCTTCCAGATGTTGAATTGCACTGCTCATCTTCTTTCAGCTTTATTAACTAAGACTGATGGATTTCTTTTTTAAAAAAGTTTTTTTTATTTTGAACACATTAAAACAAGACACAAACACACAACATTTATATACATATCACTTATTCCTTCAGTTATTTCAAGGTGATCCTTTCTTGCTATTTACATCTATTTACACATATTTTAAATTTTGTCTTATTCAACAATTATTTTCCATCTTTCTTTATTTCATCTATATTATACCTTAATCTTCAACATTTTTTTTCTTCTTTTTTCTTCCCCCCCCTCCTTTATTCCTCTTTCTCATTTTTCCTATTCTCCAACCATTCATCTACACTATCTACACCACACTAGACTGATGGATTTCAACATCTGGAATGAATATATGCTAGTATAGTGGAATCTCTTTCTCTCTCTGAGTCCTAAACTGAAGGAAGCCATGGCAAGCCATTCCAGGATTTGTCTAGGCAGTTGCCATGAGTAAAAACTGACTTGAAGTTTTTATATTTGAAAACCGACTTTCAATTTATTATTTAACGCCTGAAAAGAGTGTACTCATTCCAGATTTTTTTTTTTAATTCACACTAAAGTTTGGAAAAGACATTGTCTGGATTCTTAAATAAGTAAGCAAATATCCTCAGTGTTTCAGAAAATGGCTCTTTGATTTCTACAGTTCTGCCTTATTAGTGCTACTTTGCTCTTTACTTGGAACAAATGAACTCTTTGTTCTTTCTGCATCCAGGAGAAAATGTATGAATATAACTTCACAACTGATGACCTCTACTCCTCTAGTATGCTGCCAATTTTTAACTAGTGTCATATTGTCAAGCAAGCAAGAACCAGCAAGATTAACTAAGCTGCAGATCCACAAGTCAAGCCAGAGGCAAACGTGTCCTTCCCTTCCTGTATTGCACTGAGACTTTTGGAGCAGGGAAAAACCTGTGTGAAAAGATCTGGGGAGCCACTGCTTTGCACGGGCAAGGGCTGCATTTGGCTTTGGCCTTATTACTTAATATTCTCTTAGCAAAAGAGAGGCTCTGAGATACCTCCAAAAATCTGAGAAGTGATGCCATTTCAAAAAAGCATTTATATTGCCTTAGACAAACAAATGGAAGACAAATGATTGATGGGTGGCTATAGAATTTGGGGGGGGATGTAATGTAGAGGAGAAGAGCAGAAAATTTTCATGCAGATGTTCTAGAATCTATCCTGGAAAGGTGAAGTAAAATTGGGTGAGACTGTTTATTAGATCTTTTAGTTTTCTATCTCAGACATCAGCCACTTCTTGGATGCCTATAGCCAAGATAAAAAAAAAATGGCAGAAAATGTGCAGAATACCCAAATGACCCAAGTGGGAATCAGATAGGTTGAAGAAGATGAAAGTAAAGATAACTATTAATCTAGAATAGAATAATGTATTCTATTGATAACATTAAAAGCAGTATATTTCTGAATTACAGTTGGATAAAACAACATGATGGTGCATAGTACCAATGTCCTGTTTGTAGGCTTTAAAGGGGTGTTGAATTAGCTATTAATTATTGAACTCAATGGAATTTTGATCTGATCCCATAGGTGCTTCCTACAACTTGTAATGAAATTGTAGGGTTTTCGGTAAGTAGAAAAAGAAGTGTTGTCAAAATGTAATGAGAACACTGCCCTGAGAATTCTTTCTATCTTGAAAGACATATTCTGTTAAAAATAAATGAACGTGCCCCTAGAATAGTATGCAGTTCCTAATCTCACTCTTTCTTTCCTATTTATTACATAAAAGAACTATACTGCAATTTGGTTCTGAAATTCTTTCAATTGATCAAAAAGGAGAAAAAGAAGAAAAGAAATTCAGAATGGTCACCATTTTAAATCAATTGTGTTATTCAAAACAACAAAAATTCTGTGGTACCTTAATGTAAAAGAACTGAAAAATAGAAATAATAGTTGAGTTAAAAAGCAACAAACCATTCAGCTCCCCTATAATTTGATTAAAGCAGAAATGTTTATTTTCCAATAATTTGTCTGTGCCCAGAGGCTACACAGGCTTGAACCTGGTTAGAAATCTAACTTATCTTAAGGAAGAATTTACCTTTTTTTATTTTATTTTTTTTACATTTGCTCATCCTTTGCCTGGATATGTGTGCTATGATCTGATACTAAACAGTTTTATTAATGAACAGTTTTATGAAAGTGAAACATTCATAATTTGTTCACTTTCTGCATTTCCTTTCCTTTTGACTTTCATATTTAGAATCCTTTTTTCTTGTGAAAATGTATCTGGAACCTAAGGCAATGCACGGTTTTATAAAGTGAGCTCTAATAAACTAGTTAATCTTGATGCAGTTGCAAGGTTTTGTTAAAAAAAACCCGCATCTACTGAGATTTGATTAAACTGGAGACCTGTTGGATTGTCTGGTAGCGAACACGCTTCTGACATCAATCAATTAGGTTTTTGTGATGTGATGCAGAATGAGTGGCTCATCTATTTGCCATGCAGCTTTTATGAGGAAAAGGAATATCAGTTTGCCTTGGAGTAAAAATCCCCCTCGGTGCAGGCTGACAACAAGAAAAAGCTGACAGATGCAGTGTTGGCTTCCTAATAGAAAAAGAAACTGTGATCAGTCCATTTCTAGGACAGACTATTTTTTAATTGGCCATTCTTATCCAATGTCAGTGCAAACTAGAATTCATGAAGAGCTTCAGTCCCATAGTCTGTATTTCAACTGATATAAAGGTTTCATTTGGAATGGCAGACTATATTGATTAATTGACTAGTGACCAAAGTCAAGTCAAAATCAGATATATTTCATAAGATTGTTAGGGTCTTACTGTATCAATCTTTATTGTTGAATCCATTTCTGCAAAAGGATACTGTATTATTTGTACAAATTCCTGTTCTGGCTGAATTGGTTTTTTTTAAGTTTTAATATCATTTTTCCCTAGAAAGAAAGCAACATCATATCATTATCTTTCTCCTTGGACACAAAGATTTTACTCCTTTCCTAGCCAGTCTGATTCCCCAGCAGACATTTGGAATTTGACCTAGTTGAACAAAAGTGGAAGTGCTACAAATTCAGTCTGAAAAAACGAATACTGGCCAATTGATCAGAAAGGAGTACTGTGATTAGACCAGTTTTCTCCAACCTACTGCCTACAGTGCCCTCGTCCTCTGTCAGCATGGGATATTGGCTTGAAATGATGGTTATTATTCATCCCATTTATGAGAACTTCACCTTGGAAAAGATAAATGAAAGAAACGAGAACATACACCATGGCCAAAAGGATCAAACAGCTTCACCATCTTAGCTTGTTAAACCCAGATAGATAGAATTGAACCATAATACTGTAAGCTGCTGAATCCCTTCAGCCTAATATTTCTCAGTAATGAATATGAAGCTTTGTTATATGAAATGTAGAGGAACTTTTCTCAGAGAATGTAGGTTTTGTATTTATCTTGCCCTCAAGTCTAAATGAAATTTGTCCACCGCTTTTAGCTTATAGTCACATTAGTAAATATGATAAGGTCTATAGATTTGATTGGATAGCTGTGGCAAAATGTTACTGGCATAGTTTATAATAAATAGGTACCTAAATACTCTTCTCAGTATTTTTGAGCAAACATTTTCTACTGTTTATTTTTTGGCTATTTCACAAAAAGAAAAAATGCACAAGCCTGCCACTAACAATAATGGTAAGAGTCTATTCTCTGGATGGCCTGTTTTTTTCATTTTATACACACTAGACTGATGTAAATTGGTAAAATCATTATGATTCCAGGTTCAGAATATTCTTATCTTGGAATTTGTTTGTGGCATTATATTTAGAGATTGCTGTAGCTCTGGATCTACCAAAGAAAGTGAGTTACTTTTAGTAGGTATTTTCAACAATTCAGCAAAAAAATTCATATGTGATAATAGCATTGAATAGTTTCACCCTCAATACTGGAAATTCGAAAATAAGGTATCTCAATGGTGACATCTTGTGGCTAAAACAATACATAGATGCACAAGTACTTGCAGAGAGTATTACTACTGTATTAACAGTACTACTATTATCTGACAAATGGATTGACAGTTCTTAATATCACAAGAATGTAAATCCATTTATCAAAATCAATCATACTAACTGAAATTCCATTTAACTCAACATAACACAAGGTAACATTGTTTAGGTAGTCCTTGACTTATGGCCATTCATTTAACAATGGTTCTAAATTACATTGGCCATGAAAAAGTGACTTACCAGCCATCCTCAGGGCTATGACTGTTGCACCACTTCTGCAGTCATGTGATCACAGTTTGGATGCTTGGCAACTGGCTGGCATTTGTAAAGCTCTATAAAGTGGTATATGAAGTGCTATTGTTATTGCTAAGTTGTGTCTTTATTTGAAGGTTTTGTTCTACTGGCCTTTCTCTGCGTGATATTATATGCTACATCTTCTCTGATGTTCTTAAAAAGATGGGCTGTAGTCCTGCAGTCCTTTTATGTTGTCCTCCAGTAAGAAGACAAGCTTAGCATTTGCAATAGGAGTAACTAGTTTACTCTTCTAGTTTGGAAACTTGTCACTTATCTGGTAATTTTTTTTTATTATTTATTTATTATATTTCTATACCACCTTTCTCCCGTAGGACTCAAGGCGGTGTACATTTTAAAAGATCATTCACATGTTCATATGTTTAGCCCCGCCTGTTGGAACATCAGGGTCTTGAGGGCATGGCGGAAAGCACGGAGATCAGGGATATTCCGTATCTCCGGGGGCAGTTCATTCCAAAGGGTTGGAGCCCTCACAGAGAAGGCCCTCTCCCTGGGAGTCGCCAGTCGGCATGATTTGACTGACAGTACCCTGAGTAGTCCCTCCCTGTGAGAACGAACTGGTCGGTGGGAGGCTATCGGTGGCAAAAGACGGTCTCGTAGGTACCCAGGTCCTAAGCCATGGAGCGCTTTAAAGGTGATGACTAACACCTTGAATCGCGCCCGGAAGACCACCGGGAGCCAGTGCAGCTCGCGCAGGAGAGGTGTTACATGGGCATAACGAGTTGCGCCCTTAATCACCCGCGCGGCTACATTCTGGACTAGCTGGAGCCTGCGGGTGCTCTTCAAGGGGAGCCCCATGTAGAGCATTACAGTAGTCTATACGAGAGGTGACTAGGGCATGAGTGACTGTGCGCAAGGCGTCCCAATCCAGAAATCACCAGTGCTGGTCAATTGATGTCAATTTTTTGGGGCAAGATTTGAGTTACCCTGTTCCTCCCTCTGCTAAAGGTCCTCACAACACTCTTTTTGTTTGCTTTCTTGTTCACTTGCTTTGGTCCCAAAGTTCCAGCTGCCTATACTTTTTCTAAAGAGCATTGGCTAAAACTGAAATCTGTATGTATGAAGTCAGCCCTATATCAGTTATGAAAACAAAGACATCTCTGAATATTTTTTCTGTTAGGTCAGCCATCCTTCTAACAGTGCTGGGACTACAATACACAAATTGTGCACGATGACTGCAAATTCTGGGATGTGTACAGCATTTAGTGTCTTCTTCACAGTTATGTTGTCCCTCCTGCTGTTATATTCTGTGAGGCGGGGTTATATTTCTGGAGATTTTGTTATTTTCAGTCCTAATTAAGCAAAGTCCACAGTCCCTTCTGCAATGCTCACTGCATTCATGCAAGGAAACCATGAAGAAGCTAGCAGAGCTTAGTGCCAAAAAAATAAATCATATACAGGTAGTTCTTGACTTACAATCACAATTAAGCCCAAAATTTCTGTTGCTAAGCGAGACAATTGTTAGATGAATTTTGCCCCATTTTATGGCCTTTCTTGCCACAGTTGTCAAATGAATCACTGCAGTTGGTAAGTTAGTAACAGAACAATTAGGAGAATGGCTTGCCTTCAGAATTGTGGGTGCTTTATCTCTAGGTTTTTTAAAGAAGAGATTGGATAACTAATCTCATTGTCTGAAAAGGTACATTGAGCAGGGGGTTGGATTAGAAGACTTCCAAGTTCCTGAGTTTATATAACAAAAAATAAAACTGGTTTGCTCAATTTGGGCTTCTATATTATGTAAACATAATCCTCTTTGCTCTATCAGTGAATTGGCTAATGGAGCCAAACAAATTGTTGTGCATTGTGTTCTGTGATGTTGTTTATATACTGGGGATTTCAATCTGAGTGTTATATCACCTTGATGTAGATAATTATGGGTATTAATTTTATGTTTCAAATTGATTTCTATGACTGTTGATACTGTAGCATTCAAAGTTAGCACAATATTAAAAGAGGTTATGGGTGTTGTAAAACATAATCACAAAGGTTTTTTTTTTCCTTAATAGCAACAGCAACGGCACTTAGACTTATATACCGCTTCATAGTGCTTTTTACAGCCCTCTCTAAGCGGTTTACAGTCATCATACTGCCCCCAACAATCTGGGTCCTCATTTTACCCACCTCGGAAGGATGGAAGGCTGAGTCAACCTTGAACTGGAGAGATTTGAACTGTCGAACTGCAGCTAGCAGTACTGCAGTACTGCACTCTAACCACTGTGCTACCTCGGCTCTTTTAAGTCATATCTGAAATGATGTCATCAATAAAAATAAGCAAACAGCTTAGCTAATAAGATTATCTATTTCTGTAAACTTTTCAGTGGAATAGGAATACATTTTAAATTTGTTATTAAATCATGTAGGGCAAAAATTCTTTTCTTCACAAGGAGGCTCAAAACTCTTCGCAACACAAACATTGTCCTACAGTGTTATTTATTTTAGGATGCTGAAGTCTGTTCTTATTATTTTTATAATCATTATAATGCCAGTTCTTTTTTGCAGGGCAAACCATTAGGTTTGCAATTGTTACCCTGAATTTTCTGATAGGGGGAATATCTGTGGTATATTTTTGATTATGACATTATTTGAATTTTTCAAGTTTGGATTATTTGAGATGATTGCTTCATCTTGGACAGTTTTCAATAGTACGCACACTCTTGACAATGATCACTTAGCTGAATGTTTTGAAGAATGCTCACATAATTTTGTTTTAAAGCTAAATGACATATTTCATTGTCCAGATAAATCACGCCATCTCCTGTTCCATTTGAGCAACTAAAACCTAAGTCCATAACTGGCTGAGTTTATAGAAAATAAATTTTACACTTCCCTCAAATTGGGAAGTTTCCCAGGCTAGCCTACTTCTCTAGGATTCTGAGCAGTTTCTCATCTGATCCCACGTAGTTTCTTCAAAATAAGCCCCGGGCCTTGAATAAAACGGTAGGTATTGCCACTGAAACGTGTTTGCACACTATTATAGCTTTAGTACACAGTTCATTGCAATTTCCTAGAAAAACTATTTCCCATTCCTGTCCTGCCACCTCGAATCTATGCAGACTGCAGAGTCTATGTACTGCAGAGCAAGACCATTGAATTCACATTCAAATACTGGAATAGCAGTATTCCAGTATTTGAGGGGCTGCCGCAAAGAAGAGGGAGTCAACTTATTTTCCAAAGCATCTGAAGATAAGACAGGAAACAGCGGATGGAAACTAATCAAGGAGAGAAGCAACCTGGAATTAAGGAGAAACTTCCTAGCAGTGAGGACAATGAACCAGTGGAACAACTTGCCTTCAGAAGTGGTAGGGGTTTCATCAGTGGGGTTTTTAAAGAAAAGACTAGACAGCCACGTATCTGAAATGGCATAGGGTCTTGAGTTTGGAGTAAAAGACCTGCAAGGTTCCTTTAGGCCTCCAAGCTCTATTCTGTTTGGGTCTTAGCAGGCATGAGCTCGCTCAATCACAGCCTAATTCTGGATAGTTTCAATAAAGGAGAATATTTGTAGTTCAGGGGTGACATGAGGGGTCGTTGGTGGTTTCTGAACTTGCTTGTTTTCTTGTAGACATCTCATTACCTAAACTAGGCAACATTATCAGTGCTAGCCAAGCTCCAGACTAGACTGATGGTAAGCCATGGTGGCGCAGTGGTTAGAATGCAGTCCTGCAGGCTACTTCTGCTGACCTGCAAATTTGGCAGTTCGAATCTCATCAAGCTCAAGGTTGACTCAGCCTTCCATCCTTCCGAGGTGGGTAAAATGAGGACCCACATTGTTGGGGGGCAATAGGCTGGCTCTGTAAACCGCTTACAAAGGGCTGTAAAGCACCGTGAAGCGGTATATAAGTCTAAGTGCTATTGCTTATTGCTGCCTAGTTTGGGTAACGAGATGCCTGCAAGAAAACCAGCAAGTTCAAGAGAGCACCAAGGACCCCTCTGGATAGTCTTCTAATCTAAAGAATATATTTCAGCGAGGAAACACAAGGGCTTCTGGGCCTACAAATCGCACCAACCCGGCCTGCAAGTCAGGTGGAACAAGGGAAGCGCAGCCGCTATTGTCCGCTCCACCTCAGCTGCCGCCCTTATCCTTAAGCCTCCTGCCCGAAGCGCCCTTTTACGCGTCAGCCTCTTTTCAGCGCCTGGCAGAAGCCGGAGGCGAGGAGGCTAGGCCTTCCCACCAGCCAATCAGCAGTCGGGATACTCAGCACACTGCCCAATCCTGCGCTCCTTTGCTCCCGTGTCCCTATCTTTCTCGCCACCCTCAGCGGCATTTGGAGGGTTGTAGCCGTGGCGGCTCTTCGGGTCGTCTGCTCCTCCTCCTCCGCCTCCTCCTTCTTCTTCGCGGCCTCGTCCTGACCCGGCCCGGCGCCTTTCGGACCCATTGAGGATGAGTTTCCCGACCCTCCAACGCGCGTCCTTCTGTGACCGTTCTAGCTCCTTCAACTAGCGACTGGTGAGGCGGGCGAGGGTGGGGAGGGGATCCGGGTGGCCGGAGGGGCCGGAGTGGGAGTAGCGAGCGCACCTTCAAACCCCCCCCC
>WNWU01000030.1:15421379-15488223 GCA_012654045.1 Ptyas mucosa
TCTAGATCAGTGGGTCTCAACCTTCCTAATGCCGCGACCCTTTAATACAGTTCCTCATGTTGTGGTGACCCCCAACCATAAAATTATTCCTAAGATCATTGAAAATAGGTGTTTTCGGATGGTCTTAGGTGACCCCTTGTGAAAGGGTCGTTCAATCCCCAAAGGGGTCCTGACCCACAGGTTGAGAACCACTGGTCTAGATTAAGAAAATGGCATTTCCTTGGTTTACAGTAACTCATATCCAAAAATTATGGATCACGGTACGAAAAAAAAAAAGGGCCCTGCCTTTTCCTTTCTTTTTTTTTTTTGTAGTAGACCTTGTATTCTGCAGTTCTGCAGTACCAAGAGCAGTAGTGTCGTTCTCCTGATTCTGATCCTGAAGTAAAATTGCACTGTTTTGTGGGTTGCATACTGGGCAGCTTTTTGCATGATTGTTTGTCTTACTGACAATGCTAAATACTACCTTACTCTCTCATATGTTTCTGTTGCTGAGGTCAGGAGTTCCTGACTCTTTTTACCCTGACTGTAGCATGATTGCCACATATTAGCAGGTTGTTTATCTTGATAGAATAGAGGAAACCCTACATTGTGAGAAAGATAGCTCATATGGAAATATTTCAATTTTAGAGTGATCAATCACTTTATCAGCCTTCTTGAGCTTTGTGATCTCCAGGTGTATTAGTTTTCATGCTCCTTAATCCTCAGGTAGGATGGCTTTTAGAAATCAAGGCATGAGTATAAAATACTGAGAAGCAAGGATTACCTCTCTCTGTGTGTACATATATGTCTGTGTGTCTATCCATCTATCAACCATCTATTATATCTATTGCCCATCTCACTTTCAAACATTGTTTAGGATTTGTGTTTCTTTTATGCTGATCTTGGTAATTTCTTGATTCTCTGTGGCATCTTTACTATTTTGTTTGTTGTAATGTGGTATGTCAAAATAAAATTTTGTATGTTATGGTTAGGAAGCTAAGTGAATTATGTCCCAAACATGGTAGATGTTGTGCCAAATAGGCCAACTATTGGTAAATAAGTACTAGTTAGCTGTAATTTGTTGGCTGACGGCAAAGATTTTAAAATGAATCCCAGTTACAAGCCACAAAAATGTTTGATATGGGTTGGGTGACTCAAGCACTTTGATGTGCCTCTTTTTATACTTTTCCCCTCTGACATTGTGTTAACAGTACTAGTACTGAGACTCTGGTAATTTATGAAATACATAGCATTGGGCATCTGTTAGTAGCAGAGAGAATGTAAAGGAATGAAGAATTGGCTTTGGAAAGTATGAAAGCACTATTAAATGGGGAAAGAAGGAACAAGCTATTAAGGAGATTTTTGGAGAAGTCCAAGAATGCTGCACAGAGCTACACAGTCCCAAAATTGAAAGATGCTTGAAAAAAGCTCAATTCTACACTCAATTTCTACACAGAAAAAAACAATTCTACACTGATTTTCTTTAATATAAGATGGGACAGAGATAAACCTGGACTGGCTTTCTGTTATTCTCTCCTATGACAGTAAAGTCTATTCCTACAGTATCTGTTTCTTGACCTGGCTTAGCTTGAATGGCTGATGTTGTCTGAAACCTAGTCCTCATTTAGCTAAATTAACATTACCTATATATAGGAAGAGGATTAATAGAAATGCAATGTATTTTTAGGGGAAGAAATCTCCTGAAGAGATCTGTCAATCCCCCCCAAAAACTTCAGTGCAGAGTTGTTTTATGTATGTATTTACGAGATTCATTTATCTCATCTTTCAAAAGCTCAAGATGGTGAGCTAGCACTCAAGAACACTGTGAGGCAGGTTGGACTGAGGATTAATGACTGGTCCAATGTCATCCAGTGAATTGTGGTTGAATATGATCTTGATCCTGGGGTTTTTTTTATGCCAGTCCAACACTTTAACTATTATACCACACTTAGCTTTTGTACCACTGTATCACTTTGGAATAAAAAGATGGCATGTAATAGTGTGATTGTCTGTCTGCATTTGTGAAGAGAAGAGCTTTCACACAGTTTCTTCAAATCTTATTTTTCTCTTCTAGGCCATGGCTACTGTGACTAAATGCCCAAATGGTGACTTTGAAATTTATAAGCTTCTTCTCATTTTTCTCCTTTCATAAACATTCATGAAAATATCAAAAGTTTGTTCATTGTTTTGTGACACTTTTTATTGCTTAACTGTGAATTTTGTCATTTGCTCTTCCTAGTTTTTTTTTCCTGAGTCATTACAACTATCCCTTACAAAATGCTCTTAACTGAGTTTCAGAACAGAGTCAGTGTTTTTACAATGCTAGTTTCAGAGCAGTGTTTGTGGCTCTTAAGAAACTAGTAAAATATTTATTTATTGGAAGTCTAAATATATTTTTCCTATTAGTTTGTCTCCTTAGTCAAACCTTAAAATAAATCCCTACATATATTTCTTACATAAAATGAAAAGAAGATACAGTTACATTCTCCAATAATATGAATTTACAATAAAATCTTAATGATTAAAAGTGGATGGATCTAAATATTCTGTAGCAGAATAAAATGAGAAATTAGAAACCAGCAATACTGTGCTGTGAATGCTTTAAATTGCATGCTTATCTAAAGTAAGTTAAATTTTTCAGTACTAGTATGTCTAAAACTCTGCTTACTTTCTTTAACTGGATTCTCAGTTAGATACAGTCTGAATATGCAGTCTGAAGCAGCGAGGCTTTCATTATTTTTAAAATCAAAATTTTATTGCTTCATTTTTTTTCTACAAAGTTTTTTTTAATCTGCCCATGTGCTAACAATTAACCTTTAGAGAATCTTGTTTATGATTTGGTTCTTTCCCTATAAAATACATGAGTTAATCATTCTGTACTGCTAAAAATCAGAGATCGATGTCACTTTGCTAAAAGGTGTTAGGAAGTTCATATTTGGAAAATTGTAACTTCTGTTGGCAACTACTTTAAAACTGAGTTGGGCCTGTTCCCTCAAATTCTGAGGATAAACTGTCTTGAAGAAACGAGTTGCTATGGAATACCTGCTGCAAGGATATTATATACTAGAATTATATAAGGTTTTAAGGTTCATTGCACCAGTAATTAGTTTATTGGATAATTCAGTGTTCTGAGAGGCTTCTGGTACACACAGGCACTTGCATTGTTGCAAGCTACTTGGCAATCTATTTGTTGATTCATTGTAAATAGTCATGAGATTTGTTGCAGGTTTCTTTGTTCTGTGACACACTCTGTTCTCTTTCTATTGTTTGCAAACATCTCATGTCCAGAGAGGAAAAGTTGGAAATGTGTTTATATTGTATTGCATGGTTGCTGATACTTTGAATGGTATATCTCTGAAGTCTATGAGGTTAGAATACATTATGCTTTGGGGGTCACAGTGATTTGTAATGCTTTTAGAATAAATATATTATTGTATTTCTAACATGGATAGGATTAAATTTATTGCCGTTCCTGTACTACCCCTATCTCCTTAAAAGAGAATCTTTCTTATAAAATTTACTTCATAATACATTAAAAAGCTGTTCTGATATTTAAACTTATTTTTCTTTATTTTAAATCAATATATCAATGAGTATACTAAATATACTCATGGTTGAGCTGAGAATTTTAAATACTGAAATACATCCCCAAAATGAGGTTTGGCTTATCTGTAGATGGGTTTATCTGCAAATGCAAGTTATCTTTGTTGAACTATCACTTGTTCATTTCAAAGGTAGGATATGCTGCATGACGGAGACTTATTATGGGTCCTCATACCTACAGTGTCACAACATCTCCATGGTCATGTGATTGAGATTTGGTTTGTAATTATAACATTGCAGCATCCTATTATAGATCACCATTTGCAACCTTTGCTGCCAGCTTCCAATAAGCAAAGTCAAGGGGGAAGCTGTCAGAAGATGCAAATGTTCATCACATGAACCAAGGATGCTGTGACCCCGTGGGATTTGCCTAACAGTGGCATCTTGCTACAGTAGTCACTTTGTTTATCTAACTATCTATCATCTATCTATGCTTTTTAAAACTACCCACATATTTTGAGTGTACTCATGGATAAACTCATCTGCAAATAAGCAGACCTTCAATTTTTTATTAAAAATACTATGAAAAATGCACCCATTGTGGATGTCAATTATGAAAATTAAAATATATGAAAATTTTGAGGGTTATGTTAACTGCAGATGTCACATTTCTCATATTTTAATTAAAACTTTTGAGAGTCAGTTTATCTGCAGATTGGCTTATCTGTAAATAAATACAGTATATATTTTACCATAAAATTTAAATCATTAATATTCTCTTAAAAGGAGACATAACCTTCGGTCAAATAAATTCAATTGAGGATTGAGTTCTATTTAAAAAGAAATAATTAAAAAAGAAAAATATATCCACTGAGATTAAGCACTATGAGTATCAAGTATAACATTTACTTTATTGGATCTTAACCAGTAAGTATTACAATGTCACTATTAATGCAGTTCTAGGAACTGCTGATTAACTGCATTAAGATACTGAAGTCTCATCATGACAGTAATTGTCAGGATCATGTTTTTAGATGCATCCATCCTCTTAGGTGCGGTTCCCTGCTGCCAAATTTATTATTTGAGGAGCCATCTATTTCTCTTCATACTCTATGGTCAGGCAAAGTTGGCCTGCTTCAGGTCCCCTTATTAAACAGTATCATCAGATGGGACAAAAGAAGTAGGTCTTCACTATCACAGCACCTCCCCCCCCAGAAAAATGTTCCATCAGTTTCATATTTTTGTGCACACACACCCTTAAATGAGTCCTGAAAACTTGGGTCTTTCTCCAAGCTTTGTATAGAATATGGGTCAACGCTATGGGAGGATGTTTGAAACTGCAATTCTATGATGTTAGATAGTCTAATATATTTCTTCTTTTACTCCTCTTCTTACAGGTCTCTCTTGCAATTATGGCTATTTGAAAGACCTAGAACGAGTGGAGGGGGAGCTCCCCTCCCCCTTCCGTGTGTTGCTTTTTGGAGTCATATTTTTTTCTGGACAGTAATAATATATTTTGTAGATTTAAAATGAGGAAATGAACTCTGAATTTATATCAATAAAGTTATTTATTTTTGTAAGTATCAAGCCTTAATAGCACAAAGATTCTCATGGAAGCTGGTCGAAAGGTAGAAATCATGAACCTCTTGTGAAGAAAGAACAAAGGGAAAATTTGCAGGGCCTCGTCTTGCATAAATGAACAGTTCAGCAGGGAATAAGATGAGTTCTTTGGTGCCTGATTGTACCTCAAAGTGTCGCTCATTACAGCATGCTTTAGATATTGTTTCTGTAGTGACCCGGGGAAGTGAAGGTCAGATCAAAGCCTTCCTCACTTCTCACTGCTATAATGCCGCAACAAGCAAGGATACGTTTGGCAGGAATGCCCTCCATATTGCCTCCTCTTGTGGTAAAAAAGGAGTGCTAGACTGGTTAGCAGAAACAAACGGAGTGGATTTGTTGGCAAAAGACAAGGAGTCGGGATGGACAGCTTTGCATCGTGGCATTTTCTATGGCCATATAGATTGTGCATGGTCATTACTAAAGGTATTTCACAGCTTTTATTAACATTACGAATCTATGCCAAGCCTGAAATCAAATAGTGGGCAAAAGAAAAAAAAAGTATAAACAGATGCTGGTTGCATTGTTGACAGATCCCATGTAATTAATATTTCTTTTATTTACCCATAGCTTTTAGCTGTTTGCTGAAGTGCTAAATAAAGTAACTAGGTTGGTCTTTTGACAAAATGTTTAAGCAAAAAGGCCCCCCACCCACAAATGTTGAAGAATTAAAAAATAATTGGAAAGAAATTTATTTCTCAATCAAGTTAAATGAAGTAGAGAAATATATGAGATAATAATAGATTCAGATTTTCCTCTTATATCTGTTAAAATGGCTTTAAACTAGAGAGTAATTCTAGATTGTATTATGTTGACTGTATTTGGTAGCTGCTTTATTAAATATCCCTACTTTAAGGGTGCAATAATTGAATTTAATTTGCCAGAGAAAGTGAAAGAAAACAAAAGACAGTGTGTGATTGCAAAAATGAAGAAAGTAGTAGTAATAATTGGTCAAAAATTATTTCTGCGTTTAATAAGGTTGGGGAATGTTTAGCCTGACATCACAGCTTGTGGGGTTGGGTTTGTACATTATTCTATTTGTGTATTATGGGTTTAGTGCAGAGTGTCTCATTTTTTTTTTCATTTATTTCCCCCTTGCTTTCAGCATGGTGTGAATTTGTATGTTCAGGATAAAGAAGGCTTGTCTGCTTTGGATCTTGTTATGAAAGACAGGCCAGCCTTGGTTACCTTCAAGAATACAGGTTGGTCATTACACTAAGGGGCTTATTATGCACTTAAACATAAACATAATTGTTTTGGGGATGATGGAAAGAGATATAGTCAATGAGTATATTAAAAATATCTTTTGAATGTAACAATCCAGTAGATATGGAATATCTTCCATGGTATATTTGGTCTTTAAAACTATTATCATAATGTGTGGGCATTGTTAGATACTTTAACTTGTCCATTTTCAATCCATTATGGTGGGTAGGTGTCAATTAGAAAACCAGGGTGGCCAATATTTTGTGTCTGCTCTGCTTGTAGAAGTAATCTTTTATCCTAAAGCTGCAGTGTTTGACTATTCCAACCTGAGGTTATTGTTAAATCATCTATTTTGGGCCATCATGTGTATATATTATTGATGCTATTAAAAAGGATGAGGTTATAATCTACTCTTTTAAAGTAATCTTATGCTAATATACCTTAGCATATTGAAGCTGCATTTTTATACCTTTTAAAATTTGTAAATCACATTCTTTTTTTTAATGGAATCCATAAACTTTATCTAATGATAGCAACAACTACTTACTACCTTTACTACTATACTCTTTTACATACCATCTGGTGGTACATAGTAATTCATTCTTCTGAACTTGCATGCTCAGCTTATTCTCTTAGTAAAGAATGTTACTTTTAAATAAATTGCCCTTTCCTCCAAAACACTGTTTTTTTAAGTTCTGTTTTGTAATAAAAAAGTAAGTATCAGGCTTGGTAGGGACGCGGGGGCTCAGTGAGGGACATGGTGGCTCAGTGGCTAAGACGCTGAGCTTGTTGATTGAACCGTCAGCAGTTCAGCGGTTCAAATCCCTAGTACCGCATAATGGGGTGAGCTCCCGTTACTTGTCCCAGCTTCTGCCAATCTAGCAGTTCGAAAGGACATAAAAAATGCAAGTAGAAAAATAGGGACCACCTTTGGTGGGAAGGTAACAGCGTTCTGTGCACCTTTGGTGTTTAGTCATGCTGGCCACATGACCACGGAGACGTCTTTGGACAGCGCTGGCTCTTTGGCTTTGAAACGGAGGTGAGCACTGCTCCCTAGAGTTGGGAACGACTAGCACATATGTGCGAAGGGAACCTTTACCTTTACCTTTATCAGGTTTGGTATCAAGTACCAGTTTGCCTTTGGGAACATATTTTACAAAATATACTTGTAAGATGAAATGTATTTCTATCTACAATCTACTAAATCTCTTGTTACGTCCTTTAACCAAGCAAAGTGGTGTGTCATAGGACAATAATTTTTGAACCGAGGTACCTCAAATGGGTTTACAGAATATATCCAAAATCTGGGATTTAAGATTCCTGAGGGAAGGAAAGTTGGGCCTGCTTCATTGCTACTGGCTGCTGTGGCAGTGGTCACATGACCTTTATTTTCAATGTTCCGTGACAGTTTCCCAGTCAGTCTTGCAATCCCTTGTTCCCTCCTCTCCAGCAGTCACTTAGCTGCCTGCTGGAAAGAGAAGGGAGATCTCCCTGCCAGTTTCCCACAAGGAAACTCAATGGGGAAGCAGGCAGGTAGTCTGCTCTTCCTCTCACAGATTTTTTGCCTGTTTTTGGTCATTGTGTTTCTCTGTTCAGGCAAGGAAATGTCTGAAGTGATGACCCAACAGGGCATGGGGCTGTCTAGTATAATATAAAAATTGAAAATACAACACTTGTTATTATGAATAATGTCTGATTCAGCTTTGATAGAATTATATGTTTGGTTGTACACTGAATATGTCTATCTTTTAGATGCTATTATCTTAATTTTGATTATGCAAATTATTGGGTGTATAATTTTGTTGCAATAATACAGTAATACAGATTAATATTCCTAAATTATATTTTTGGAATATATGAAAAGCATTCATAAGCAGAAAAAAAGTAAATGCATTTCATCCACACGTCAGATGAGACACTGCGGTGAAGAACTTACCATTTTACTTCAGATCCCACAGATGTCTATACCTGGGGAAACAACATCAATTTTACTTTAGGCCATGGTGGTCAGCAGAGTAGACATCATCCTGAGTTGGTGGATCTCTTTCCTCGAAATGGGATTTATATTAAACAGGTAATGTAGGCATTGTGGAAAATATTGGAAGGTGGGAAACTAGGGTGGCGGCAGTGGTAAACACTTGATTGACCATAGAGGTTGGGAGGAGTTCTTGCATAGGTGCTCCCTTTCTTCTTAAGAGGAATATTTAAAAAGAGCTGTGATATTCTTCTGGGCCACATTTCTTATTATACATCTGTGGCTAAACCAGTTTTCTTTCTGATTTCATAAATACTTTAATTTCTGATCCAGTCCTATCCTAAAATCTTTAGTAAGAAATGATTTTAGTACTTTGATATCATTCTTTCCTCTATGGTCTTCCCTATTCTCTCAACAACCTTCTTTTCAAAGAGAAGGATGGAGACTAGACAATAGTTGTTCAGCATGGTTCAACTGAGAGAGGGCTTCTTCAAGACAGCACATGCCTCCAGGAAGGAGTTGACATTTCATCCTCCCTCAAAGAAGCACTTATCACTTCCAATGTTCCACATCTCCTTGGTTACCTGTAGGAGCCAGGTTGGGCATGAAATTCAGTCAGAAATGGCAGAGCTTATGCCCTTCCATAGGAGGATATGTAGGAAATGACCTACATACATAAAATCATGAATAAAGTTATGCTTTATCTTGGTAATTTTTGTTGTTTTTAAAACTCATTTAAAAAATATTTGAAATAAAGACAATTATTTTCAAAGTATACATTTTTCTTACGTTACTTTTTCCTGTAATACAGTCAATATAGTAAGTGTTTTTTTGTGTAGGCATCTAGTATTATAAATGTACAATGTGCAGTTTATTTAAATTTGTTTAGTATATATTTAAAATCAAATTGAGGCATGATTTGTTTCCATATTATTACAAAGTAAATGAATATCAAATTACTTTGCAAAAGTTAGCTAGATGAAGTTCAAGTTCTTACTTTTTAGAAAATCTCTCTTTTTACCTCTGCAGGTGGTACTCTGCAAATTTCATTCGGTGTTCCTTTCCCAGAAAGGACAGGTTTATACCTGTGGGCATGGTCAAGGAGGTCGCTTGGGGCATGGTGACGAACAGACTTGCTTGGTATTTTAAAACTAATAATTTAGATTATGAAAAAAAATACTGATTTTTAGATCCACTAAGCTATATACATGGTAGGACTTCTAATTTCTTTTTTTTAAACTGGCTATTTAGCAGATATTGAAAAACATGTTTCTGTTTAATGTAGTCTGTTTTAAATATGAATACTATAATTCTAATTGCATATCCGGAATGTCATGTACAAAGTACATGTACACAGATGTTACTCCCCCATTATCCATAGCTTGAGACTTTTATTCCATGATGGAATAATGGAAATGATGATGGAAATAGTCCAATGTAGTTGGAGGGTATAAAGTTGTCTTATAATATTAAAATACCATTCTTATACTTTTAACTGTTTATGTACATGGACTTACAGCATACAAGCAAATATATACACATACATGCATATTATTACATATATACTTGAAGAAATTAGGGGATGTTGCAGTGGTGAAATCCTCTGCGGTTTGCCACCAGTTCACTGCCCACGCATGTGAGGTGTGCACCAAATGCACGCTGCATGTGCAGTGCGTGCCAAACACGTGTTTTGTGTGGAAAAAGGACACTTAACAAGGTAAGTAGAACAACAATGGGGGAACGGCTGTGCTGCGCGATTTAGATTCACTTAAAAGCAGGATTCCCTGCTTTCTAGCAAATATAAATCGTGCAGCACAGCTGATTGTCGGAAATACTAGTTCAGACCAATCAATAGTTTTTCTTTACTACCAGTTCGCCGAACCAGTAGCTTTTATTACTACCGGTTCACCCGAACTGGTGCAAACCAGTAGGATTTCACCACTGGGATGTTGTAATTCTAATTTTAGTGGATAGATCATATTGAGCTTTTTTAATCTATAGTTAAATGTATTGGTAGTTGATTCCATAAATAATGGGTTGCTTTCATTATTAATGAATTCTCAAACTATCTGGTAGGGAACATAAATTAAAGAATAATCTTGGATAATATTTTGAAAGGTAGCCATGGACGAGAACTTTTCAGCAAAACAGATTCCTATACTTTAAAATTAACAAATTTATTAGAATATAATGAAAACACAATTAGGACATTTATTTAGTCAGTTTCCAGTGTATATGGGTTATACTATTTCAGGAAAAGTAACAGCTTTGTAGTACATTGAGAGAGTTTTATTTTCTCCACAAAAACTTGTATTGTAATAGTATTGTTACAAGGTGTCCTACAAGACAAAGGATGAGAGGAGACATATAAAATAATCTTTTTGAAGGTGATTTTGCTTGAGTTCTTGGTAATGAACCTTTTAATAGAGAGATATGTGGCTTGAAATGTTGAAGGTGACATTTTCTTCTTCATCTGTCTTAGATTCCTAGACTGGTAGAAAGCTTGGTGGGTCATCAGTGTTCTCAAGTGGCAGCAGCTAAAGATCATACACTTGTACTAACAGAAGATGGATGTCTATATGCCTTTGGCATCAATACTTTTCATCAGCTTGGTATACATCCTCCGCCTCCTAACTGCAGCGTTCCCAGACAGGTAAAATTCTCCTTACTAAGAAGGTGTTTTAGATGTGCCTATACATTTGTATGTTCATGCACCAAGTGTGCACACCTTGTGAGCATGAACATACTCTATCGTCCATCCATCCATCCATCCCAATTTCTATAGCTGTCCATCTCAATCCTTACAATTCAAAATCATATATATGCACATTCATACATCAGATATAGTGCCAGTAGTAGTATTGTGTGATATTTATTATTTATTTTACAGTATTATGCTCTATTATAAAAATTCTAGGCAGTTCACAAAGCCTGCTTGTAGAAGGATTATAAAACTATATTCTATCACTAAATAAGTATATAAAATCCAGAATTAAAATCTAACATACAACACATTAAAATGAAATGCAGCAGTTAGATGTTAATCTCTGAAATCATGTCTGAAAGGCCAACTTTTAATAGCTTTCCCAATGACAGAAGATATGGGTAGTCCTCATTTACCATCCACCACTGGACTGGTAACTCCATTGCTAAGCGACATGGTGACATGCTTACACCTGACTTTTTTTTTTAATTTCTAATTTATATACCACCCTTCTCCCTGAGGACTCAGGGCGGTGTACAACCAAAATTAAAAAACATGTAATACAAATAATAAAAACAATTAAAAATGTATATAAATTATGGCTTCAATTTAAAATTTTTAAACCCCTATAAACATTTAAAATATTTCTTAAGCCAGCCCGGCTTGTTTGAAAAAGTGACTTAAGATAGCAATTGTTAGTTCCTACTGCAGTCAAGTGTGATATTATGTGTCTGAGGCTTGCAACTTTACATTTCTGGCTGGCTTTCCAATTGACATTTCTTGTTGGAAACTGGCTGTGAAGATCATAAATGGTGATCATATGGCCATAGGACACTCGGGTTGTGATTAAGATGCTGAGTTAGAAAGCAGAAGGCTGAGTATTAGTCCTCCCTTAGACCTGTAAACCATCTGAGTGATTTTGCTTAATGCATTGTAAGCCGCCCTGAGTCTCTGGAGAAGGGCGGCATATAAATTAAAAAAAAAAATTGGGTCAGTCACTCGCAGGATTGTTATTGTTGGGAATATAGGAAGAAGGAACATTAGCAATAGCACTTAGTCTTATATAAAACACTTCATAGTGCTTTACATCCCTCTCTAAGAAGTTTACAGTGTCAGCATAATGCCCCCAACAATCTGGGTTCTCATTTTACCAACCTCAGAAGAATGGAAGGCTGAGTCAACTGAGATTCGAACTGCCAAACTGCTGGCAATTGGCAGTCAGCAGAATTAGCCTGCAATACTGTATTCTAACCACTGCACCACCATGGCTTAGGTATATATTAGGTATGTAAACTTCCTTTAATTCAGGGGTGAAATGCTCCCGGTTCGGACCGGATTGCCCGATCCGATAGCAATGGCGGCGGGTGGTTCGGAGAACCGGTAGCAAAAATCCCTGTGCCCCCCCCACCATGCTCAGCTGAGTCACATGATCATCAGAGGCTTTTTTTTTGGTTACTTTTAAAAGCATTTTTTCTACAACCTCTTCCGACGAAAAAATGCTTTTAAAAGTAAAAAAAACAGCCTCTGATGATCGGACGGCTCAGCTGGGATCCTCAGAGGCTTTTCTTTTTTTTTTTTTATTGAAAAAGTTTTAAAAATTTTACATACACTTTCTCCCCCCCTCCCCAACCACCTCCCCCGACTTCCCAGAGCAAGTACAAAATAAAATACAGCTTAAATTCTCTAAATTAAACTCCATTTCACACTTATTATAATCATGATCATTAAACAAATAGATAAAAGGAAAGCAAGTCTTTTTTCTCCTTATTCCATCTAATTCAACAAAATTATCTCCATTTATAATTACAGCAATTAAAACAATTAAGTATTATCTAATCAAACCTATCATTACTCAATTTGGCTAATTGTTACTTAACAAATTATTAGGTCTATACAATTTAACAAAATATTTTATAACTTCTTTCATTTAAAACAAAACAACAACAACAACAACAACAACAAAAAGAAAAAAAAGAAAGGAAACCCTCACTCAAAAAACCCCCGATTTAAAAAAAAATTACTATATAAACTCTTCCGTCCTTCACTTTTAAACCATCAAGGTCCAATTATAATTAAAACACTTAATAAGAAATAATATTAACAATAATTTTTAATTAATAATCAAACCTCTTATATCAATACATATTAACAAATCAACTAAGAACTTCATTTAAAAACTTTATCAATCCTTTAAATTCTTCATACTAGATTGAACCAATTGCTAATCTTCTTGTCTTCACATCTTCCAACAGCATATAAGATATCTTCATTTACGTCTACCCACCTAAATAAAAATTGCTTCTATATATATAAAAAAAAAGCCCCCCGAGTGACTTTGTAATTGTAATTATATTTGAAATGATATCCATCAAATCCAGTCAAAAATTAGATTAATAAATTCGTCAGACATATTAGGGAAACCACCAGATCAACTGCAATTGCCCTAGGTCCATAGTCCTTTTGCCTTATATTCATTACCATCAAGCAGGAAACTTCAATTTGCTATATTCAGTAGAACTTCTGCGATTGCAATTAAGTCCAAATTTGTTGCAGTCCTTAATAAAATAATCCAAATCATTCAAGTCAGGGCATATTTCACAACCCAATACACCAGCATTGCTGTGATCTGTTTATTCTTCTCAAATATTCCAATACAGCTGTAAGTTGCCTCCTCATCGTCGCTCATCGCTTAGTTAACTGGCATTAAACTGCTGTCTGTTTTTTTTTTCTTTTTCCAAAAAATTCAAAATCTTTAAACAGTTAAACAGTACTTTTTAAGGACCATCATCTCATCAAGCAGGGTTATTTTCCATTTCTCCAGTCTTTCTTCTTTTCCTTTTTACGAACTTTCTTCTTAACTTTGATCCCTCTGCCTTTTTTAGCTCCAGTAAAATTTTGCGGTTTTTGGGATTGCATATTATAAAATTTTTGCAGAAATGTAGCTTCTTCTGGAAACAACTCTTTAAGTGCAGATTGAGTTTTATAAAAAAAAATTCGTGAAACCAAAATTTCATCAGCTTGCTCCTTATTTTGCACAACATTCATCTTTCTCTCCTCAGTAAAATCTGCTATAATCTGTTGTTGTTTTTTTGCATCTCCCACCTCTTCATTCAATCCCCCACTGCTAGATTGCAACTCAGTATTTCCATGTATTTCATTATTTCCGGCTTGAGAAACTTGAAATATAGTATCAATTCTTTTCAATAAAGCAGAGGTAATTGAACTCAAAGCTTCCTCAAATTCAGACCATTGAGGGTTAAATAACCCTCCTTTGCTTTCAGAAAGCCCAGCCATCTTGCCCCCCTTCTTCCTTCCCTTCCAGAAGGACAGAAAAAAAAGGGGGAAGAGAAAAGAAAAAAAGAGTTTCAAGAAGAAAAAAAAAGGGAATCCTTTACAATTTGTAATTTGTATTGCTGCTTCAATTATTATTATTCCTTTCTTATTACATCCACTTTTCAAAAAGGAGTTTTACGTTTCAAACGGGCTTGTCAATAATTACTTTTAGCTTTCACTTCTTCACGCCCCGTTAAAACTCAAACGCCATCTTGCTTTCACTTTCAGCTTAGGAAGAATCTTTTAAAGAAAGTAAATCTTTGGAGTTAAAAGGAAAAAAAAAATACTTGCTGTTTGATTCATACTGCTTGTGCTCCGCCAGCTCGATTCAAAAAATATCTGTTTAAAGTTGGTGCTGGAATGGTTAACGACATCTAGCTCTGCAAAGCAGAGGCATCCAGGGTCCGGAGTACTGACAGGCTTAACGGGGAGCTCTCATCTTCAAGCGCCAGATTATGTGTGAAATCCGGCACTTTCAGGGAGCTCTACCCCACCCGTCTACTCACTTTCCCCCCTCATACCAGGGGGAAAGTTTCCAAACCGCAAGACAGCTGATAGTCGCTGTTCTTTGCGGTTCTACGGAGCCCTGGGCTGGCGCTTCAAAAAGAAGCGTCTGGCGATGTCGCTGTCCCACTGAAAGCCTCCTCAGAGGCTTTTCAAAGCATTTTTTTTCTGCAACCTCTTGCCGAAGAGGTGGTGAAAAAATGTTTTGAAAAGTCTCTGAGGATCCCAGCTGAGTTGCCTAATCGGCAGAGAGGCTTTTCAAAGCATTAGAAAAAATGCTTTGAAAAGTTAAAAAAAAAAAAGTTGGCCACGCCCACCCAGTCACATTAACACGCCCCCCCCAAGCCATGCCCACAGAACCGGTAGTAACACATTTCACATTTCACCCCTGCTTTAATTCATAAAAAATAAAGGCAGAATAAACATGTAATATTAAATGAAAAAAAAATTAAAGAATCACCCAGAAGACTAGGTTCGATATGGCTATTTCAAACTTTTCCCTGATTGCTTTTGCATGTGTGCATGCACAAAAAACACTTCTGCTGGATCTGACAGGCAAATGAAGTGACTACATCTATGCAAATATGCACACAAAGATAGTGGGGGAAAGGTGCTTCGAAGACTTTGCTGCCCTGAGCCTCTGTTTTGAGTGCTTGTTATTAAACAAGCATTTATTATGATTAACATCATTCTTGGTGCTTTTAATCTAAACATGAGCCAAACAGATGACAACAATAAAATATTAAAGAACATAGCAATCTAAGGGAATATTGCAAGCTCTTGAAAAGCTCTTTAGCAATTAAGAATTCTTCGAAATAACTGAAAGGTGTCCAAGCCTGCCGGATAAAAATGTTTCTCTCTGACATCTAAAACTAAAAAGAGATTGCTTTGCAACTTTCCCTGAGAAGGGAATTTCAGAGTTGTGGTGTCACTATGGCAGTGTTCATCATCTCTTTTGCAATGGCTGATTAAATAATATATGTTTCTTATTTTTTAATTTATGAATTTAAATGTCTTTGTTGAATTCTGTTGTTTTCCTGTTCTTTAGATTCAGGGCTAAGATGATTTGATTTATGACACCTGTATGTATGTCTGTGGGCTTTTTAAAAACAGATTCAAGCAAAAAATCTTAAGGGAAGGACAGTGATTGGTGTGGCTGCAGGAAGATTCCATTCAGTATTATGGACCAAAGAAGCAGTCTATACAATGGGACTGAATGGTGGACAATTAGGTGAGAGGGAATAAAAAACATTTGATGTTTATGAGTCGTAAACGTTGCTAAAAGTTTTACAATCTACTTGCGGTACCATAATGAGATGCCAAAGTTGACGTGTATTTGAAGTAGTGCTGTTAATGGTTAAAGCTAACTATGCCCTTGGGAGTTGATGATTTTTCATATTGCAGTTTTTCTCTTGGCTATTGGATTTCCTTTACTTTCTTGCCCTCTCCCTATATATCTTGTCTATGCAATGAATGTTCCTGCCTACCCTCACAAAAGGAAGGATTATTCTAACAAACTAAAAAAATTCCCCCAAGCTTAATATTCAGAATGTAGATACCTTTAATGCGGAAAACACAGGATTTTGTAATTAAATGAAACTGAACTCAAACTTGTATCAATTTAGAAGCTACATAATCAAGGAAACGGGTACAAATGTTAGAAACATTTACAAGGATCCTTGAAAGAGTATGTGAGTGTAATCTGTAAATTTAGCAATGGATTCAGACTGATAAAAGGTTGCATTATGACTTTGTATGGAACCATATAGCTTTAAGACCCTTTCAAATAAATGTGCTCCAAGTAAAGGTATACATATTCATTGTATTAGGGGTAAAGTTTTGTTTGTAAAATGTTTTCATACAGTTGGATCTTCCCTATAAGGTTGGCTTTTAGTGATATGCTAAACAGAATGTTGTGCAATTATTCATTTAATAAACAGATTTTGTGACCTCCTTTCCATGCTGTAAGCCGTAACTTTTTCCAGTGTTCTCTTTTAATGTGGTTTCATTACAAAAGATCTGTTTTTTGGCAAGAAGATCCTGGAACATTGTTACTGATCAGAAAAAAAAAAAGTGCTGAGTGTGGTGGGATACTGGATTAAATCAGTATAAGGCTGCTTCATATATTGCCATATGTTTACAATTATTTTTTTGATCCTCCAGGCAAGTGCAATTGGGTGAATGGAAAATACTTATTTCTGCCTTTCTTAATAAGAAAAGAATTGTGCTTAAATGCCAAATAATTCTAGATCTGGAAAACTTGACATTTAGGGTATTCTCTTACATTATAGGATACTTGCTAGATCCTAATGGAGAGAAGTGTGTAACTTCTCCTCGCCAAGTCTCTGCTCTACATCATAAGGACATCAATATGTCCTTTGTCACTGCAAGTGATGGTGCCACAGTTTGTGTTACTGAAAAAGGAGACATCTATTTGCTTAGTGACTATCAGTGCAAGAAGATTGCTTCCAAGTGAGTGGTTTTTTTTTTCCAGAGAATTGTCTAAGCTTCTCTTCCTGAATTTTTTTAAACTATGTCAACAGATTGAAAGGCTGTGGTTGTTAGGTTTTTTTTGTTTTTGTTTTTTTGCAAAATCTTCTGTTTTGAGCATACCAATATTTCTGACATCTAATTCTAGGCTATTTGAGCTGTGATGCAGAAGATTGCATGTGGAAGGATTAATATTGCTTGCTCCATTGTATAGTTATACAAGTCTTTGTCTAGACTGTTCTGTCAATTGTGTGAAATAGGCTTTTGCATGTAAAGCTGGCCTGGATGCAATCTATTTTTTTAAAATATAGTACTGCAGGAACACAAGGCAATATAAAGCAAATCTAGTTTGTAAACATAGAACTATCTGTTAAAAATACTCAACTTTTGAACATTTTTTCCCAGAGAACGAACTTTAGTAAAAAAAACCATATTTAACATTTTCTGAATAGTACCTATGTTAGTCTGTTAAAGCAATGAAATGGGGGCCACTTACGGTATTTCATTATAGCATCTTTTTTAGTTTTTAAAGTGCTACAAATTAATATTGTTATAATAATGTAATTTTGCCCAGTAAAAGTGAATGATGATGCCCCTAGAGTTAAAATGTAAATCAGATATAAATAATTCTGCTGCTTTTAGTTTCAAAATTCTGTTGCAGAGGTGGGGCAATAATTTTGGCCAAAGGCTGATTTGGTTTTGGGTAGCCATGTGACAGCTGTGGGTAGCTTGCCCATTGCAGGCAAACAGCCTGATGCATTTTTCTAGAGACTAGCCCCTTCCAATTACTCACCTTTTATTTATACATGAAATTCTACTTATTTGGCTTGCGACAGTAGCTGTGACAAAATGATGTTGGGCTTATTGAGATTTATTTGAAAGTTAGTATGCAGCATTGTTTCCAGAGGAAGTCTGTGTTCTTAAGAAAATCAAGTGGAAATATATGCCTATATTCATTTTTTTCATCTCATTAGTCCACCAGTCAATCAGTCAGCTAGTATACCACTAAATCCCATAAGACTCGCAATGTTGTATACCTATAAAATGTCCATGGTAAATTGAAGTATACCGTATTTTTGGGAGTATAAGACGCTCTGGAGTATAAGATGCATCTTAGTTTTGGGGGAGGAAAATGAGGGAAAAAAAAATCTGCCTCTGCCTACCAGCATCCATCGATGTTCATCTGGCTAGCGTCCTTGGCAAACAGCCTGGTCAGCTTCAGCATGTTAACCTGATTCAGCACAAGCAGCTGATTGGCGGGTGGATCGGCCTCCCGGAATACCCCCAATCAGCTGTTCCCAGAGGTGAACTTTAGCAACAGGTTTGCTGGTTGTGAGCGTGCACACTACACTTGCACACACCTCATTGGCATACGCAGCTTCAAAAATGCAGCTGATTGTCGCAGGGCGCTCCAGCAGAGGAAGTGCGGAACTGGTCCGACAATGTAGCAGCTGTTCCAGGTTGCTATTTTGGCCTCTGCGCCTTGCTTTTTTACCCTCCAAAAGCTCCATTTGAGAGGCTGCCTTTGCAAAGAGAAACTCCTTTGCAAATGGAGCTTTTGGAGGCTGTTTGAGAGGCTCTCCGTTTGAGAGGCTGTGTTTGCATCCTCCAAAAGGTCCGTTTGAGAGGATGCACGGAGGCCGAAGGGTGGGCGTGGGCGGGGTTACATTCGGTGTATAAGACGCACCCAAATTTTCACCCTCTTTTGGGGGTGGGGGGAGTGTGTCTTATACTCCGAAAAATACGGTAAACATCCATGGTAAACAGCATTAAAAAAATGTAAAAATGAAATAATAATCCAAAGGTCATAATAGTACATTGAAATCAAGAAGTCATCAGTCAATATCCAAACACCATATGGAGAAACTTAGTTTTGAGCATCTTCTGGAATGAAATCTGGATGAGACTTGGTCCTTCTTGAGTTTTGGCCCACCTCACCTGATAATAGTAATGGCTTTTCCTGTAACAGACTTGCTGATTGGATCAATTCTGCCTGAGGAATGTGTGGTACCCATTTTTTGTATGCAATGTAATATCACATTGTCAACTGCATGTAATCAGAATTTAATTTTAGTGAAATTTCAATATAAAAAACCCAGCTTTTTCTAGGCCCTGTTTTTTGGAATACAGCTCCAACATGTTACTCCAAATGCTGATAGTGTAGTGAATGTAAATTGCATTTTGTTTAGCTTAACTTAATGTAAAAATGAAAATGGAATTTCTATAAATGTTTAAATGCAAATCTATGATCTTTTTAAATTATAACTTGATACTACTATATATGGATTTTTGGATTTCTCAAATTTTGATCGCCTAGATTCTGACTATCATTTGAATCATTATCATCAAATTCTTTCCAGCTTACTTGAATTCTTGTCAGTAATCTTTACAATTTAATTAATGCAACTTGTAGAGTCAGTTTGATTTATTGAGTATAAAGAAAGCTGAAAGGATTATGGTTTGTTGAAATGATTTATTGTGTTTACACTGATATTTCAACCCAGAATGGCCTTATCTAGATTTTAACTATTTTAACTTTCCAGTTGTCTCCAAGGTTAAGGATTTTAAGCCAGTGCACTTTTTAACTCTCGCTGTGAGTTGTAGGGAAATTTTGAATGTTACCATCGTATTTTTCTTTTGCATTTCAAGTGATACTTTCAGATACTATCTTGCAGTCAATAGTTTGTGTTGTTTTTATTGATGCACAGTATTTTTTTTTTAAAAAAGAGTTGTGTGGTAGATATTGCATGATTTGTGAAGCAAAATGTTAGCAACAGAATAGGACAAAATGTCACATTGGCTTATTGTACAGTTGTGATGTTCTTTTAGGAGTAAGAAAGGTTATTGTATCATGTTCTCTTTGTTTAGTCATTGGGCTATGTCAATACTGCAGTTTTTTCATTAATAATACACTTTTTAAATTGCCAAGTAAGATTTCTTTTTCTGTTCTTATTGTTTATGTCGGCATAAATTCTTTTGTGTCCTTGTTTAGGCAACTTAACCTAAAAAAGGTTCTCGTAAGCGGAGGCCATTTGGATTACAGGGTGAATCCTCAACATCTTAAAGAAAACGGAGGTCTGAGGATTTATATTCTTGCACTGGATCAAGCTGGAAGAGTAAGTTGTCTCTTCCTCTCCCCTTCCATTGCTGCATCTGGACAGCATACAATAAGTTCCTTTCCCCTTTCTAACACTGAAAATTTCCTTTTTGAATTGGTTAACGATTATGTATAGTTGCATCAATAGAGTCATAGAGACAATTAGGTTTCTGAAGCCAGATAGGCTCTATTGACTTCTCAGTACAGAAAATAAGTAAAGAACCTCAGTGGCGCAGTGGTTAGAATGTAGTACTGCAGGCTACTTCTGCTGACTGACTGCAATTTGGCGGTTCAAATCCCACCAGGTTCAAGATTGACTCAGCCTTCCATCCCTCTGAGGTTGGTAAAATGAGGACCCAGATTGTTGGGGGCAATATGCTGACTCTGTAAACCACTTAGAGAGGGCTATAAAGTACTGTAAAGCGGTATATAAATCTAAGTGCTATTGCTATAATAAGTGCAGAATGAAGATACAGAGTGCCACTAATATATACCTATTTTTCTTTCCTTTTTTCTAATGTTATGTTTTAGGTGTTGTGCTGGAAATCTGCCAACAGTCCAATGAAGCAATGCCGATGGATCTATGGCCGCCAAGTGTATATGTCTGATGTTTTTCTAAATAGGAATGAAATTATGTTTGTTACACAGGATGGTGAAGCTTTTAAGGGAAAATGGATGGATGGGAACAGACATTCAGAAAAGAGAGGTCAGTTAAGCTTTTGACAAAACTGAAGCCTTAAAATTTAATCATTTTTGGATATGTATCAGCATGAACCTCCTGGATATGAAATGAAAAGAATAGGCATGCATCCCATTCCTTTTCCCCTGCAGTCAGCATTTGTCTGCCTTTATAGTCTGGTTTGTCCTTTCTCTGTGCTGAGAAGATTTTGGGAGGACATGAGAAAGTTGCAGTGAAAGTGGCAAATTGCAGTCTTATGTTTACCTAACAGAAGCAATTCCCACAGTGAAAAAATAACATTTAATTTCACTCATACAGGTAGTCCTCAACTTACAACCATTACTTAGTGACCGTTTGAAGTTACAACGGCACGGAAAAAGTGACTTATGACCATTTTTCACACTGATGAACATTGCAGCATCCCCATGGACATGTGATTTACATTAGGATGCTTGGCAACTGACTCACATTTATGACAGTTGCACTGTCCCGGTGTCATGTCGTCAACTTTTGCGACCTTTTGACAAAAGAAGTCAGTGGGGAATCCAGATTCACTTAACAACCGTGTTACTAACTTTTCGACTGCGGTGATTCACTTAACAAATGTGGCAAGAAAAGTTGTAAAATGGGGCAAAACTCACTTAACAAATGTCTCATTTAACCACAGAAATTTTGTTCTCAATTGTGGTCATAAGTCAAGGACTACCTGTAATTACTTCTGAACTTTATGTGTACAGACACAAAATTAAAAATTACACATCATGATGGCAATTTTACTGAGGTAAGTAGGACTGCTGACAGCTGAGACAATATTATACAGTAGAGCAGAAGGAATCTGATAGTTAGTGCCATCTAGTGTATTGAAATAGTATAGATATATATATAAAACTGATGGAATATGTGCTTGTTATTAAAATGTTACTACTTTACCAATGTGTGTATATGTGTGTGTGTACACACACACACACACACACACACTTATACAGCTGCCCATATTGTGATAACAATCCTAGTGGATAAATCCAGAACATAGTTCCCCAACTTTTCTAGCTTTGCGGACCAGCAGGGAGGAGGGGAGATGGTTCCACGCGAGCGGTAGGAACAGCTTATGGCCCCCATTAGTGGGCTGTGGCCTGGGGGTTGGGAACCCTTGCCCTAGAATTTCAGTTGACATGATGTCATAAACCAACATATCTTTTATACTACAATTATGCTACAGAGGATTGTTTTTTTTTCTAACTAAGCTTATTTAGGTTGGTTCTAAATATATTGAGATATTTTAAAAAACAAGATATGTGCTCTAATATATGCATATGTCTCTGATTCTGAAACTGTGATAGATACTTCAGAATAATTACGGAAAGTAAGTTTCTGCCTGATTGTCTTGCCATTCTATGCATTTATTGCAATGTAGTCTTCATCAAAGAATTAAGAATTACATTCATACTATTTCATATATGACATATTAGTCTGTTACTGCAAACTTTTGAAATTGGATGCATAGTCAGTGTAAAATGTTGGGTTGTATCATTTAGTGTGCATAAAGTAGATCCTGGGTTATTATACTGAAATTTGTGCAGGATCTACTGAAATTGCAGTTTTTGAATGTATTTTAAATGTGTGTGTGTGTGTGTGTTTTCTGAGGTTTTCGCGGGTGTTTGTATGTAGGTCTTTGGTTATTCGGGTTTTCTCCCACGTAAAATTGGAAGGCTCATGGCAACGTTTCGACGAAGTCTCATTCGTCATCTTCAGGCTGGTGTTCTTGGCTTCATGCTTCATTGCTCCTGGAAGCATGAAGCCGAGAACACCAGCCTGAAGATGATGAATGAGACTTTGTCGAAACGTTGCCAAGACACTTCCAATTTTACGCGGGAGAAAACCCGAATAACTAAAGACCTACATATATATATATCGGTAGTAAAAAACCAATTATAATTGACCATTAGTATTTTCTTTAATTACCTATAAGCTACTTCAGCAGTATACTTCCAACAAAATATTATTTTCTGTTGTGACCATTGCACAATTTTTTTCTGATTACTTTTACCTGTTAATACTTTCCTTTGTTGCTCCAGAAAATTAGCCAATCAAATTTTAGGGCTTGTAACTTTGTATGCTTGGAAAAGCTTTTTCTTTTTTCTTGCTGTTTGCTTCCAGTTAATGTATCTTGTATTTACAAAACTAAGAAAACCAAATGCAGCATATTTATTTAATACTCTAATCACCTCAACTGCTTAAACTAGATATACTGGATTCTCTCTATTTAGCCAGGCATTATACAGGTAGTCCTTGATTTACAACCACAATTAGGCCTGGAAACAACCGTTCGTTAAGTGAAAACTGCCCGTAGTCCTTGGATTTGATAAAAAAGTGAAGTTATGCATTACTGAGTTTGATGTTAAGGTTTTGAAAAATCAGCTGCAATTGTCACAATAATAAATTTTATTTCCAAAGCAGCCACGGATATAGTAGATGAAGGTTAGATTCAGCATTTTCTTCATCTGATAAAGTGCTCATATTAGGAATTATTCAATTTATTCCTAGCAAATTAAGAATATTTTCTTTGAAGTCATGAGGGTTTATTTAAAAAAAATGTAAAAAATAATAACATTTTAAGATAGTTGCAAAAATGCAGTGAAAGATAATAATTTAAGGAGAATAAACCTTTCAATAATATTGTTTATATTAGAAAAACCTTTAAAATAAATTTCTGTGTGTTAAACTTGAAAGTTAGTCCTTTTCCCCATTTATTTTCAGTGGTCTCTCATATGAGGCTATGGTGGTGCAGGTTTTATGCAGTGTTCTAGCCTTTCCACAGGATGGCAGTAGTCTGCTACAATTAGTATGATTGAAATAGAAACTGCTTACAGGGTATCTTTTAGTTCATAAGAAGTTAATAAAGAACCCCCACCCCAAATCTTGGATATAGCCTTTGATAGGAATAATGAGATACACATCCTACTTCCACAGCAAAAATAAGCACAAGAGACAGCAGCGAGGCTTAACTAATACCACGTAGACAGATAAATATCAAATTTCTAATGAAATTTTCTTGCTCGACTTGTTTATCTTTTTCCTTAGAGAAAAATAGATTCCTGAAGCAAAATTCTCTACTCTGCTTTTTCCAGCTTCTTTCAGATTTCAGCCCCCATTAGGCTGAGAACTGTCCTGGTTCTTTCTTTTCCTAACCATAGTACCAAGCTTCTCTATTTCCTCTTCCAGTTCTGCTGCAAGATTGATTAAATTTAAACAGTTCTCCATTTTCTTGCTTAGAGAGAGGAATTGGGATATAAACAACAAAATTACATCCATTAGGATCTGTTGTGTTACTGACTGCTCTGTGCACAAAAGCAAGTTTCTCAAGTTGTATTCGTTCATATGCGTGGTTTGCATCATAAGATGAGATATCACCTGATATCAGATGAGCAAGAGCCTTGCCTCATTCACAAATGTGGACTAAAGATGTTTGCATTCTGGTAATGGGAAGGTGTCCGCTATGTCTGAATTGGTGTGAGCTGTAGACCCTAGAGAAGCCTAAGATGGAGCCTGTTTGTCTTGTGCTTAAAGCTAACAAATGCTTAGTACTTAAATAATTGTATCTTGCTTAAATAAATAAATATGTAAATAAAATCCAACGTGATGAAAAATCTCTGCGGAAGCAGTGTCTTTGTGGGGAAAGGATGTAGCAGTCAGATCTAAGAACCTTTATAAAGAAAAAAAAAAAGAACCATTATTGTCTATCTATACTCTTACTCTTAAGATCCTTGCAAAGTTTTAGAAATCCTCAGTTTGCTAAACTATGGGTAAAAATTTAGAAGCCCAGAGAGGAAACTGACAGCAAGCCAAGTACCCTTGTGGTTTTGGGCCTGATTACAAGAACAATTTAGAAAGCAAACTAGATATGATTCTTAATAGAAATTTGAATCTATAACCTTTTAGCATAGATGGAATCAGTAGAATTACTCAAAAATATTTATCTTCCTCTGCTGATCACCTAATTAATTTTTTCTTTATTTTACAGATATGGTGTCAAATCTTCAGAATTCTTCAAGTGATATCTCATCCTATGATGCAAACAATACATATGAACGAATACAACTTGAGAAACTTGCTTTTGTGCATAGAGCAGTCAGTATTACAACAGATCCTAATGGATATAATTTTGCTGTTTTACAGTCAGATCCCAAAACAAGGTTTGAGTACATATTGCAATAACCTTTCCCTTTGCAACTTCCGGAGGGAATAGTGCTAGTGAACCAAAAATTCGTACTTCTGATTATTTATGCCTTTATGCAAATTAGTCAAGCTCTTACCTCATTAATATTTAGCATTCAAGTTCGTACTCTTACCTGACTAAGAAAAGGATAATTAACCCAGCTTTGCTGTCAGCAGAGAAAATAATATTGGGCTATATTTCAAAAACTAAGCAAAATATGGGTTGAAGTACAATAAGAAATAATAACATATTAAATCTTCAGAATGGGAAAATGTTTTTTTAATTATTAAAACATAGATAAGAATGAATGTTTTTTATTCAAGATACTTACAGTCAGCAGTAGAGAGCTTCCTGTGTTCCCTCTTCCAAAACTTGAGCATATCTAAAAGGCACCTACTGTATATATCTAGGGCAAGATTGTGTTCATTGTGTTTTTGTTTCATGTTCATCAGCAGGTTAAAAATGTATATTTTTAAAATTGTTGCTTTCTCTTTCTATTACACCTGAAGATTTTTACAGGATATATTAAAAGCTGGATTTCTTGGAAAAATTAATGCTTGCGTTCTTTTTTCTTCCAGTTTGTATGAAATTCCAAATGTGTCAAGCTCCACCATTACTGAAGATTTTGGAAAGTTGTTGAGAGAAGCTGAAGTTATGGATACTATCCACGATGTTACTTTTCAGGTTGGCACTCGGACTTTTCCTGTGCACAAATACATGTTGGCAATGCGCTCTGATTTTTTCCGGAAACTCTTTGTATCAGACCCAAACTGGTTAGATTCTGCTGACCTGTATCGTAAAGATAAAGACGAAGTTGGTTGTGATCTGTTTGTGATGGAGAAACTTCATCCAGACCTGTTTATGTACCTTCTCCAGTACATTTACACAGACTCATGCGATCTGCTGATTCATGGCTACAGGCCCAGAATGGTGTACAAAGAAAGAGTGGAAGAGAATGAAGACAACTTAATTACAAACTTGAATAAAATGGCTGTTCATGGGGACGTTAATAACAAGTCTGCATTTGCGGTTTATAGACGCAACCAAGTGCAGATGATGAATGAAAAACAGAGAAGTAAATCAAAGTCCACTTCTAAAAAATGCAAAGATGTTGGAGAAGAAATGAATCTTGTTAAAATGTTGCAAATTGCTGCAAAGAAATTTGGTCTTAGTAATTTAAGTTCAAGGTATGTGATACCTTTTTATGATTTTGTATGCGTGATTTACCCCCTCTCTCCAAACACATAAGAGTTTAATCTTCAGGTTAATATCTGGACCCAATATTGATGTGCCTGGTAATGTGTTCTACATTCAGAAAAAAAATATTTGAAAACACGAGGCTTTCTGTATTTAATTATGTACAGTGTTGTACCTAAGTTTTATGAACAAAAAATATTCTTAAGAGGAGGGATCCACCTTGCGGTTTGAACCATACAGCTGAACTCATTTACAAATATGCAGAAAGTTAACAATTGAAGTAGCATTTTGTTTGTATAAGTTGATAGTGTACATTCTACTGCATTTACTTTGCTACTCAAAATATAGTAACATAATTATACAAATTAGTTATGGACTTTACCATAATCCTGTTTAGCTTCCCTGATCCCTTTCCTGTTTCTAGGAAGCCTTCATAATCTTTTTACTTTGCTGGCACAGACAAACAAATGCCTGCAAAAGCATACATTTTTCTAATTCTGAAAAAAAGTGCACTCGCTACTGGAAAAATACCATGTATTGGACTTCGGCAGACGAATATTCTGTTGGTTATTTATTATTATTTTCAAAATAAATTCTTGTAATAACAATTGTGATTTTTTTTTCATGCAGGCTAGATGGAATCAGGATAGAAAATGGAAGAGTTAATGTTGTGAACAGAAAAAATGGCAACAAACCAAAGTTCAGTCAGAAAAAATGGTGAGTTTATAGGTTTTGGAAGAGGTGGGGGTTACAAGGCCAAATAAACTAATGGGTAACCCAGAAACTACTCTTCCTGAATTGTGGTGAAGGGGTTTCACATCTTAGTGATGGCTATGATGGCTATGGTATTCAGAGTATATACTCTAAAAAGAGTCATCCATGATAGGCTGAACTTAGTAGGGGGAATAAGAATAAACAAGATCCCCTGGAAAAGAAAACGATGGTCTACTCCATTATTTTGCCAAGAAAACCAAATGGATACTCACAGTCCATTCAATGTCAGTATTATACTAGAAGGTACTCTTTGGGTCAGAAGCTATCCAATGAGCTTTTGGGAAAGAACAGAGATAGGTAATGCTGGTGATTTATTTTGGACTGAAGCCAATGCTGATGTGACCAGAAGCAAAAGAAAGTTTAGCATTGCAACATTGGTATATGGAATGGCAGAATGATGAACCAAAGCAAACATGATGTTGTCAGAGATAAATATCAATACTGGACATTGACATTCCTGGAATCAGCAAATTGAAATGGAATGGAACAACATCAGAGTAACATTGGATCTAATGCAGGCAAGAAGATAATAAAACAATGGAGCATCAGTTAACAAAAGAAAGTCAAAGTCATTGCAAAGGTGCTTTTTCAAGAGGCAACTGGACTTTCTGGTTTTTCTTTGAAGATGTTTCACTTCTCATCCAAGAAGTTTCTTCAGTTCTCAAGAGGTTTCTTGAGTTCTTCAGTTCTCAAAAGCGCCTTTGGGTCAACCATGACCTGGATGGCTGACAATCTCCATAAAAGTCAAAGTCAGTTCTGCAATATAACCCAAAAAACGATAGAATAATTTCAACTTGAATGCTAGGCAAACCAATCAGCAATTTGATGATACCACTCCAATAATAGGAGCAGAGGAATGTATTGTGGCTTGCAACATCTTGCTGACTCAACAACAACAACAAAGATATGCTAATGTTAGGACATGTAAGATCTCAGGGAGGAAATAAATAGTATCTAAGTAGTGGGAAAATGGCTTTGAGTGTATAAAATAAAGCAGGATAGTAACTGATAAGAATTCTTTGAAAATAATTTCAATATTTATAACAAATTCTCCAAATTTATTATCCAAACAACCTAAAATATAGCTCTACAAATGCACATTTCTAGATGGGCAAGAAGAAATCAAATTGATGTCTAAAGCGTCTTCAGACAGGAAGGACAAAATCTAGCACTGATTGTTGGTTTCAATCACAAATTTGTTTTTGTAAAATTACAACTTAAAAATAAATAAATGCATTGTGTGTTTACATGTTAAGCTTTGTAAGCAATAAGCTGCTGTTTTTGGTTAATTAATGTAATATTTGTATATATTGTATTCTATATAATGATGTCATTTTTTTCCAGTTCACACCTTTGTGATGTGACTATCAAGTCTAAAGATGGAAAGGAATTCCCATGCCACAAATGTGTGCTCTGTGCCAAACTTGGTAGGTATAATATAAGGTGGCTTGCTTAGTTTATTAATAGTTTTGGGTCTTTTTAATATATGACAGAATGAAATCTCTCTTCTTTGCAGACTACTTTCACAGCATGCTGAGCAACTCCTGGATTGAGGTGAGTGTGCAGATCCATTACCAATGCCCTTTTTTTTAAGTGCAAAAGTATTTATTGGGGATTATGTGGAGAAAATTATTTTCTTACAAAGTAAATTAAACTAATGTCATGCAGCATAAAGGATTATATCCTTTTAAGAAGATAAAAATCATTCAAGAATAAAGCAGTATTTCCTTTTTTGTATAATTGATTAAAGAATGTATAGTTACTTCATTTTAATACTTATTAAATATTAGCTGCATTATATTGATAAATTTTAATGACATGATATATGTAAATATAACAATAGGAAGCAGGACCTTGCTCAGTGGGAGGAACTTCGGATATTCAGGGAAAAATGAAATATTAAAAAGCCAGTTAATAATAAAACTGTTCACACTGAAAAAAAATTAAATGTCCTCATTGCCTATCAAAAATGGCCTTAGTAAACTTTAGTAGATTTTTAATAGATAAAGGAGTATTTAAAAAGAATATTCTGGTTGAGAATACTTTTAAAAGAATAGGATGGGTTAACTTTTATAAAAGTTATATTTGTGACAAAGAAACCACTATAGCAACAACAACCATTCTTTTCTCATACTGTGCCAGCCAGTGTAATCCCAGATCATACCTGTAACTTGGAGCAAGGTCACACCGTTTCATATCATCATATATTCAAGTCCATGTATCTGGTTAAGCCATTAGGCATTCTGTCTACCACATTTGTTAACCCCTGATCCCATATCTGAAGATTATTTGCTTCTTTACTCTTGTACTCCGTTTATTTTCATTTTACTGTGTTCTCTTTTCTGAATGGAAATGCTTGGGTACATTGCTAGTCTCTTGATTGCAATGGAATAGATTTTTCTATAGGCTTAACTGTTGCATGTTTATTATTTAATTTATCACTCAACTTTCTAAAGTCGCCCAATTCGTAAACAGTTCGGGAAGTTAAAAACATCCAATATAATAAAATATAAAACAGAGATTCCGTGGTTTATTGGCAGTGATAACAGGCAACTGATTTATTGCTGGATTTGACACTTAATTTCCTAGGGCTGTGCCTGAATGTGCATGGGTTGTTATATTACTAATAATGTGCACATATCAGCGTTATGTAACAGTAATCCAAGCCTTCCCCTCCCCAATTGCATTGGGAATTCTTTTTGTGGTGTGAATGTTCAATGGTTTTTCTATTCAATCTTGAAAGCATGAAGTCAGATCGAGCCTTTTTCAAATTAGTGTACACTGAAATTGCCAGTGGATGACTAATAGCTATGGAGCATTTAGTAGACTCCCTTACAGTTATTTTCCAAAATGGAGCATTGCCAAAATTTTTCAAATAATTCAGTTATGTCTTCAGGATACTGTGTTTATGTGAGATTTTCCCCCTTGTTTGCATTTGGCCTGAGATTTCAGAACAATTGATGAAGCATGGATGCTATGTACTGTATCATTAATTCCCATACAATATGCTGTGAGAACATAAGGGCATCTATCTGTAGTTACTATCAGAAGAGCCTGCCAACCATGCTTTTTAGCTCTATTCTATGCATTAGCTTTCTTCCTGGCAACTGATCTCATTGGAAAGGTAATTCTGTGAAGCCTCTTTGTCGGATAGGCTTCCATCATCTTTCAGATAAGAGGTATATTAAGAAGCACAATTCGTGTAGAATCTGGAGATGGTTAAAAAATATTGCTTCCGTTGTAGTTCTTATGCTAAAATGTAAGAAGCATTAATCCGATTGTCATGGAAAAAAGCATGCCTTGGATAATAACAATTTTGGGAAAATCCCTCCTGATTTTCAAGAATGAAAACAACGTAATTTCTCATATAATGTATTCCGGTATGGGCTACCAACAGACTCGGCAAATGATCTTCATTATTTGAAAATCATAGATATTTATTTCTTAATTGTTATTTTCTGTGGCCAGCTTATGTCTTTTGAAATCTGAAGATATTTTTTGGAAAATACTTATAGCAAAATTATTCTGGATCATAAAGTGGATTTGCACTCAAAATGTTTGTGTAAACTCTTTTTCATATAGGCATCATGTTGTTCGTCTCTAGAGTTGCCGTTCCCTTCTGAAATCCTGCAGGTCATCCTGGATTATATTTATGCAGATGAAGCCGTTGCAGTAAATGGTGAGGGCATGAACATCTCTTACATCACTAGAAAAAAAATGAGTAGTGTTAAGAATGAATAGAAAATGTGGTATCCTTTGAGAAAATTCGTGTTTGCACATAATTAGGGATAAGATAGACATCGGGAGTAGAAATTGGGGGTGGTAGGGAATAGACATTGAGAGTAAAAAAGAAAGTAGTAGTGACAGCCCCAAACTATGGTATGAAACTCCACTGCAAATAAGGCTAAGATTGCATGAGGAAAGAACTCCTCCTTTAAAATTAGCACCCTAGATTCCCCATAGCAGCTGTTGCAAATAGTAATTCATTTTTAAAAATATGCTTGCAGAAAGGTGAAATGAGGAAAAGGGTAAAAGAGATCATTCATTATGGAAAATGAAACTTTTAGAGGAAAATTTGATATTCCTATCGAATCATTTGAAACCATTTGGTGTAAAGAGAGTTACAAGTGGTAGCATGTGATGTTGGTTCAGCTAGTCCATGGACAGTGAGTTGAAAATTTGTTCAAGTTACAATTTTTCACTGATTTCCAGAATCTCAAAATGTGGAATTCATCTGCAATGTTCTAGTGGTGGCAGACCAGCTCCTTATGTTACGGTTAAAAGAAATTTGTGAAGTAGCCATTACAGAAAAATGTGAGTTTTTGTTTCAGATTGCTGTTGTATTTTCATTTTCTATTCAAATAATACAGAAGCTTGTATCACAGTGAGCACATGGTCATATTGTTTATTAAACATGGAACAACAAATCCCATTCTTAAAAAATAAGTGCAGTTACCCGAAGTTTTCAATCTATGCTGCATTAATTCCTGCTGTCAATGTGATATGATTTTGCATTTTAGAAAATTCTGTAGAACCTTATGAATACGCTGGAATATGGTTACAAACCTTTCTTGGTGTATGGGTCCTCTATGATTGGCAGTAGGTGAAAAGTGATCACCTTATTTGTCTCTGTCATGTTTCCAAATAAATAACCAATATTTATAAATTTCAGTGACTTTAAAGAATGCTGCTGAGCTCCTGGAATTTTCAGCCACATATAATGCTGAACAGCTAAAACAGTCCTGCTTGCAGTTCATTGTATTAAACATGGCAGCCATACTTGAAACACGGTAAGAGCAGGGCCTTGATATCTATATGTTTTACTGAATGATTACACATCCTTTAGCCCCTCTCCTGTTTGGAAAGCTGTATAAATATGAAATACGAAACCTAGACATCAAAATCAAACTCTCTAGAGGCAAGATTTTCTTTTGCTTTTTAATTGAAACAGGATAAAAGTACTAAAAATAGGAATAACAGAATTATATTAACTAACAACATAACCCATATATTTAATGAAATCACCCACAAGTTGAAGATATTACCATATTGCAATATTTTTTTTCTTTAAATGCTGCCACTTAACCAATTCTGTTTTCATGTATGAAATGTTTTGAAGTCAAAACAGTTGATTTGAGTGTTCTGACTTCATATCAGAACATACACATTCCAAGAATTGTATTTTGAGGTTGAAATAAAACACCTGACATGTTTCAAATTTTGCTCCAATGAAATGCATTCATTTCAAGGTTCTGTTTTGTTCCAAGTTCAAAACACCTCTTTTTCTCAATTCCGGTCACTTTACAACTTAAGTCTGTTATCAGTATACTCTATGCTTTAAGAAACCAAATTTAAAAAATATTCAGAAGTCAACATGTTTAGCTTTCATTGATTATTACTGGAGCACAGCAGAGTATAATGCCATTACTGAACCACATTTTCATTTGTATTTTTCATAGAGTTCTGGATGTTCTAAGTGATGAAGTTTTGAAAGATCTGTCTACCTCTTACAGAAAAATGGTAAGTTCCACACTTACTTAGAGTTTAAAATAACTTGAAAGATGAAATGTAATGACAATTTTTTCTAGATATCTGTTTGGATGAATGTAGACTATAAAGTGATATTGTTTCTTTTGAAATCATTTTTTTAATTGAAATTCTCTTCCCAATTTATTTTGGATTATAAGTGGCATTGATAGCAATCTTGTGCTTCATTGAAATTATGGAAAGATATTGTGGGATGTTCCAAATAAAATGAAATGCACTAGTGAATCTTAGTAGAGTGACCAGTTTCTCATTTTTGTAAAATAACATGGCTTTAGTATTAGCAATGCAGCTCTAAAAATAGTATAATCAGTTGAGCAGCACAACTGATGGTAGCATGGGACACATAGGAACCAAGATGCTTGCAGTTTCTGTGAAACTTTTGGAACACCCCAATTCAACATTTCATTATTTCTCTATAATAACTTTCAGGTTTTAGGTCTAGAAAAGCCATGACATTTCAGCATTCATGCTTGTAAATTTGGTGTTCCTATCAAGAGCCCAAATATTGTGAGATTTTGGTAAATTCATTTTTAATTTTTACCATCCTTGATGTTGTTTATGGATGCATAGGAGTGGGTGCATCCTGAAGAATTTGGCCATCTCTGATGCTGCTTTTTTCTTTGCAGAAAAAGTTGATTTAGAGAATAATTTAGTTCAGCTGGTTTTCTTTTTACATTGCATTAAATTCCTATGGCACCAAAGAACAGTGTTGTGTTTTGTATAATATAAGTAAAAATGCATGGACATTTTCTACTTTTTTGATAAAGAAGGCTACGTATGTGGTTTTTATATATATTATATATTGCTCCCCGAGATTGATTCATGCATTATATAACACTGTTAGAACATTGTAGCACTCTTTAAACCATACATTTTTTCCAGAATTTCAGCAGCCTAACAGCTTTTTAAAAGCACAAATTTGGTGCTTTCCTTCCCTCCCTCAACTGTCAAATTAAAAAGATTTTGTAATGTTGCAGATTCCTGCTATGGAGCGCAGATTAATTACTCCATACCAAGATGGTCCTGATATTAGTTCTCTGGAGCCTGAGGAAGGAGAAATCTTTGTCTTCCTAAAAGAGGAGCGGAGTACAGAGCAAGCATTGCAGTGAGAATTCTTTTTCTTCTGATAGAAGTAATAGGCTTGAATGAAGCTCTTCATTCTTCCAATTGAGTCTACAGCCAAGTAGCCATTAAGTGCACCTCCACGTCTGATCTGAGTGTTATAGTAGAGTCTCCGAGCTATCTAGCGGCTGCTGCTACATTGGCTTGCAATCTTTTGCAAATGTATAAAACCATTTATGCTGAAATGCAATGTCTGAGCAAAGTAGCACACTTTGGCATTTAGATTGCAGAATTTTGAGTCCTGCTTCTTCACTCCAGAGAAGATAGTCCAGAGGACTCTAAAACATTGCCGCACCATAGAGCTCCAATATTTAAGAAATAATCATACATTTGGAATGGAATTAAATATCTTTCTTAATAAAGTGGAACTGCCAGACTCAGAGCCCCCCAGAGTGAATAGGCTCGAAAAACAGGGCCCATTTTATTGTTGGGGGAAGGGCCAAAGGAGGCAAAATGAGTATTTAAAGCTTTGTAATGCCCAAAAGCACCAATTTCACTCTTAAAAACTTTGAAGGATGCTTACTATGCTGCAGAAAGCCTGGTCCAGCCCTCAAACAGTTGAGAGCTGTGTACTCTTCTCTTAGAAGATTTCCTTTGATACTTCTTGAATACTATAAACGCCCGCTGTAATTTCCATGGATTTGATTGAAACTAAAGAAGAAGAAAAGTTTAGCCAACTTCAGTGTTCAAGTATTGAGCCTAGTCAGCCTGTATAATGAGTAGTAAGCCCACTTCAGTGTTATAGTACAAGGTAAATGGCAAAATACTGAAAGAACCTTGGAATGGAATAAATTAAACATGTCAAGCTTTTCTAAATTGGGCTAGAAAACCATTGATCTTGAATTTGGAGAATTTTTAATCTGGGAGGCTGTAGTAAGAGGGAAGGACATTTTAAATCAGTGTTTTTTGAACGTGGCAACTTTAAGACGTGATGCATCTGGCTTGGAAATTCTGGGAGTTGCAGTACACCCATCATAAAGTTGCCAAGTTTGAATAATACTGAATAATAATGTTTTAGATCTTTCTAGATCAAGGATTGCAACCTTCGATGGCTGGGGCTGTCTACCACAGTTGATGGGGCAGTGACAGAAAATGAGTGGAGTTCTTCCCTATAGAGGTGTATTTTCCACTGAGCTTTTTCTGTGTTAAGGGGAATTATACAATTGTTATGCGTTTCCTTTCTCAATATAATGGGAAACCATGCCACTGAATTTCAACGTATTGTCTGAAAAAGAATTAGGAGTCTGCCTGTTACCTAGCGATTACAGGGTACAAATGATCACTTTAATTACTTTGAAGGAATTAGTGAGATGGAAATCAATATTGGTTTTGGATTTTTTTTTAAATTAGAGAAGCACTCCTCAAGAAAGCTAAAACAAAGGCTAAAAAGAAACCTCGAAGACGTTCCGACAGTTCAGGAGGCTATAATCTGTCAGATATTATCCAGAATCCACCGACTACAGGTTAGTGGCAAAAAGCAGGGCTAATCTATTTTTTAAAGAGTGATTTTAGGTAACATTCTGCATAATGGCATGATTATAATGTACGCACTAACTCGGCTTATAATGGCTGATTTTTTTTTATAGTGCCAGAATTAACTTAGAGATTTGATGTTCAATTATTTCATAAATGAAGAGTATTGTGTGCTAGGTTTGTAGAAAGGGTTTGTAAAAGAATGTTTCATAATGCACAATAGCATGAACGAAGCAGCTCTCTTTGAATCATTATAGGAGCTATGTCCTTTTCACATCTTGTGTAGCGGTAGATGCCATTGTTTTAATTACTTGAAGCAAGATTCCTGTCAACTTTTTTTATATATGCAGTATCTTCCCCTTACTTTCATTCAAGGAAGTAAAATCTAAAAAGTTTGTGTATGTGGGGGGGGGGGGGTGTTTGCTGATGCAAATTAATACACATCCAACAACCACAGTGCCTTTTTTTCCTATAATGTTATGCATATGTTTACTGCTATTAGTCCATGGAGAGATCACATAAAAGGAGATTGTAAAATGAAAAATACTACAATGCCTTGTGAAATTTAAAGATTGATGTTTCTTTTCTGTGAAGTTGATCACAATACTGGGAGGTGGCTGCAGTTTGCAGATATCTCAGTAAAAAGAGAATCAGAATATCTGAAAAATTACAATATAAATATCCAAACACACAAGAACTGCATGATATGATTTAGTAACCATGTTATAGGTGCATGAACACATTGTTCCTCTTAGTGTTTAGATTGGTTTATTTTCAACCTGAATGCATATTCTAGTTATAATGTTTGCTTATTAAGACAAGACTTATTAAGATAGAAGCATGTTGATTAAGCCCAAGAAATGGTGAATATAGATTTGAACTCCAGAAGTTTTCAGTCTTTGCGGTTCGACTTCATTCAGGTTTAAACTGGGAACCATTTTGAAGTAATATTTTATTTAGTTATTAAATTTATATGCTGCTCATCTAACTATCCAAAGTGACCATGGGTGGCTACTTCCAGCCTCATTGACCTTAATGGTTACATCAAGCATAGGCATAAATATCCCTTGTTGACTACAGTAAAGTCCTAAAAAGGCCATTATTTTCCCAGTAAAATCTACTCTTACATTGTAAGAAGGGTTTTTTAAAAAAAAAATAGAATTAACACTTCCTTGATTATATGATTATTTAATTAAAATAGCTGTAATAGTATTTCAGAGAGAACATCTACCTCACAAACACCTCAGTCACAAAGAATTAGCTTACATTGAGTTAAACTGATCAGCATTTTAGAGTTCCCTGTAACAAAAAGTATATTTAGTGTCCTGAACTTAACAGATTACTTATTTTCTTCATGTCATTTCGGTTGTAGCTTTAAAATAACATTTCAAAGTAATATTTTTGAATTGTATGAAATTAATACTATTAAATGTGATATGTATAAAAATAGTGACTATGTAAAAAAAAACACTGAGCTATTTGCTGTTGTTTTTTTGCTACATTTCTTAATTGAATATTAAATGGGTTGTAGCCCTTCTAACCAACACTTCCTAGCCTCTTATTACTAAGGAAAAATTAAAAGGAAGATTGTTGTTAGATTTTCCAAATGACATATTTATTTTGTTAAGAAGAAAATACACAAATCTGATTTTTTTTTCAATGCAAGCAGCTTATTATAATACACTTCACTGAGGCTTGCAAACTTTAACTGAAAATTTGAAACAAGTGTTTCAACTGCTCTGAAGCTGTTCCATTCATGAAGCAATGCTGTTTCAAAATGTTTCCTCAAAATGACTGAAATAGTGTAATTTGTATTTAAGAGATTATACACTCTTCTATTCCAACTCCACACCAAAGGAGAAAAACAGCTGCTATCTCATTCCCCAGAAATGACAGTGTGAAGCAATGGGAGTCTTGAGAATTGTGCATAAAAGTACGAATACTGAAAGGCTGCTGCTGCATGCTCGAAACAGAGGATTTGGGGCAATCCCTTTCTCTGTGAACTCAAGCAGGCAGTCTTAACTACTAGAGGAGTCTTTCTGGATCTGAGCAACGTGATCTGTGGCTTTCAATCCCCAGCTGAAAAGGGAATTCTGGGAATTGAATCCACACATCTTAAAAATTGGTGAGATTCAAGAACATTGTTGTACAGCATAACGATCCATTCTCCAGATAACAGAAGTTTTGCTTCCCTGGGCATTTCTGATCTGTCCTAAAATGATTGTGTATTCCCATCCGCCCCCTCCAGTTCATGCAGGAATACTGAAACTGGATAAAGCTAATTCTGTTGAATCCCTCCCTGAAATGCTGACATCTGATTCTGAAGGCAGTTCTGTGGGAGTGAACAGTCCTAGAGATTTGCAGTCGCCTGATTTTACAGCAGGTCTCCCTACAGATAAAATTGAGGTTTGTGTTTGCTAATTGTTTTTTTTTAATACTGATGTATTAAGCACAGCATAAAATTTAATAAGTTTTTTAGAGACAGGATAAACCATACCCAGTGGTTAAATGACTTAAGGGGACAAGCGTTCTTATCTAAAGTGCTATGTCTGTCGATTGGACTTTGGTGGTTTATGTGTATTTCATTTATCTGGGGCTATTCCTGAATTCTACAGATGTTAACCCTCTACTCTAGATTGTGGCTTTGTAATCTGCAAAACATTATGCCGCATAAAATTAGTGTTTTGTTTAGTGCAGAATAATTTACAGGTAGTCCTTGATTTATGACCATTCATTCAGCAACCATTGAAATTGTGAAGGCGCTGAAAGATGAATGTACAACATGTGCCCAAAGATCACCTGTGATTATGTGATCGAAATGTAGGGACACTTGGCAGCTCACCCACACTTAAAACAGACACATTCCAATTCCCTCCCAACTATCTATCCCCCCCACCCCTGGCCCAGTCTCTGCCTTTGGGCCACTCTGGACCTTGCTTTGACGGGCAGCAAGCAGACTGCTTGCCACATCCTGGAAGCGGCAGCTGCCCAACTCAATCCCAGTCTTGATCACTTTTGCCACCCTTTTGAGACCCCTGCTGTGGGGTCCAGTGCCTCAACTCACCTTTGCCATTTTATGGCTCCCATTACTGACAAGGTGTATCTGGCCTGGCTGCTGGGATGGGCAGGGTTGGGTTCAGTTGCAGAAAAAAAATGGTGTCTGAGTGGTAGCACAGCAAAATTCCCCTTTGCAAAAACTCCTTAAATGTTCCATGCCAAAACTCCTTTACAAAAAGCTCTATCAGAATAGAGCTGGAAGGGATCTTTGAGGTCTTCTAGTCCAACCCTCTGCTCAAGCAGGACACCCTTTACCATTTCAGACAAGTGACTGTCCAGTCTCTTCTTAAAAACTTCCAGTGATGAAGCACCCACAACTTCTGAAGGCAAGCTGTTCCACTGGTTAATTGTTCTCACTGTTATGAAGTGACTTTTTCCAAAGTCTCAACATCTGTTTTATAATGTGACCAAAACTGTATGCAGTATTCATGCCAAAACAGCCCTCCTTTCCAAACTTCTTGGAGAATGAAATCATTAAATTGCTGCTTGTCATTCTTTTATTCTCATCGCTCCCCAGAATCACTATTGTGACACAGGTAGCCATATAAATTATTTAAATAGATAAATATAAAATCAGTTGAGAAAGTGGCACAAAAGTCAGTAGGGTTTGTCCAGGTGATTTCTCAAGATGAAGAATGTTAAAAGCAATGTGACACGAGAACTAGCTTTTCAAATGAGATAAAGAGAGAGAGTAGTTGCCTTTATAGACTTCAGCCAAAATAGATTGAATAGATTATCTGAAAAGTTCATAAGGTTCTTTTTCTACAACAATGTAATGGCAGTATGTTTTGACCGCAGGTGAAAGAGAAAATGGGTATTTCAAATACGTTTGTTTCTCCTGCCAACAAAGAGTTAAAAATCTGTCATGGATCATCAGTGCAAAAACATTCTCTTCCACAGAGTATCCCTAATAACAAAAGCACCTATGTGAGTCCTTCCAACTGGGTTGCCGGCTCTTTTAGGTATACATTTTCTCTGTGTTTCTGCCTTTGTCAAATTCTGTCCTCTTGCAAGATTGTTCCTTTGTCTGTGGAATGTGAGCTTCCCTCGTCATTAAAATGCAGGGCCTTCATAAAAATGATTTTTGAAGAAACAAATCACCTGACTTTCTGGTTAGTTTGTGGTCATTCTGCTCAAAACATTGATTTATTTCTGGTTAGGGTACTAATTTCTGTCTTTCAGTGAGCGCTCTTGCAAGCCTAATTATGTTTGGTTGCAGTTTCAATTTTCCATCTGTAATATTAATTCATAATAGACTTTAAAAGAAAAATAAGCAGGCAGCTTACCTAAAATTCTATCTTAAATATTTTACTCAGTGTTGTCAGTGGACCTAAAAGTATCCTTGGTGTATATATTTCCTGAAAAATATGTATAAATAAAACATTCATTCGAAAACATTCTATTTGAGGTTTGCCATAATTGAGGAGGTAGACATAAATTATACATCCGGTTACATATAGAAGGCTACAATGGTGTGTGGCAACTGGAATGTAAGTAAAAATGGATATTTTAAAAAGTGAACAATTTGTTGTTTTTTTTATTCAGTCCTGCCAGTCCTCCTGCTGTTGATTTAAGAACTATTATGGAAAGTGAAGAAAATCTACAGAAATGTGAAAGCATGCCAAAAATAAATTTATGGTTAGTAAAAAGGGTGCAATACAATCAATTTCACTGTATTAAAGTCCTAATTTGTTGTGTATCTTTTTTGAAAAAACAACTTAGTTAGAATCAATGCTTCTGAAGTTTCAATTTTGGATTAAAAATTAGTATTAGTAGTGCAGAACTCACGTTGTCCTGAAAACATGGGTTATTTATGTATTCATTGACATGAATACATATTCACAGATTAGGAATATTTCTTTTTAAAACTGCTATTATTCTAATTATGGGTTTGGTTAACAGTGGCAAATAATTTTGTAAATTCACAAGCTATAATCCATTAGTTTTGTGACTGATAGTTTTTTGTTACATTCTGTTTGATAAACTTTAGTAAAGTAATTTTACATTTCTGTATCTAATTTTAGTAGAGCCACTTCCCATGGAAATAAACTTTCTCAGAAGCAAAAGAAATTGATGGCTCTGGCTGCTAAGGATAATAACCCAGAGACTGTGCCCGATGCAGTTGTGTTATCTACAGCTCCCAAAACTACAAAGCCAGTGACTGTGTGGTATGAACCTTCTAATATTTTTTTTTTTAGTTTACTGCCTATTGAGATAATTCAGGTTTGTTTCAGACTCATCCTTGGGAGGGACAATAATTTAATACTAGAGTATTGATTTGACTGTCAAATTTTTATACATCCCTGGCATCTCAAGGTAGGAAATGAACCTACTTTAAACCATGAAGAATCACTACTGGTGGTGTTTTGTGGAAATATTGAATGGTTGGATCAAGAGCATGACTATGTCCAAAGGAAGTACCAAAAATAAAAGGTTTATTATGATACATGGTTCATTGAGTAACTGTATTTATCTTTGTCTTTAAAGTTTATAAATATCTAAGGCTTAGCTTGTTTATGTTTTTGTATCAGTAAATAGTATTAGTGAATATTGCTGAGTACTTAATTAATAGTGAGAAAAGAAGAGATATACTTAACATGTTGAGATTTGTGATGTGGTATAACTCTAATTTTTAAAAAGGAGCATGGCATTTGGCATCAAATTGAGGTTTCTGTGCTTGCAGTATACGACATTCTCTTGAACCATTGTTTTGCAATGAAACAAGATACGTGTCTTGGAAATCCAGCAGGTCTTCTGGCAAGAAAATATGCCAGAAGGGTGTGGTACCTTTTGGAAATTTTTTTTGGTTGACATGGTGATTCAGGCTACCTTAAAGCATACTTGCATTTTTTTTCCTGACAAAAATAATGTCCAGTTTACAATTTTGTGGAATCAGGGATACGTATTGTTCTTTGAAGGTTAATTAAGTAAAATATGTGGAGATTACTGTTAGAGTGAAACGTGGAAGAAGACTAAAAGAACAAAGACTAATCTTTCCATTTGGAAATGGATTTAAGTGTAATTTCCAAATATGTGTGTGTGCGTGTGCGTATACATCTCTGGTGAAAGAGCATAATTTTATCTACTGGAAGATGTGACTTCTTCCTTCTGGCAGGATACATTATGCTGTTACTTTCCTAAGTGCCAGATGGTCAGGGTTTTATTTTTTTTTCAGTTAACAGGTTCAGCAGGTTCTCATTTCTGAGTATTGTTTATTTCTCATATTATGCTTAAGACCTTTGGTGGCTTTAACTGAAAAACCTCCTTGTTTGCCTAACTCATGCCATGAAGAGCCTTGCAATACTCATGGTACATCAACGTTGTAAGCGTGTTTCTTCATCTGGAATGTTGAAACTTAATGGGCTGCAGACCACAACATCCCAATTACTCCAACGCCTGAAAAGAAGAAATACCTTGTTGAGAGGGAGAGCATTTTGTATCTAATGGGAAAAAAAACAGTGCAATAGTTAGGGTTAGGGTTAGAATAGAATATTTTATTGGCCAAGTGTGATTGGACACACAAGGAATTTGTCTGCGGTGCATAAGCTCTCAGTCTACATACAAATAACAAAGTATATAATCATAAGATACCAGTAACAGAAGGTAGTAGAAAAGATGAGAAGGATAATAGTAATACAGCCAGACTACATGGGTAAAAATATATCCTTAGACCAGTGGTGAAATCAAATTTTTTTTTACTACCGGTTCTGTGGGCGTGGTGTGGCTTGGGCATGGCTTGGTGGGCGTGGCAGGGGAAGGATACTGCGAAATCTCCATTCCCACCCCACTCCAGGGAAAGGATACTGCAAAATCCCCATTCCCTCCCCACTTCTGGGAAAAGGATATTGCAAAATCCCTATTCCCACCCCACTCCAGGAGAAGGATATTGCAAAATCTCCATTCCCACCCCACTCTGAGGCCAGCCAGAGGTGGTATTTGCTGGTTCTCCAAACTACTCAAAATTTCTGCTACCGGTTCTCCAGAACCTGTCAGAACCTGCTGGATTTCACCCCTGCCTTAGACATAAAGCAGTACTATGATACTTAGGTGTTCAGCAGAGTGATGGCACGAAGGAAAAAAAAAACCTGCCTCTGTGTCTATTTATTTTTGCATGCACTGTCTTATAGCGGTGCCCTGAGGGGACGCATCATCCATACAGCTTACTGGGAACATCCTTCAATGGATAAAATTATTTTCTGATTTTAATCAGTTATGTAACAGCCCCTCCCCAAAAGGTCTTACTTACCTTTGATTGAATGATTTCAGAATTTCTAGCAGATTCCTCAATGCATTGTATTGATTGAACACAGAAGTAGAAGATATGGAAAAGTAATGTTCTAGGACAGCAGTCATGAAGATTCATGTTTCTGAGTGGTTCATTTCACTAACAGAAAAGATAGGCTAGTTGGTGAAAGAATTGCACGAGGATTGTCAGTAAATGTAGCGTAGTAAGATTTGGTTTATTTTACTTTAGGGCTTCTTCATTGCATTCTGCTTTGCCAAAATCATTCCGAGATCTCCTGTTACAAGAGAAAAAAGTAGTTGGTGCCAATTCTGCTAAAGTGATGGAGAATGTACCAGCGCAAAAATGTTTGAGGTAAGAGAGCTTCAAATTGTGTTTCCATCTCTGATAAAATACTTTTCTGAGAAACACTGAAGATACATATGCAAGGATAAAAAAGTCAGTAAAGAAGTATTATTTTATTTGGGTGTACATTCTGTAAAGATGTGGTGGCCAGTCAGCGAATATCTAGCATCGTGAGATCATGCTGCCAAAATTCAGTGACAAAGTAGTCAAATTTCAGAATGATTTTTCATGGCTTCAGTGTTCTCAAACCTGAAGGGTAAGAGTGCTCAGCAGGCCCCTGGGGTGACTCTTGAATTATTTCCTAATCTAATATCCCAAAGGCTGAAATCTTTCTTAATTGGGTCACTATCAGCCTTTTTAAAATTTTGGGAGGTTTTAGTGATGGGAATGGGAAGCATTCTTATCTCCAACCCACTGAAATGATTCAAAATTGGCCTGCTGCTGTTATCTATACCTGTTCTTGCTTCCCCCCAAAAGTTGGTGATGGCATCATATCAAAGGAAGATTAGGAGGCTGCATTATAACCTTCATCCATTGTCCTTGAATAAGGCAATATGGCTGACAGATCATCCTTTTAGGACTGCAAAACATTTTACTTAAAAGCAAATGAATGGAATGTCTTGTTATTTTTTTCCTCCTGATGTGCAGTCTATTTTTTAAGTCTGGATATATGTCACTCTACCATAACAAAAGATTTTTTTGCCAATCCCAGTCCTGTCAAAACAACCATCCTGAGCTGAAATAGTATTCTATTTTACTTAACCATTGTTTCTTCTTAAAATACTGTTCCTCTGACTCATACTCTGTACTAGTGAATCCCAACACTGCAATGGCTGTTTATGTCCTCACAGAAGTGTTGATTGAAACATTTTAGTCCCTGCTGAATAAAGACTATGTGTTCATAACCATTTACTTTGTAGAAGACGGAGTGCTGCATTTATACAAGTTATTTGGGCTCTGTGTTCTGAATTTTTGTACCTTAAAGAACATTTGTTATTAGCAATAGCAATAGACTTGTATACTGTTTCATCTTTTATAGCCCCCTCTTTGAGGTTTATAGAATCAGCATATTTCCCCCAACAATCTGTGTCCTCATTTTACTGACCTGGAAGGATGGAAGGCTAAGATAACCTTGAGCTGGTCAGGATTGAATTGCTCTTAGTCGGTAGCATTAACCTGCAATACTGCATTCTAACCACTGCGTCATCATGGCTCTCTAAAAATTCTTGCACTCGTTTTTTTTCAGCAGGTACACAAATACCATTGCTCTTGGAGCAGAAAGTGAACATTCTTGTGAACCAATGCCATCAGAGAATCAGAAGTAAGTTAAATTTATGGTGCAAATATATATGTACAAAAGCATATATTGTAAAAATGTGATGCTTTGTATTTGTCACTTACCTTACAGTCCTTGGTTAGCATCACCCTTACGAAACCCGGCTGCAGCATTGCCTATCACATTTGCAGAAATTGTAGAAGAAGAACTTCAGCAAGAAGCTGCTCTTATACGAAGTAGAGAAAAACCTTTAGCTTTGATCCAGGTAAAGAGTAATAAAAGTCAGAATTATGCAGTGTACGAATGTCTGTTTCTTGCCTTCTTTTCATCTCTTCCTTCGTTTGGGGGTTCCAAGGAATCTTAGTGATGTTTCTAAATATGCCACACAATACCATATTCTTAGGGTTTTAGGCTGCAATACATTTATTTAAACTTCAGTTTTAGCATTTCATATCTAGATTACACTAAATTGTCATGGTTTCAGTAGCATAGCTAGATATAATTGATGGCTGCTTCCCTTCTTGTGTTTTGTTAAAACCTTATGGATTCCTCTCTAACTGTGGAATGCAGAATCCGTAATTGAAAGTAATAAGCTGCGATTTATCCCATTAAACATTTCAGTATATGTGAAAGATCTAGTCACTGGCCTCTGTGTTTTGCCCTGTGAGCTTTTGCTCTTATTCCAGTTTTTGCCAGATTCCTAAGAGTTTCTCCCTTCCTTTCCTCCCTTCTCATTTCAGATTGAAGAACGTGCTATTCAGGATTTGTTAATCCACTACCGAGCAGTTGACAACCCTGATGAGTTTGTGGTTGTTGAAAGGTTTCCACAGGGGCCAATTGCAGCTCCTATGTGGAATAAGCATTGATGCCCTCATTTTAAAAAAAAATTCTACTGTTCATAAATGTGAGGCTATTTGTTGTTTGCATGGATCTGCTGATTCTAAAATAAGAAAGAGGATAGTAAAATGTGTTACCGCTTTTCAGTATAGTATCTGTTTTGAAATGTGCAATTTCTTTATCAAATTGCTGTACTATGTTATGCTCATTTACCAGATGCTTTTTACTCACTATTTGGAGTTAAAAGATATTGCATATGGTGAAACTTAAAGTACACAGGTCATATATTTCATATAATTAGTTGTCAATAATAAGTACCATGTTTTGAATTACTTTTCCAGTTGGCAGCAATTGATTTCTCATACTCATGTATACCTGTGAAATTAATGGGACTAAAAGTGATCAACCTGAATTTCAGATTATTTAAAAATGCTTTTGTATGTAAAAGGAAGAAAAATAGTGCTGTTATAGAAACGGGTATTTGATGTCTGTATTTTTGTGGATTTATAGTCTTTGTTTTTTCTGGACAGTGCTCTTAACTCCATGCCTTATAGGAATGCGAGCGCTTACGTTGTTATAAGAATGATGGCGTTGATGATGATACTATTTACTACTAGTACTTCTACTTCTACTACTACTAGTAGTATTACTACTTATTTCTTCGGAAGCTAATTTTCAGATGAGGTCTTGCAAGAAGGGTGTACAGAATGGGATCTGATAAATACACATGTTAACTTGAAAAAATACCTTTCAGAAAAGCTGAAATGCAAGCTAAATATTAAAGCTTGAAAGGAAATCGGACAATTTACATAAGTGTTTCTCAATCTCAATATCTTTTAGATGTTTGGGCTTCAGTTCCCACAATTACCAAGCCAGTACAGGGAATTCTGGGAGTTGAAGCTCGCACATCTTGTTGCTGATATTGAGAAGCACTGCCTTTAGATGTATACATATAACATTGAATACTGGATCTTCAAAGCCCTTCTTGTGGTGTGGTTTTTTGTTGTTCAAAAGCCTTTCTGCAAAGTCTAGAAAATGATGTAAATTATGTCTGAAGTTGGGAGAAGAGTAGGATGATTTCTTTCCATTATTTCAGATTCTTCCATAGTAACCTGTGGCCAAGTGGTCCCTTCTTGACCACTAATGGTCCTTGGAAGAAATAATCTTTATCCATAATCATGTAATTTTATCTAATGATGTGTGATTGAACCATAAAAATAACTCTGTCAACAGAGCTGCAATAAAGAGCGAAGAGCAAGTTCCAACAGGAAATCTCAAAACAGCAGTTCTTACCAGTGTCAGAAATTCTCAGTGTGTTCATTGTACTTACACAGGATCATAATAGGTATAAAATGAATTTAATTTCATTTGCCTTTGCAATTAAAGAGTCAACCTTAAGATTAGAACTGAAGAAGCTCTTGAATGCTCTTCTCAAGCGATGTTTTTCCACAGACTACTCCCTTCTCCAGATATCTTCACAAACAATGGCTTTGACACTCATCTTTTTGCAGAAATCCTTTTCTTTGGGTGTAAAAAAGAAAAAAAGTTCATTCTAGATGCTTATAAAAACTGTATTGACACCATTCTTTCTTCTAAGTAGGCCATTTTCCCCATCTAGTATTTTTTCCCCTTAGATTTAGTTTTTTAAAAAAAATCACGGTTCAGTTAAAAGGCCCACCTTTTTAATATTTCTATGGTATGCCTGGGTGAACTTAAATGGTACAAAGTGCTTTGGAGTGAAAACACTTGTTTTGGCCCAAAAAGCAGCTCAGAAACGTTTTTTGATGCTGAGCTTCTGACAGTCCAAGCTCTGAGCTATGTCGGTGTCAAAACACTTCAGCTGATGTTGAAATGACTATTTCGAACTCAAAATGGGACATTTCAGTTCTGAATTACTTTGGACACCACTAGGGTGTACTAGTGACATATTCTTATTCATCATAACTTTCATTAGTTTTCACACTTCCTTTCAGACATAATGAACTGTAGTTTAGTTGTGCATATGGTGATAACAGTCTTCTTAAAAAAAAAAAAGGTTTCTCATCCCAAAGTGGAAAATCGGCAGTTAGAACTTTGAGTAATTCTAAAATCATGAATAATACTTTGGTTTCAGAGTTAATCACTAGATTTCTAAGCACCATGAAGCTCAGCGTAATGATTACAAAGTGAATTGCAGCTCCGTCATTATTAAACCACACTGTCTAAGGGGTTCATAAGTGAGTAAATATCCATTATTTCAAAATAAAACATAAAGCATGTTTTTTTACAATAATTGCAAAAGCTCCTTACAAATACAAGAATTGCAAGGCATACTTTCCAACATAAAATATAAGTAATTTAAATACTTATTTCCAGAACTTCTCTTTAAATCCAGGACTCCCTAAGAATGATTCTAGATGGATTAATTGATTCTCCTATCAATTGGACAATTAAGTTGCCTGTAGTACCCAATAATCATTTAAAATTACTGTCCGCCTTTTTTCAGCACACAAACTGCAACACTTTTATTTCAAAAAACTGCCCAATTGTAATTTTACTGGTTGTCACAGGATTCACTATGAAAGTACTTTCATGGAAATTTTTTAAAATAATTTTTTTATTTTTATTTCTCATAAACACATTTACATGTACAGTCATTTTCATCATTTTTCATTCATCTTTTAACTTTCATTTTTCATTTTTACTTTTTCAGGACTGCTCTTTTAATCTTTAACTTTACTCCAATCTTTCTTCTCTCCTTCTCTTCCTTCCTCTCTCTTCTCCTACTTCCTTCGTTCTTTCTCTCCTTCTCTTTCCTACTTCCCCTTCTCTTCCCCCACTCCTCTCTTCTTCCCCCTTCTCCTCTACCCCTTTTCTTCCTCTCCTTTTCCCTTTCTTCTTTCTCCTCTCCTCTCTTCTCTCTTCCTCTCTCTCTACTCCTTCCCCTCTCTCCTGTTGTTTCCCTTTTCAGTTCAATCTAAAGTAGTATTCGAGCAGCCCCGATTTTCTAATTATCTTTATTCTCATTTCAATTTCTTATTCAGTTATTATTTATTTTTATTTCATCATTTGCATACATTTTTGTAATATCTCACTTTTTTCCCTTTTACACCCTCCTCCCTTTTCTCTTTTTACTTGACAACATCTGGGTATTTATTTTTCTAATTGTTTTCTCCCATCTATTCTCTATGTATTTTATTTCTATATCCTTATTCATATTTCTTTTCTAACCAATCATAAAATTTATCCCATGTCTTGTAATATATCAACTCCTCTTTATCTTTTATTCTCAATGTTAATCTATTCATTTCTGCACATTCTAAAATTTTCTTTATAATTTCTCCTTCCAATGGGATTTTATCTGCTTTCCAGTTTTGTGCAAATACAATTCTAGCCACTGTTATTATAAAAATCAAATATGTATCTTCTTTATTATATTTCTCTGGTACAATTCCCAATAAGAATATCTCTGGTTTTAATTCTATATGTTGCTGCAGCATTCCCTCTAACCATGTTTATATTTTCATCCAATATTGTTTTGCCTCTTTACACAACCATATAATAGTATGATAGTATGATCCCGGCAATTGGTGACATTTCCAACACTTAGCTGATTTATCTTTAAACATCTTAGCTAATCTTTCTGGTGGCATATGCCATCTCTAAAACATCTTATACAAGTTTTCTTTATAGGCTGTTGCCATTGTTAATTTGTAGTTTCTTTCCTAAAGTTGTTGCCATTTCTCCAGTTCTATGGTATATCCAAAAATTTTTTGCCCATGCTATCATTGTTTCTTTTATTTCTTCATCTTCTAATCTAATACGCAGTAAATAATTATATAATTTCTTAATCATTTTGTCATCTGTGCCTGTCAATATTTCATCCAGTTCTGATTTCCCTAAGTTAAAGCCATATTGTCTATGATCTGCTTCATATCTTGATTGTATTTGCAGTCTTGTATACCAATCTATCTCGATCCTTTGTCTCTCTAGTTCTTGTTTTTGTTTCAGTTCTCCCCGATCTGTCAAAATGTCTTTATATCTAACAATATTCCCATGGAAAAATTAATGGCAACTTTGCTATCCTCTTTTTTGAAAGAAGTATCCACTTTTGCATATTCACTCTGGAAAATAAAAATATGATTGCGCTTAAAATCCTCTTCCATCAGCCAAATAAAGTACATTGACTGTATAGCGCACAGGCGTCAAACTTGCTTCACAAAGCTGGTGTGGGCATGGCCTGCGCATGATGCATCCTGCCCGCGGGCTACCAGATTGACACCCCTGGTATTGAGCCATTGCCCCTTTTTAACAAGTCTTCATATAAAGCCAAAAATATCATCTGAGAAAGCTATAAATGTATCATTTCATAGTTGAGGAAAAAATATTTTTCAAGCTGTAGCAGAAAGTAATAAAGCTGAATCTACATCAAATAGTAGAAACTTTTTTCTAATGCTACATTTAATCATTTAATGAGAAAAAAATGAATTTCAACAACTGTAGAATCAGGCAGCAGCATAACAAATTTGACAAAAGTGAAGGGGATCTGAATACTTTCTGAATGCACTGTATTTGTCAAATTTATATAACCACCCATCTTCACAAGTAACTTTTGATATCAAGTGTTCTCGCAAAAGTCATTTTCTGCAATGGTTGAAAAATAACTGACACGTTTATTCGGTGAAGCACAGACAAAATATGATTTTAAAATATGGACATCAGAAGGAAAAATCTACTAAAACAATACATGGGAAATAGGAAATACAGTGCAAGGATTACAAAATGCCTAAAATGAAATAGAGATTAGAGTAAAACCCAATGTGTGCTTTCAAAACATATTATAGAAGATTGATGATCCCTGGAGACCAGATTGAGAAGAAGGTGGTGCTACCCAGGAATGAGCAGAGGTCCTGCCAGTCACGTTGAATTGCATCATAGTACACAAGCAGTTTGGGCTCGTGATCAATTTTACAAGGTAAATCCTGAAGAAATAAAGAGTTTTCTGTGTATGTTCTGCTCAGATTCATAAATAAAAAAATCTTTAAAATTGTCACCACACAAATGCTTTTCTTTTTTAAACTTTCCAAAGAAAACATGTTTTAAAATGTCAGCAAAATAGAACTAAAGATGCAGATCCTTCAGACAGAAGCTACCCTTGTTCTCGAGATTCAGAGCATAATTGCTAATGTGCTCATACTGTATTTTGATATTAAAAATGCAAGGAGCTGCAAGATTGCTATGCATTTGTTAGATTATGTGGCTTAATTAGATATATGTTTATAATGAAAGAAAGTTCTCTGAAGATTAATATGCAGTGGATTTCCATATCTTCTGACATCCTGCCTAAACCTGCTCGGACCATCTCACATGGAGCACATTTGAGGGTATCTGGGAAAAGGAGGAAGAATTGGTTCTGCCAATAGAATGATGCTCTGGATTACAAACATAAATCTGTTTTGCACCATTTAAAACATTAGGTGGTACTTGTAAACAGTTCCAATTTTCTCAGTGATTGAAGTTTACTGCATTTCTTTTTTTGAGGTCTTACCAAAATTCTTATACATCTCTGTTCTTGCCATTACAATGTTCTTTTGGAAATGAGCCTGTCTCAGTTTCTTTATAGAGTTCCAAATTCATAAAAAAAAACCCATACTGAGTTGAAAATAAATCATTAAAATCAGGATAAGCAGCATAAAAGAATATTCCCAGCTGTGTGCGCCAACTTTGATTTTTTTCCATTGTTTTAATATCTATAGTGCATGCAAGAATAGAAATCTCTAGGGCGCACAAAATTACTTAGTGTTTGTATTTGTTATAGTTATATAAATTCTAAAAACTGAACAGTCAGCTTTTTGAAGAATAGTAATGGACTTTTATCATTGCTGACATTACTACAAATATCCCACTGCTTGAAATAGACATAATATGATAGGTTTATAATTGAAATCTTATTAGCCATCATTTCAAAGAGATGTGTGTCAGATTTTAACCACAGCACTTTTTAATATGCCTTCCTATACACTCTTGAACAATACGTTATTAAATATGAGACAGGACAAAATAAAAGCATTATTTCCAATGCTGTAGTTCTGTTCAAAAACACTTCTGAGTTTTCCATCATTACAACTAGAGTTAAGATGTATTAGTTTTTGTATGTTTAATATTGTATATATCATAGCTTTTTTATAAATTCACAAGATTTTTTGCAAAACAACTACTTGTGCTTTTTCTCCCCTTCCCTCTTAAAAAAAAAAGATTAACTCAAACAAGGAACATTTACTTTCCTCAGCCACTTTTGCAAGCATAATCTACAAATAGATAATTGCATTCCTTTGCCCACTTGGAAGGTACCAAGTGAGATTTTAAAAGTTAACCTTTTCTGTCCTGAAAAAGTTCCCAAGCTGTTATTTTAGCTGAATGAATATGTAGCAATAGTAATAGCACTTAGACTTATATACTGCTTCACAGTGCTTTACAGCCCTCTAAGCGGTTTACAGAGTCGGCATATTGCCGCCAACAATATGGGTCCTCATTTTACTGACCTTGGAAGAATGGAAGGCTGAGTCAACCTTGAGCTGGTGAGAATCAAACTGATGGCAGTTAGCACAGTCAGCCTGCAATACTGCATTCTAACCACCGCACCACCACAGCTCCATGTACACGTCCCTAGAATTCCCTCTACCTACCTCTATATTTAAGAGAAGGATACAACTTGCTGGCTAGTATTTTCTTATTCTGGTTTGTCTCCATGACTAGAAGAACATGGTCTCCTTGGATCCCTCTCACACACACTGTCAGGTAGCCCTTGACCCTTGGTTGTCCCCAGTCTTTAGCATTTCCCCTGATTTGTGCCTTGCTCTATTTTTGCAAGGCTTGGCTTGGCGTTTCCTTGGACTTACAACTCAGTAGTGCAATTCATTGCAGCCTATCTCAGGTTCACCAGCTAATTCACCTATCAGTCTTCAGCAGCAAAATCCATCTTGCCAGCCATCAGTTTTCCTGTCAGACATTTTCCCCACTTTTTTTTAAAAAAAAAATTCTGCCAGCACACTAGCTGCCCCTGACCACTTCTCCTTTGGGAAAGATTTCCTAAGGGAGATTACTGACCACTTCTGTTAACTGACTAACAAGAAGATAGTGCCTGTTTAACTATGTGATAAGAAGATGTAAGGGAGCCATGGGCAATAGCAGGCTGTCCCATACAGTTTCCTGGTTCACATGTTTTAGTCCTAATTTATAGTGCAAGGGGTAGAAAACACACTTCTATGAAACTACAAGATTTCCTGCGACTAGCATTTTAAAAATAGAGTTAACAAAAGGCATTTCATGTATGGGTCCCAGTATTAATCCCACATTATTTAGTGACTAAGTTTGGGGTTGGGTATGGTTTTGAAGGGGGTTTTTTTTGGGGGGGGGGTCAGATTAATCCAAATAGCACTTTAGTTTCTTTGCCCAATGTGAGTTTTTTTGTTCGTTTGCTTTTATTCTGAAATTACTAAATTGCTCTTTAGAGCAGTCTTTATCTTTTGCGTAAACCTCTCAATTAAATTATGATGTGGCGTTTTTGTATTTAAAAGGTGCTGCTGCTTGTAATCTATTTATTGCAAATATTTTTATGGTTTGATTTCATATCTATCAGGAGCAAGGAACCAGAGTGGCACCGTGAGTTGATTAGAGAAGTTTCTTTATTGCTATTTGCCTGTTTACAAGAATCTTGCCAGACTGACAGCACTCTCTTGGGAACAACCAGATAAGGGCTCCAGGAATTTTTTTTTTTTAAAGGAAATTTATATTGCTGCCAATTCGCACATGGCAACTCAAGGCAGCTTACAAGAATATAAAAACTTCATATAAAAACAATAAAACTAATAAAAGAGAGAATCATATAATAAATTAATATAATAAAATAGTTCCCCACCCCACGCCCTGGCGACAACACGTCACATGAGCCATTTAATGGACTCCATCCCACTCTGCATATCCCAGGCAGGGGAATCGGATCTCTGTCGCTTCCTCTCCTGCAAGGATTCCAAGCTAGTCAGTCTCTTAACCCCACCCTCCATTCAAGCTGCATGATTCCACCACAATATAGATGTCTTTACGTAGGAAAAAAATCAAATATTTAAAAGTTTGGATCGAACCTACACATTTATATGAATCCCAGTTGGAAGGAACCCAAGTGGTCATGAATCCAATCCCCTGCACATTCTAGGATTGGCAACACCATCCCCAATATATGACTATCCAACACTTCTATGGTCATATTTGCATAGTAATGAGATTGTCTATAGACCAAACTAAACAATGACTAAACAAACTAATTCAATGTGATGAATTGGCGCTTGGCCCCTTTAGTTCTGATAACCTCTTTCAAGGGTGATAGATGAGAAGGCTGACTCTAAGACCTGGGAGAACTATCCAATCCTAGAAAACAAATTCAAATATATTGGCAGTAGGTAAGGTAAAGGTTCCCCTTGCACATACGTGCTAGTCGTTCCCGACTAGGGGGTGGTGCTCATCTCCGTTTCAAAGCCGAAGAGCCAGTGCCATCCGAAGACATCTCTGTGGTCATGTGGCTGGCATGACTAAACGCCAAAGGCGCATGGAACGCCGTTATCTTCCCACCAAAGATGATCCCTATTTTTCTACTTGCATTTTTTATGTGCTTTCGAACTGCTAGGTTGTCAGAAGCTGGGACAAGTAATGGAATCTTACCCCATTACGCGGTACTAGGGATTCGAACCGCTGAACTGCCGACCTTTCGCTCGACAAGCTCAGCATTTTAGCCACTGAGCCACTGCGTCCCTTGGCAGTAGGTAACACCCAAATAAAGGAAGGTAATCCTGAGCAGTTGCCCCATCAGTTTGCAATGTTCAGTTATTAGTTTGGCTCTGATACTACTGTCATGTGGATGTGTAGCTCTCATTCCCCAATGTGGGAATAAGTAACATTTTTTAGTACACAGTTTGCGCTATGTTTAGTTGGAGAAATTTAAAATTAACATGCAACGGAACAGGAACCTTCTTACCAACTATGGAGAAAATGCAACCATAAGTAATTCACCATGAGTATTCTGACTGAGGCAATCAATATATAAATATTTTAGAAAGTTGAAGCTTTTAACAATTACACATTAAATTGGAGATGATCACAGGAAATATTTTTGGCTTGGTACATGGCTTACTGTCGAATATTCGAATCCTTGGATTCATCTTATTTATTCTCTTTTGCTTCCGCCTTGTCTTTCCATTCAACATCAGTTTGGAAGCTTTCGATCAGATGCTCCTAATAAAATATACATGGAATGAGAAACAAAGAGGGAGAATGTCTTTCTTTAAAAAATTCACTGAGTATCTGCCCAAGGAAATACTCCTATTTTTAAGGGATTTTTGTAGCCTCAATTTCTGATTCATAGGAATCATGGAACACTGCTTTCTCAAACATCTCTCCACGCAAAAAGTCAAAGTTTTAATACGTAGTAGCAAGTGAATTTTCACTGAGAACCATAAACCATTTTGCTTCAGTCAATATGAATCATCACCTGTATCACTCTGCATCATGACTCATTCCTGAGGGCTATTTTCTCTCTTAATTTCATGTAGGCAGCTGTTTGCCACATCTGCTAAATGTCACTGAGCAGAGTTGACACTTCATTGATGTGATGTGCTTTTTCATAATAAAAGAGGCTGAAACAATAGGTGAAGACTGAAGTGGAAACGTTCATGGAAAGATGCTTGGAATGGAAAAAAATAGTCTTGTACAGTTCAAGCTATGTGCAAGGTGGGTGATATCATCCGAAAGCTTTGAACACCTGTTTTCAAAGGGAGCTATACTAGGAGAAGGAGCTCAATCTTCTGAGTATAACTTGAACTGACATCTGAGCTGTCATTTTTGACAAGAATCGGGAGCTATCATTTGCAAACAAGACAAGAGTTTCCAGCCCAGATGGCTGCTTCATATTCATTTGTCTTCCACTGGACTAAGAAAGGAATCTTAATTCCTCTCTTCCTAACGTGCTGTTTTCTACATGCAAACTGGATGAGGTATAGAATTAGACTTAATTGTGGGGGGTCGCCATTGTGTAGCCAAAAGAGGTACATCTGAGAACACCAGCTTTACATCTGCAGTGAATCTGTAGTCAGCCTCCAAGGTTGGAGCTTCCTGAAGACTTAAATATTAAACTGCCATGCTTGACAAAGCAGATGTAGGAGATGACTAGGCTGAGTCCAAGGGAAGGGAAGGGTCGAATGCACCATGAGTCATGAGACCAGTGATGGGTTCTATAGAATCGGTACTAAAACCAGCAAGAGGCTCTGCCCACTGACCCCGATGTCATCAGGAAGCTTCTGTGATGCGCAGAAGCGCGCACGCGCGAGTAAAGCAAGTACATGCGCACGGCCCCATTGCGAACCAGTAGTAAAGGTAAGTAGAATCCACCCCTGCATGAGGCCCTTTGTGCCACAAGAGATCAAAGTCCAATCCACCTTGAATCCCTTCTACACTGATCTACCGCCAATTTCCTTTCGCTGTTAGTAGTTCAGATTCTTGTAGAGAGCTTAAATTTATAATAAATCTTTATACCCATTTGAATTGCCTGGATCTCCCGATTTCCTTGGCGCTTGGCCCCTTTAGTTCTGATAACCTCTTTCCTGGGTGATAGATGAGAAGGCTAACTCTTACAACCTGGGAGGGCTATCCTATCCCACAAAACAAATTCAAATGCATTGGCAGTAGGTAACACCCAAATAAAGGAAGGTAATCCTGAGCAGTTGCCTCCTCAGTTTGCAATGTTCAGTTACTAGTTTGAGTTTGATACTACTGTCGTGTGGGTGTGGAGCTCTCATTCCTCAATGTGGGAATAAATGATAATCAGACAAAGTTAGGAAGAGGGTCCCTGCCTGGGATAGATTTCTGTGAAGGGAATGAAAGACTCAGGTGACATTCCCCAAAATTCCTCATATTTAAAAGGGGAGGGCGGCAGTGAGCCAGTAAGAATGTTTCAGATAGATGATCATCTGAGAAAATGGTTTTGAAGGAAAGCCTCAGTTTGGGGCAAATTGTCTTGCTTTCTTTGATGTTTATGAACAGACCTTGGTTGTCCAGAGGTATATGTGTGTGTGTTTGGCAGAAGTCCAGTGAATTTGTCCAACATTCTGCTGGTTAGTACATATTTTCATGAACATATGTGGGCATGTCATTTGCTGTCCTGTTCAGGCTACAAAACAACTTGACTGGGCCTTGGTGTCAATGTTGGGTTGCAGTTGTAAAACTTTTGCGACTGTTAGGAATTTTTGCCAAAGCCAGTATAGAGGTTTTGTTCTATGTATTAAACAGGACATCTTAATTCATAAGTTTAATTTTGTTGGAGTAGTTGTTTCTGCTCCACAATTGTGCAAAGTTGTGTTAGCATCACCAGCTGCTTTCCTGTATTGGAGTTTAAATTAATTACATTACAAATACCTTGTGGTTCATTTCCACCAAAGTATTTTATGCTGTTTCTCCTCTCCGCAGCTTATCCAACAAAGGATAATACCGTATGAATCCGAACAAAGGAATTCTCATCCACAAAGCTCATTCCAAGATAACTCTTACATCTTTGTGGTGACAAAAAATTCTGTGACAATATTGTAAGAGGTGTCACACTCAGTCAAAGCATCTATAGAGATCACAATCTTGCATCTTTATTCACCATCTTTATCACTGATATTTTCAGGGTTCAAAACCCCTGTTCTCTCTATGTATAGGGCAGATTGCATCAAAACATTTATTTCAGCATGACCCTGAACAAGAATGAAGGCATTCACATTATTAACAACCTTCACATTGTATTAGTCAAGAAAAGCCTTGCAAAAAAGATTTTTCATGTGCTATAAAATGACTCATAGGGTAATATAGACAAGCAGTTTCCAAATATGTTCTTGCTGCTGGGAAAAATAACCACAACTTACTAAAATGATTGGATTCTTAGGTGTTACCTTCTTGGTGTGGTGTTGGTATTTTGTTCCAGCTTGGCACCCAGCATTATCTGCTAGTATGGAAATTATATTTGCTTGCAACTGGTGTCGGTTTGGTATCACCAAGTTTTTTTCTTAGAATTATGGGTGCCAGCTTTCCTAGCAAGACAATGATGTCAGACTATTAAAAACTCATGGTAGCAGAGATAATCTTTGCAAAATAGCAGCATGTAGTTGCCGTTATGTGAGTTAAGAAGCTAAGAAGGATTGGCCTATTTAATTCTTTGGGTGGGAGATTACCAGGGAATTACTGGGGCATGAAATGTGATGGTGGCAATGGCACCTGATTTCTGTATGTATTTTTTTTTAAAAAATTATTTATATGCCGCCCTTCTCCGGAGACTCAGGGCGCTTACCATGCGTTAAGCAATAGCCTTCATACTTTTGTATATTTTTATACAAAGTCAGCTTATTGCCCCCACAACCGGGTCCTCATTTTACCCACCTTAGAAAGGATGGAAGGCTGAGTCAACCTTGAGCCTGGTGAGAATTGAACTCGCAGTAATTGCAGGCAGCTGGATGTTAAATGCTGCCTTAGTAGGAGGCATTACCCTCCTACACCACTCAGGCTCCTATTGCCAATAAAACTTCAAGAGTTTGAGTCCAAGGGCACTTGAGTGTAAATAAACCCACTTAGATATTCTAAAGCCCACCCACTTAGCCTATGCAAATCTCTTATTGGTTGTGAAAAGAAGAAGACAGTCCTATACTGTCAGCTCAACATTGAAACCAGGGATGGCACCACTTGTATGGGAATTTTGTGTATTGCAAGCCAATAATCTAGATCTCTGTTTTTCAGAGTAGGGATCTTTCAGATGTATGAACTTTAACTCCTAGAATTCCCCAGCTAGAACTGAAAAACAAAGAAGTAAAGGTGACTGAAAATTTTTTTTGTGATGAGTTTCAAGCGTCTCTTCTTAACTTTTGGAAGGAAGATCATTCTGTGTCTGATTTATATATTATGTATTATTTTGACAAAGAAAAACAAGTGCTCATTTTCCCCTTCACACACACACACACACACACACACACACACACACACGCATACTTATATATATTTATCTGATGATCTTTTTTTTATTTTTATGGACACAGGAATCTCAACATTTGCAATGGTGCTGTACCTTTACTTCCAGACCATGAAGCTTCTACCTACATGGCCCCATTTTAGAGAAGAAAAAGTTTATCAGCGAAATAACTCTTGCATTACTCACTAAAAATATTTCTTATAAAGCGATTTCTACATTTTTCAAATTGGCTTTCTCCACTAATCACCATATGGATTTTCCATTTTTCTGGAAGCACAGATTATTTTTCTGAATAAAATGCTAGGAACGACTAGCATGTCTTTGTGGGGTTTTCTTTTTTTAAACAGAAAGGCAGACAAACAAGTGTTCATAGATCTGTCAACAATACACGGATAAAGCAAAGCTTCAGTTTAAAAGTAATATACTGTCTAATATTGGACACAATCAACTGGAGAGTTTCCGGCTGCCATGTCCTGCTTATGAGCATATTTTGGTTTTTTTAATATAATAATTGTCTGTGATTGCTGCTAGAGCACAATTCTCTGAGGAGATCTATTCAAAAGGTTGTCTCAAGCATGCTGTAAAGAGAAAAGCCCATATTAAGAAATAATTAAGTCTTGGAGTTGCCCATCTTTCAGTTAAGTTAAATATATTCCCATTTAAATTACAGTGATTATTTGGAATCAGGACTTTTATATTTAAATATATGCAGAACAGCCTGAAGATGTGTAAAATCTATTGCGTTTCAGTTCTTGTTGCATTGCGCACAGATTCAAGCGACCAAGTGGCAGGCCAGAAGGACTTCTAGGCTAGTTCAAACCGGGGGTGGGTTCTACTTACCTTTACTACTGGTTGACATCGTGGCCACGCGCACGCTCTTCTGCGCATGCGCAGATCAACTTTGATGATGTCCGGGTAAGTGGGCGGAGCCTCCTGCCAGTTTTACTACCGGTTCTTGCGAACTGGTGTGAACCGGGGGGCAACCCACCACTGGTTCAGACTCCTGGGAGCGTGTCTTCTGTATTCTTTCCCTGATCGATTCCTTCTTCCTCCAAACTGCTATAGAACCAACAAAATATGAGAAAGAATTGATTAGAATTATGATTATAATGGGTAGAATTATAATAGCTAGATATTGGAAATTAGATGTGAATTTTAGAATAGAAGAGTGGTATTGTGAAAGGTGGAAATTAGCTTTAAATGATAAAATGACATGTGATATTAAAATTAGAAATGGTGACTATAAAGAAGACATTTTCTGGAAAATTTGGAAACCATTCGTGGACTATGCGCTGGGAAAATTGGACGCTTCGGTACCTGTACCCCGAGAACGTGGATTTTGGCGATCATGAGGATATATCCGAAGAACCAAATCTTCCTTTCTTATGTATAGCACAGGGTGAAGTATTGTATATGTTGTTTGTAATATTATTTTTAAAATATAATAAAAAAAATAATTAAAAAAAACAAACAAACAAACTGCTGCTGCTTCTCAAAGACACTAGACATGGTGGCTCAGGAGATGACACTAAAACTATTTGGTGTATATTCTTGCCAAAGTGGGTTTCACTTACCTTTGCTACGGGTTCGGAACTGTGAGCGTGTGCGTGCGTGCGCTTTCTTCGCTCATGCACGGTGCTTCTGCGCATGCACAGGACCTCCTACGCATGCGCAGAGCGTCCATGATGACGTCTGGGTGGGTGGGTGGAGCCTTCCACCATCACCGCTACCGATTCTCCCGAACCGGTGCGAACCGGTAGAAACCCACCACTGATTCTTGCCAAGAATACTACATAAACGTGTCTCTGTACTTACCAGGGTTTTGGTTTCATCAGGCTGGTTAATTCTGAGGATCAAAAGGATGAATGGGCTTTGCCTTTGGGGGGAAAAAAATCAGATTCCAAAGAAAGAAAGAAAATGGGTCTTCCACATAACTTTTTATTATAGTTTTCAGTATCTGGGTAGAAATTTCAAAATTCAGCATTATAGGATCTGCACAAACCACCGAATAGTTTGTTTCTATTCAGGCCAGTTTAGGTATCAAGAAAACGTATGTTTTTTTAAAAAAACATAGGTAAATGGGCTTATCATTCTATCCCTCCTCTCCACTTAAATATATTTAATTTTTTTAAAAAATTCTGATTCCAATGAAGGGGCAGGGAAGGTAGTTTCAGCTATGTATCTACCTGACCAAAGGTAGAATGGAGAGGGAAATAGAAGGAATAAGTGAATTAAAATGTCTTAATTCAAAATAAATCAGTGAAAACAAACCATTTAAAACGGAAGTCCATTCTGAATTTTGAGCCCCAATGGGCTCCTAATAATGTCCCATCTTGTAACAGTAACAGAGTTGGAAGGTACCTTGGAGGTCATCTAGTCCAACCCCCTGCTCACGCAGGAGACCTGTACTAGGGATTCGAACCGCCGAACTGCTGACCTTTCTGATCAACAAGTTCAGTGTCTTAGCCACCGAGCCACCTAGTCAGGCTTCTGTTTCTTCCTCCTTTCTTCCTTCTGCAGGGTGGGACATTCTATTGCGAGGTTCTCATTTGGCTAACAATCCTGGGCATTAGGACCCTTGTGAAAACTTGTTTATAACTTCTGATGGTTTTTGCCAAGCTGGGGCACCACGAGAAACCTTTTTCCTTCAAGGATCTAATCGCCTAGGCATCATGGACTAGACTTGAGCATAAGCAGAATTCAATAAGTTCCCAGATAGGTTTTAGCTCTTCTTTGTCCCAATAAAAGATAAAATTTGTAGCACAGTGTTGAAATGAGGGGTCCTTGGTCTGAGGTTAGTTGCTTTCTTGCGGGCATTTCTTTACCTGAAATAGGTAACATCATCAGTGCTCATAAGGAGTGGGGTTTGCTCTTGGTTTATATTCTAGTCACTTGCCCTGTCAGTGTTGGTGGGATTGGTCTTGGACTTTCTGATTGGTTTGTTTAATGTTAGCTTATTTGGCAGTTCCTTGATTGGGGTATTGTTTACTTCTTGAGTGTTGGTCTCTTCTTAGTCCCTCTTTTATTTTTTCACTTGTTCTCTTGTGCCTTTCTTTTCTTATTCTCTTCGGTTAACTCTGTCTTGCTCTATAAAGTGCATACCTTCACTATGATATGAATATAATGACATGCTTTATAATTGCTAAGTTGCTCCCAGTTAATGATACCTTCTAGTCTTCTTCCTTCAGTGGTCCATCCTCCCTAATGGCTGGCTGTTCTCCACTTCTGGAACCCTCTTTTCCAAGGGTCTGACCAAAGACTCAGCCGGGAGAGCCCGCAGCAATGATGTCATTCACTAAAGGAAGCATTTAGTGGCTAGGGATAAGTGTGGGTTTGTTTTAGTGGCATGTTTTCTATGTATTTCTGTTATATATTTTTGTGGCTTTCTTGGAGGCATTTCAATCAGTTATTTCTCTCAACCTAAGGAATATGTCAAGATATAACTCTAAAATAAATCAAGAGGCTTCCATCTGCAAACTAGTCTTTTGGAAGGTAATTTCAGAGGCCTTAAGGAGTTATCGTCAGGGAAGGGGGTCTGTCACTAATACTCTGATCTGAGATGAGGTAATAATGTCAGATTTATTTATTTATTTAAAACTTTTATATAACTGCCTATCTTATAACCAACTCTGGGTGATTCCCAATCAAAAGTAAAAGCAACATAAAAAATCATAATAAAATGAACAAACTAAGCACATGAAAAACATGAAAAACAATAAAAACCTGGCACCAAATCAGACAGAATAGAATTCTTTATTGGCCAAGTGTGATTGGACATACAAGGAATTTGTCTTGGTGCATATGCTCTCAGTGTACATAAAAGAAAAGATACATTCGTCGAGAATCATAAGGTACAACACTTAATGAGAGTCATAGGGAAACAGTCAATATAAATCTTAAGGATACCAGCAACAAGCTTACAATCATACAGTCAGTCCAGGGGTGAAATGAAAAATCTGTTACTACCGGTTCTGTGGGCATGGCTTGGTGGGTGTGGGGGTAATGTGACTGGGTAGGCGTAGCCAACTTTTTTTTTTTTAAACTTTTCAAAGCATTTTTTCTAATGCTTTTAAAAATGCCTCTCTGCCGATCAGGAACTCAGCTGGGATCGTCAGAGACTTTTCAAAGCATTTTTTTTTACCACCTATTCGGCCAAGAGGTTGCAGAAAAAAATGCTTTGAAAAGCCTCTGATGATCCCAGCTGAGAAGTTGTAGAAAAAATGCTTTGAAAAGTAAAAAAAAAAGCCTCTGATGATCGTGTGGCTCAGCTGGGCATGGTGGGCTGGGGGCCATAGGGATATTTGCTACCAGTTCTCCGAACCACCCGCCACCATTGCTACCGGATTGGGTGATCTGGTCTGAACCAGGAGCATTTCATCCCTGATACAATCATAAGTGGGAGGAGATGGGTGATAGGAACGATGAGAAGATTAATAGTAATGCAGACTTAGTAACTAGTTTGACAGTGTGAGGGAATTATTTGTTTAGCGGAGTGATGGCATTTGGGAAAAACTGTTCTTGTGTCTAGTTGTTCTGGTGTGCAGTGCTCTATAGCGTCGTTTTGAGGGTAGGAGTTGAAACAGTTTATGTCCAGGATGCAAGGGGTCTGTAAATATTTTCACAGCTCCCTTTTTGACTCGTGCAGTATACAGGTACTCAATGGAAGGCAGGTTGGTAGTAATTGTTTTTTCTGCAGTTCTAATTATCCTCTGAAGTCTATGTCTGCCTTGTTGGGTTGCAGAACCAAGCCAGACAGTTATAGAGGTGCAGATGACAGACTCAATAATTCCTCTGTAGAACTGGATCAGCAACTCCTTGTGCAGTTTGAGCTTTCTGAGTTGGTGCTCATCCCAGTGTTTGGGGGAGAAGCCGGGGCTTCAAAGCTTTTGGGAAGAGTAGGTGGTCAGAGGCCTGCCAAACATCAGCAGGCAGAAAGTTTCATAGGGCAGGGGTTGCCACAGAAAAGGCATGCTTCTTAGTTCCCATCGGATGGCAATATTTAGTGCAAGGGACTCAGAGCACCCCCACCCTATCTGACCTAGTATGACAGGTAGATGTCTTTAAAGAAAGATGGTCCCTTGGATAACCTGACTGCCAATTGCATTAGGAATACTATGAAGGATTCAAAGCTCAGCCACAGCTCTTACATGCTGTGACAGGACTCAACACGTGCCACAGCTGCACTAGAGACAATACCAAGGTAGGTCTGAATGACACTTGGGATCTAAAGGACCAAAAGCTCGCCCATAGGTGTCAATATGCTCTTGCCATTAGCAAGAGGGTTTTTTAAAAAATATGCCAACTCAGGTCTTCATATATTGAATTATTTATTGATTTGTTTCTCAGTGTCAATAGGAGATAACATCTGCCTTCATCCTATGTCTGAATCAGCAGAGCTTAACATGTGTAGCTTTTCTGCTTGAATTGTCAAATTGGATTACTCAGAGCAAAGAATAAAGTTTCTTCCATCCTTTAGGACATATAACTATCATAGTCAATCTAAATCCCCACTTTAAAAAAATATTCATGTAATAATATTATTACTAAATTGCTATCTGATTTATAAAGTAGGTTAGTATTTGCTAATCGGAAAGTTGATGTTAACACTCCGTTTTAAGTGTTATGCTTAAGGTGACCAGACGTCCCGCTTTTGGCGGGACAGTCCCGATTTTCAACAATTTGTCCAGCATCCCGCGGTGTTTTAAAAAAGTCCCGATTGGCGGGAGAACAGGTTTGCTTACCCTGCCCACTCCCAATCTATTGCTGCCTCCTGAGTCCCAGCTGATGGCTAGAGAGAAAAAAAAACCTGTTTAAATTCTTGCCGCGGGGCTTCAAAGGGCCGCCCTACAGCTGATCAGTGTTAAAAGAAAACAAATGAGTAGACTGATGCCTGCAAAAATAGAAAAAACAGCCCCTTTCAGCATAGGTTAATTACCATAAGTTGATTAGATCGGCCTCCCGACTCTCAGCTGATTTGCTCTCAGCTGTTTTGGCTAGCTGCAAAGAGTGCTGCTGGAGCACTTTTTTTTTTCTCCTTGTGCAATTCAAGCTGAAACCGAAACCGAAACTAAAGCAGGTTGTTGGCTTTGCTGTTTGCTTGCAACGTTGGAAAGGCAGATTTCTTTTCTTTTTCCTCATCAAAAAAGGTAGGTGCAAACAATGGGAAATTTATGGCAAATGGCAAAAGAGGAGAGTTCAAGATTTTAAAACACAAAAGAAAAAAAGCTCTATTTAACTAGGGAATTGTAATAATTGAGATACTATTAATTGTATATTGTGTTGAAAGCAGAAATGGTTAAGTTGTGGTTTGCAGAAATATATGGGGGAAATTATTTGGTTTATTATTATTGGTAAATATAATTAATTGATTTGTAAGAAATTGGATTGCATGGAAATAATTGGAATATTCATGTTCATATTGATTAATATACAAAAAAGATAGTTATATAACTAATTGATTTATATTAAAATGTTGAATTTGTATTAAACAACTGTAATATTACATAATTAACCAATGTGAGGATGGATATAAAAATAGATGACAATGGGAAGGGGTATAATATAGAATAGAAGTGAAAAATTGAATTTGATTAAGATTAGAGATGAGGATGAAGGGTAATATTGGTATTTTAAAAAAATAGATGAGGAATAAATATGGCAAAAAGGAAATATAGAAATTGTAAATTTAAGTGAAATCACTAAACACTGTTTAACACTGGGTAGTCCTTTTGTGCACATGGACTACTCAGAGGGCTGAAAAAGTTATTTTTGACTGGTCCTCGCACTTTTGAGCAGTCCTCGAACTTACGACTGTCCTCACATTTTACGTTTTTGCCCTATCTTATCACCATGGTGAAGAGAAGCAGCTGTGAAATGAGTGACATGGTTGTTAAGAATGCACGGGCATAAATGTGAGGATGGTCATAAGTGTGAGGACCAGTCAACAGTGCGAGGACCTATCAGAAATGACTTTTTTCAGCCCACTGAGTAGTCGCTATAGAATAAAATAATACTATACATAATTTTTATTTATTTATTATATTTGTAAATTGTACTTACGTTGAAATTAAAAAAAAATATTACAGTACTATTTTTGCATTCTATGAAAATTTTTGTTGCTCCATATATACCAAATTTTTAATCAAGCCCCCCCCCACCCCGTCAATGGTGTCCCTCTTTACCAATGTTAAAATCTGGTCACCTTAGTTATGCTGCATGTAAGATACTTGAAAGATTTTTTTAAAGTTTCAGTCTAAAATCTGATATTTGTTTTGTGATGGGGATGGCGAAATATGAAAATGCCAGTTTCGTTGAGTTCAATATATTTTGCAGCATGCCGGCTCGTTTCTATTTTAGTTTGCATTTTTAAAAAAAGATGTCATGAAAATGTTCATTTTATTTAGATAATACCCATTAAATCACTGCTATATGACATGTTGCTAATGAATGCCGTTTGTAAAAAAAAAACCCTGTTATAATGCATGAATGATGCTTTCATAAATATTTGTGATTTGTATATATGCACTTGTTTAAAAATAGAGAGTTGGATTTTAAAGTTGGGAAAATAAGATTCTCATACCAAAAAGCACAGCATGAATCTGTTTTAATCTGCTTCTCATTTTATAATTGCACACTATGACAGACTCCATTAAAATGCAAAATGTGGACAAATTCTCCCCTCCCCCCTAGATCTCTAAGAACAGGCTTTGCAATGGAATGCCTTTTCTCTTAAGAAAAGAGACAAACAATTAAAACTTGTCATTTTTGTACGTGGTGGCATAGTTTAGACTTCCCAAAGGTATAATAAGAGTTGACTTTGAAGTGACCTTTGCAGCCAAACCAGCAATAAAGGGAAAAGCCTCATCTTAAACACAGTGATCAACTTGCCATCACGTCCCACTCTCATATTTTTAGTTCTTGTGGTTTTGATGCACTCGAAAAAGGAAAGGAAACTAATCTATTAACACAATGGGTAGGGGGGGAAAGTATACATTTGTTCTACAGATCTGCAATCTTATGCATCCTGGTGAATTCGGTAGGACTTACTTCAGAGGAGATACAGTATGCTTGTCCTGAAATGGCTTCTGTGGGAATGAAGCCAAATTTAATTCCAGGTACAGTAATACTGTACATTCTGAAGCATGTTCAGGAAGCTAAAGCACAAAGCTTGTTAGGAAAAAAACCGCAACTGAATTCATGGGAAGTTCATGTCATGTTTGCCATGTATATGATTGCTTTAAAGCAGAGTAAGTGGTAATCTTCTCATCGTTCCCACCACTCATCTCCTTCCACTTATGACTGTATGACTGTAACTTTATTGCTTGTATCCTTACAATTTATATTGATATTGTTTTCTGATTGCTTATTTGTACCCTATGACTATCATTAAGTGTTGTACTTTATGATTCTTGATGAACGTATCTTTTCTTTTATGTACACTGACAGCATATGCACCAAGACAAATTCCTTGTGTGTCCAATCACACTTGGCCAATAAAAAAAATTCTATTCTGTTCTGTTCTGTTCTGTTCTGTTCTGTTCTGTTCTGTTCTGTTCTGTTCTGTTCTATTCTATTCTATTCTATTCTATTCTATTCTATTCTATTCTATT
>WNWU01000030.1:15488233-15510870 GCA_012654045.1 Ptyas mucosa
TTCTATTCTATTCTATTCTATTCTATTCTATTCTATTCTATTCTATTCTATTCTATTCTTTTGAGCTTAAGAACAGAGATAATTTCTATCTACTAGGTTAAGTCACTCTTCTTTAAATTGATCTATTTGTGGTGTTGGCCAAATGCGGGATATCTGATTTCTCTTTTTTTCCCCTAAGGTACAGTTCTGAGTCTGAGTTGTGGATCATCCCTAGGGATTTGCCCAGAGATTGCCTTCCATTTCTATCATGTCCTCCAAATTCTAGCTTTCTTTACACAAATCGACAAGTTAAAGACCTAATAGCTGCCTTTTAGTTTTACCTTGGTTTGTTTTTATTTTTATTTTTTTCTATGCTGTGACCCTAACCTATTTGTCTAAGACAGTCAGTTTGGTACAATACTAAGACAGTTATATTAGCATCACCTAATTCAATGTATTAGGTGATAATAACGCACAGTATAAGTTAGGTAACCAAGTTACACCTGTGGGCCTAAACGTAGTCAATATGGAGGTGACATAGCAAGCAATCATCTTCTCTCAAAGAATCAGTGTGTGATATATTCTCTCCTGCGGGTTCTCCTTTAAATCTCCTTTCAGAAAATGCAAAAGACCTTGAATGCTCTTCTTTGACATTTGGAATGCTCATAATAAAATATTATTACAAATTGAGTTTTCTGTTTTGTTTTTTGAGCAAAAAAAATATGCTTGCATTTCACATAGTTTGCAAAATACTTTATTCATCCCTTTAGAACAAGCAAAGGAAGATTATATTCCTAACATCTGAAAAGTGATTTTGAAGTTGGAATGGTATATCTAACAAGATGTTAGATATAACATAACACCTACAACTGGACTAAGTCATACAGGCTGCAGTTTCATGGCTTGTTCCTTGAACTTTTATGTCCCTGTCCTGGTTACTTTTTCAAAACAAAACCCTAACTAAGTTTGTGAAGTTTTAAAACAAACTCAAAACTTTGTATAATTGGTTGAAACAAAATTCCTGCCTGCCTACCGTAAAGTATAAGCCGCTTATCTTCTCTTTATAGATAAGATCCAAGAGACAAATGTAGCCTTCTTGTGAATTTAAGCTTAAACTGAAATCTTCTGCTCACTGCAGTGGTTAGAATGCTGTATTGCAGGTGAATTCTGTCCACAGCCCGAAGTTCAATCCTGATGAAAATTGAAGTTGACTTGGCCTTCCATCATTCTGAGGTTGGTAAAATGAGGACCCAGATTGTTGAGGGCAATATGCTGATGTTGTAAACCCCCTAGAGAATGCTGTAAAACCCTGTGGGGTGTATATACGGTAAGTCTTAAGTGCTGTTGCTATCTGCATTGTCACCATTCTGCACAGTTTTAGACTGTGTTTCCAGTGTTTAGACTGTATTTAGTTTCCAGTGCTTACATTAATGCTATGAAGGCATGTATTGAATAGAACAATATGAAGCTTATTCTTCTGAGCTCTTTGCGGTTGTTAAGGCCTTTTCACTCTATACGTTTTGCCAGTTGTTAAAATCATATCGGAATTATCTTAGTAAAACAAAATGCTACCATTTTATCTATGTGGGTTTGTTGATTGACTTAATGCTTTTGGCCAGTGAGTCATTTCTGCCTACAAAGATCACATTTACAAAAGGAGTTTTTATATTTTTCTTTAGCCACTTCATTTCTTTGTTTTTCTTTTCTTCTTTTGTAGATGCAGTCTGAAAAAAAATCTGTGGGAGCAAGCGAAACAGAAACATTCTATATACAGTAGTAGAAATGCTCAAGGGATCAATTTATGCCTAAAGTCATAGCAGAAAGTTTAACGCTATATTTGGTTTGATTCCCATGTGGGAGGACTTCTGGAAAGATATCTCTGCTCAAAACCATAGTTTATATAACTTCATTTAGCTGTGAGTTGACAATAAATAAATACATATTGATTTATTATCAATGAATAACACACAAGCCTAACCTAAAGAATTACACATTATATGTAGCAGGAGATGAGTGTTGTACCGTCTTCAGCATTTAATACGAGGTCAGGAAAGCATCTCTTCAAACAATGGTAAATATATAAAATTAGGTTATGCAGTTTCCATTCTGAATTGGGATTTCACAATAGCAATCGATCCCTCTCACAAGAATTTGACATTCCTTTGGTAATTTTAAATTAAACAACAATTTCCAAACTTACTGGAAATGAAGATGCTTCTTTGAATCCAAGCTGCTGCCATTTTTAATGAGAATAGAATAGAATAGAATAGAATAGAATAGAATAGAATAGAATAGAATAGAATAGAATAGAATAGAATGGAATGGAATGGAATGGAATTTTTTATTGGCCAAGTGTGATTGGACACACAAGGAATTTGTCTTGGTGTATACGCTCTCAGTGTACATAAAGGAAAAGATACATTCATCAAGAATCATATGGTACAACACTTAATGATAGTCATAGGGAAACAGTCAATATAAATCTTAAGGATACCAGCAACAAGGTTACAATCATACAGTCATAAGTGGGAGGAGATGGGTGATAGGAATGATGACAAGATTAATAGTAGTGCAGACTTAGTGAATAGTTTGACAGTGTTGAGGGAATTATTTGTTTAGTAGAGTGATGGCATTTGGGGAAAAACTGTTCTTGTGTCTAGTTGTTCTGGTGTGCAGTGCTCTATAGCGTCATTTTGAGGGTAGGAGTTTAAACAGTTTATGTCCAGGATGCGAAGGGCCTGTAAATATTTTCACAGCCCTCTTTTTGACTCGTGCTGTATACAGGTCTTTAATGGAAGGCAGGTTGGTAGTAATTGTTTTTTCTGCAGTTCTAATTAATTAATGTAGAAACTGCATTAAAGGAGCAATATTTCTCACCAATAGCAACTTTCAAGAAATGTGGACTTCAACTCCCAGAATTTGCCAGCCAGCAGGAGTTGAAGTTCAGACATCTTTAAATTGCAGAGGTTGAGAAACACTGTGCTAATGATAAAGCAGACAGTGTAGTACTTCAAATGGGTTCAAGAATGACTTCCTACCACATAAGCCTTCCCTGGACCCGGCAATGTTGGTAAATTATCGTCCGGTCTCCAACCTTCGCCAAAAAGCGAGGTACAGCACGGAAACGGGTACAGCACGGAAACGGCATTGGTCGCGTTGGTCGATGATCTCTGGAGGGCTCGGGACAGGGGGTGCTCCTCTGTCCTGGTCCTATTAGACCTCTCAGCGGCTTTTGATACCATCGACCATGGTATCATGCTGCACCGGTTGAAAGAGTTGGGGGTGGGAGGCACTGTGTTACAGTGGTTCTCCTCCTTTCTCTCCAACCGGTCGCAGTCGGTGTTGGCAGGGGGGCAGAGATCGACTCCTAGGCCCCTTATATGCGGGGTGCCACAGGGATCGGTTCTCTCACCCCTCCTGTTCAACATTTATGTGAAGCCGCTGGGTGAGATCATTCGTGGTTTTGGGGTGAGATATCATCAGTACACTGATGACACCCAGCTGTACATCTCCACCCCAGACCACCCCAACGATGCCCTTGAAGTGATGTCCCGGTGCCTGGAGGCCGTGCGGATCTGGATGGGGAAGAACAGGCTCAGACTCAATCCATCCAAGACTGAGTGGCTGTGGTTACCGACGTCCTGATATAGTCAGCTGGTACCATCGCTGACTATTGGGGGCGAATCATTGGCCCCCACAGAGAGGGTGCGCAATTTAGGCGTCCTCCTGGATTCACGGCTGTCCTTAGAAGACCATCTGACGGCCGTGTCCGGGAGGATTTTTCATCAGGTTCGCCTGATCCGCCAGTTGCGCCCCTTTCTGGATCGGGACTCCTTACTCATGGTCACTCATGCCCTTGTCACCTCCCACCTGGACTACTGTAATGCTCTCTACATGGGGCTCCCCTTGAGGAGCACCCGGAGGCTCCAGCTGGCGCAGAGTGCGGCTGCGCGGGTGGTGATGGGAGCGACGTGGCGCTCTCATGTGACACCGCTCTTGCGCGAGCTGCACTGGCTCCCGGTGGTCTTCCGGGTGCGCTTCAAGGTGTTGGTTACCACCTTTAAAGCGCTCCATGGCTTAGGACCTGGGTACTTACGGGACTGCCTACTACCTCCAATAGCCTCCCACCGACTGGTACGCTCCCATAGAGAAGGACTCCTCCGGGTGCCGTCGGCCAAACAATGTCGACTGGCGGCCCCCAGGGGGAGAGCCTTCTCTGTGGGAGCACCCACTGTCTGGAACGATCTCCCCCCAGAGATTCGGCGGATCCCGGACCTTCGTGCTTTCCGCCGTGAGTTAAAAACTTTTTTATTCCATCAAGCGGGCCTGGCATAGTATCTCCCCTTTTTATAAGAAAATTTTAAATTGTATAATCCAAATTTTTAGATCTGGGATTTATATATTTTTTAAAAAATGGGTTTGAATTGTTGGGCAATTGTTTAATTTGGTTTTAATTCGTTTTTAAATTTTGTATTTATGTTTTTTATTTCTGCCTGTTCACCGCCCTGAGTCCCCTCGGGGAGAAGGGCGGTATATAAATCAAATAAACATAAACATAAACAAACATAACCTTGTTCTGAGGGCAATTAGAATGAGCCAAAAATTCTCACTCAAAGCTCTTCTAGACGAAGAACAACTTAGATATCTTAATAAAATTGTACATGCATCATAGCTGCTGAATGAGACCCCTTTCCAGCAAAAAAAAGAAGCAGTAAATTAATTTTGCAATGTAGTTTTCACTTCAAAACGTGTAGTGACAATTCTACAGAAAAAAAAGCCTCTATGCATGCAAATAATGTACAAAATACACACAGGATGATTGTTAGGAAAAGCTGTGTACATCTGACAAAACAAAAATAAAAATATAAATGTTTTGAGAAATGTGTCGAAAAATATATAAACTTTTGCTACAAGAATAGGATCAACCATTGTTGTGAGCAGAGAAATAAGAAACTGTAGATTGATTCACTTCTTGATTTGGGGACACTTCTTTGTCAGCTTTCTCCAACTTCAAGTTGAAAATTCTCTGTAGAACTTTAGAAAGGTGAAGGATTAAGACTCTGCTATGGTTAAATGTACACCCACAAATGTGGTTCCATCATATGAGATATTAGTAAAATATTTGTAATTATCTGTTTTGAGTGAAACAATAGAAGTCTCTTCTGTATTTTGCTGATTAGGAGTTATCACTTCTTAATCATATCTCACTGTGTCAAAACTGAAAGCGGTTTGTTTAAAGTGAAATTCCAAATAAGAACAGAATTGTACAGAAAAAGAAAATGTAGATTGGTAAAGAACATTTATAAATGGCACATGATAAAGTCCACCCATTTGTCTTTTGTCATACCTTCCACCTAAGTAATATTTTCTTTGGTTCTCATGGTCTTCATTATATGGTACATGTTTTTAGATTCATAGTGTTGTATCTTAATAGAGATTTGCTGAGTTTTCTTTTCAAGATTATTCTCATTATGAGACTCTCTAGTCCATGAAAAAAAACAAAGCTGTACAAATTATAGAACATTATGAATTGAGACAATCTGTGCTTTCAGAATTAAGGTCTAAATCTGTAAAAGGAGAAGGAATTGAGAAGGAGGGTATAAAGGATAATTTAGGCCATAGTTCTTATTACTCCCATCTGTGATGGAAATAATTCAGCTACTTTGATAAAATTACTTCTAATGACTGAGGAGGGAGAAGAAGAGAAGAAAGGGTGATAGCTTTTCAACAGATTTAGCAGAATAATTCTGTTCAATGCTCTCACTGTAACCAGTAGGAATTGCCTTGGAAATATTAGGACAAGGGTGGGATTCTACCAGTTCAGACTGGTTCGGGCAAACCAGTAGCTCCGACGATCAGCTGGGAGTGAACCGGTTTGCTCCAATGATCAGCTGGGCCCGCCCACCTGTCCCTGTGCTTTACTGACCTATATCTTCTCAGTTGATTCGCGTGGCAGAGCGGATTGCCGCACCTCAGATGTGTTACTCCCCAGCAGTAATGCAGAAGGTAAGTTTTTGTAAAACTGTGCACTCACGCGCAGCGCGATCACCGAACTGGTTGTTAAACCGGCAGGATCCCACCAGTGTATTAGGATGTTTGATAAAGAAGCAGCTGTATATAGAACTTATAGTTTATACCAGGGGTGTCCAACCTTGGCAACTTTAAGGCTTGTAGACTTCAACTCCCAGAATTTCCCAGACACTATGAAGTTCACAAATCTTAAAGTTGCCAAGGTTGGACACCCCTAGTTTAAATTTTATAGTGGCCATCTTATAAATTGAGGCAATTCCTTCTTTTAAGTCATATTGGAGATCCTGAAGAGCAAAAAGGCCACCAGTACATCATGTGCTACAATAGGTTTGTGCTACATTGCTGTGTCTGCTGAGTCTTAGAAAGATCATGTGCTGAGATCAGAGGAGTAATAGACATTTTCCTTCATTTTGCTCTTGAGGCCAATCAATGTACGGTTGTCTTGCTCAAAGAGACAAATATGGGAGACATATTTTTCAAGGGGTTGAAGAAAATACTCTCTCACCCTCATCATCTTCAACCATTGGAATCATACATTGAACTTGTCTGCTTGAATAATTTCTGGAAGATGGCTGGACTTGTTGGGTTACATAAACACAGTTTGCATTAATAAAAATGATTATAAACTGGCCATTATCTAACCCAAAGCATTCCATGGTTCTTCTGCAGGGAAGCAAGATATCTTTGGTTTCTTTAAGGAAAAAAGGTTTCTAGACCTTTCTTTGCTGCATTCCGTGACCCCTTTTTATTATCCCCAAAAACGAGATGAGAGAGAAAATGTGTACGATTCTCATCCCTGGAGATCTTTACAGAATGTGCTTCTGAAGAGAAAATTCCATAGAGGATTCCTGGGACTTTAAATGCCTAAAATGGAAAAAGCGAATGGCCGAAGTCTCTCAGCCCCCTTCAGCAAGTATGTGCAGCTCAGCTGGAAAAGGCTACAGGAGCTGTCTATTAAACACCTGACTTTATGCCTGTGGAATTTTTCTGTCCTGTGGAAATGGGACATCGGCAAACCTTTCCAACTGGAAATATTGGATTTTCAAACCTGCCTATTAGCCAGATGATCTTAATATTTTGAAAGGAGACAAATTTCCTGCAAAAATGGGCTTCATAAATTTCCATATGTGAAAGAGAACACTCTGGATTTTACTGGCACAAGGAGGCTTGGAATTTTTCTGCCTTATTGGTAGACAAGTTGACTTGTTTCAAATTGGATACGCAGATGTTAGGGAAAAAGAAGAAAACATTATTTCTACGTTGAATGATGCTCAGATTAGGAAAGCAGGCAGCCCTGTCATACTCTGATTAACATTGGCCCCTGTTAGGCTTCGACATGGCAGAAGGGGAGGAAACATTCTCTGCTTATGAGTGACTTCTCTTCCCTTCCTTAGTTATTAGTTTTTCATCTTGAATATAGGGTGACTGAGCATCCTGCTATAAAGGGCATAGCCTGTTCTTCAGTGGACACTTCAATCCCAGGCTTATTCAAGAAAAAGAAACATTGGGAGGGAGAGCAGGACTCCTGAAGGCCTCATCAGCTGTAAGCACCTAAAGAATAGACCAAGTGGAGATGCTGGCTATCAGATGATTATCTTTCCCATAGTGGACTGTATATTTCTTTAATAGAGATGTACAAGAGACATTTTATCAAGTAATGGTGATGCTAAAGGCTGTTTGTTACTCTGCAGTATGGCAGCTTCCTAGGTTTGGTTGAATAAAGGAAAATTTAAAAACAAAATGAAGAGGGATGTAGGAAAAAAGAGCATTTCAGGACACGATGATGATGATGATGATGATGATGATGATGACAATCACCAAACCACTAACACCATGTCTTTTGATTGTGGCAAACTTGGAAGACTTCTGCAGATTGAATGTTTCTAGCACAGATAAAATAAAAGTAAAAAGTCTAGCTGATAAAATGTATGATTAATATTTTTACAACACATTTTGAAGAAGAGTATGCAGGTCTACAAAATTTTATTCAAAACTGTATTTACAGAGCATGGGGAGAAAAGGGATTCAGGTAATTAATTACAAAAATTCAAGAGACTATCAGAATCTAACCAAGGAATTTTTGTTATTTGGAATACTGATCTTTTATGTCACAGGGAAGAAACTTTTGGTATCAACTACAAAATCTTTCTTACAGAATTTTGGCTGTTTAGGAATTTTATTCCACCAGAGAGAACCTTCTTTAACAAAGGTGGAGTTAATTGTACACAAATAAAGCTTTTTGCAAGAAGATATCTTCTTGGCATTGTTTATATATGCCTGGAGCAAAAGGCTGTTAAATTAAAATTGATGTGCTCAAATTTTGCCAATTTTCATTTAATGTTTTCTACATGCCTTTGGGTTAAACTAGCTATAATAAAAATTTCACACTGGGTTTTTACTTAGCTTCTGGATGCAATTTAAAGTGCTGCTGTTAACACAAAGACACCTCAATGTGCCAGGCTACCTGCAGGAGCCTTTCAAAATTGGCTTGCCTCCTACAATTATGTCAGGAGAAGCAGCTGATTATTCCCCGCTTGGGAGAAGTCAAAGTGCCAATGCTCAGAAGCATTGTATTTTCTGTGGCATCTTTTAGGTGGTTGTCAGGGTAAGAAGAAGACCTCACCCCCATTCCATCTGTCCCATTGGTCTTAGTTTTTATGTAACTCTTCTTAATTTTAATTGCTTTTATATGTATCTTTTAACCATTTGTGAACCTCCTGGAATCACTTTACTGGTGAGATGAGTGCCATATAAATTTAATAAACAAATAAACAAACAAACAAACAAACAAGTAAACAAACAAATAAATCTAATGATCATAACACTTAGTTCATTTTTGGTGACCAAAATCACAGACAAAATCAATGCATACAGCTTCATTACTGTAGAGAAGAGAGTATCTAAGAAAGGTTCATTTTTCTAATAACCACTCCAACCTCTTGCTTGATTTGATTTGATTTTTTTTAAAGAAGGCTTTGGGTTTTCCAAAGCCTTCTTAAAAAAAATCAAATCAAATCCTCCCTTCAGGTCATACCTCAAGCAGTCAGTATCTCTAATTCTTATAGTGTTAAATATTAATGATGGAAGTTTTTATTTATTTATTATTTATTTATTTATTTATTAGATTTATATACCGCCCTTCTCCCTGAGGGGACTCAGGGCGGTGAACAGCCATAAATAAAAAACATATATACAAAATTTAAAAGCCAAATAAAACCGAATTAAACATTGGCCCCAGTATTTAAAATCCCAAATTTAAAATATTAAAACCCCAAATTAAAATATTTACAATTTAAAATTTCTAAATTATTTTACAAAAGAAGGGGAAAAGGGAAGAATTAGGCCAGGCCCGCCTGGTGGAACAGGAAAGTTTTTAACTCACGGCGGAGGAATCCTACTTGGCCCTTTTGAAGATACCCCACCTTTAGAATCTCTGGTATCTAATATACGAAACGTAGCTCTGCCTTTCTGTCCAGCTCTGAGGGCAGAATTGATTCCAGGTGAGGGCAATGTGAGGAAAATGATTTCTTCTTCCTCAAGGGTATCAGATTGGGGGAAGCGGAATGTACTGTAAAACAAGTAAAGAGCCTAGAACCATGTATTATCAGAAAAGGGATAAAGCTCACCAGTTGATTATTGGGATGAATAAAATGTTTCATTTATGAAATGTTGGTTTTTGGTCAGGCTATGGAATTGGTCAGAGACGTAGTAGCTCAGTGGCTAAGACACTGACCTTGTTGATCAAAAGGTTGGCAGTTCAGCGGTTCGAATCCCTAGTGCTGGGTAATGGGGTGAGCTCCCGTTACTTGTCCCAGTTTCTGCCAACCTAGCAGTTCGAAAGCACATAAAAAATGCAAAGTAGAAAAATAGGGACCACCTTTGGTGGGAAGGTAACAGTGTTCTGTGCGCCTTTGGCGTTTAGTTACATGACCACGGTCACATGACCACGGAGATGACTTCGGACAGCACTGGCTCTTCGGCTTTGAAACGGAGATGAGCACCAGCCCCTAGAGTCGGGAATGACTAGTACATATATGAGAGGGGAACCTTTACTTTTACCTTATGGAATTGGTCAGTTTATGGAAGATTTATGGACAATGAACACCTAAAACTGAAAAAGAGAAAAACTAGAAAGCAAGCAAGCAAGCAAGAAATGAAACGAAAGAGGTCCTATCCAGTTATATGTTACAGCTAATGGTGTGATAAAATTTTGGGGAAAAAAAAGAAGAGAGAACTAGTGTACTAATTGACATGGTAATGCAAAAGACAATTGGAAATAGCTTCAAAACAGTCTGGAAAGCAATAGAAGAGACACATTAATGCAGACTTGGAGGGAAATAAGGCAAAAGCAGTATACGAAATCCGGAAATGGCTCTCCACAATGGAGGCCATAATATATCCTAATGCCTTAGAAATTGGGAAAATGCTCAAATATAAGGATATTTTAGATGATGGTGGGAACCTTAAAACGAACAAGGTGTTAAAAGAACAAGGCATTCATATTGAATGGTAGCCGTATGTACAAATAAAGTCTCGATATCAAAAGGACAAGGAGGAGTTTGGTATAGAAACGGGAGCCAATGGATTTGACAAGATATGGATGGGAACCAAAAATAAATTATTAGCCAAATTATATAACTATTTGCTCTAATATGATAAGGTAGAAGAGATAATCAAAGACCAAATGGTTGCATGGGCTAAAAATATTGGACGCAGTATAAACTTAAATGAATGGGAAATAATTTGGAACAGCAATCTTAAACTGACAAGGGCAGTAGCTTATAAAGAAAACCAATATAAGATGCTATACGGGTGGCATCTTGCCCCTACTAGGATAGCAAAAATTTACCCCAACACGAGCCCATACTGTTGGAAATGTGGTCACCATCAAGGCACCTTCTACCATATGTGGTGGACATGCTCCGAAGTGATGAAATTTTGGGAAATGATTTGAAGATGAATTCAAGAAATGATAGAGGAAAATTTCGATTTGAAACCCGAAACTTTTCTCCTGGGAATACTGAAAAGGGCATATGAGAAAAAAAAGAGGTACCTAATTATACATGTCATAACAGCAGCCAGAATAATATACGCACAGTATTGGAAAGAGAAAGGGCTACCACCGGAAGAACATGTAATTAGAAATATACTAGAATGCGCCGAGTTGAATAAGTTAACATATGTGATAAACGAAAAAGAGAATTCGGAATATTATACAGTGTGGGAAATGTGGTATAAGTAGATGGAAGAAAAAAGTAAAAGGTAAAATAAGAGAGGGTGCAACTATCAATAATAATCAAGTAATTATGGAACACCATGTATATAATTTGTATATATTTATGAAGACCACTCAACCGAAAATTGTTGAATTGTACTCTTATATATTTCAATAAAAATTCAATTAAAAAAAAATAGAAGTGCTCCTTATATGTTTCCATTTTCTGCTTCCTGAGAATATCATAGTTCCAGAACTTTTCATTTTCAAGAAAAGCAAATCTGCTGGAAGTTTTTCTTTTTTGAGAGGATGGATTAGGATAAAATCTTGGCTTTATTTAAAACTACCGTAGTATAAAACCCCATTTTAAAAAAAAAATGATATCTGTTCCCTGATATCTTACCAAGTGGTTTCAAGAACAGTAAGCTTCAAGGCTATCTCAGTTTGTATTTATTTATAGAATATACTACTGTGGTGCACTGTTATTTATTCAGACTGGAAACGTTTAGTAAACAAGCAATTTGTTCTAAGTTGCCATGCCTGGAATGATACCAAGTACACACAGTCAATTGGAAGTGGGAATATCAGCTCTGCTCAGTGTTCAAAGCATCTCTTTCTTATTTATTCCCACTGTATTACTGAGCTTTAGAAACTGAAAGCAGAAGCCAACACAGTTCAAAGGAACAATTTATATAATGTGTAGAACACATCAAATTGGAGGAGTCATCCCCCCAAATTATTCTGCCAGTTTCTTAGGGCTATTGGGTTACGTAGGTTGAAGTGGCTGTGGCTGTTTGCAGAACTGGTGAACAATTGTTAGTAAGTGGCATCTGGTGAAAACATGGTGGCTATAGGTATTTGCCAAATTTCCCATTGTTGCAATTATTCACTTCACATCTGCATGGTTCACTTAACGACTGTAGCAAAAGAGATCATAAAATTAGGCACAACTTCCTTAACAACCATCGTGCTTTGCAACAGAAATTTCGATCCCAATTGTGATTGTAAGTTGAGGACTACCCATAGACAAGAGGGCCTGCTTGTGTGTCTCCCTTGTGTTCTTACATGCCTGGCTGCATTCAGCATGAAGAATAACAGAAATACAAAGTTGGAAGTGACCTTGGAGGTCTTCTACTCCAACCCCCTGCTCAAGCAGGAGACCCTATGCTATTTCAGACAAATGGTTGTCCAGTGTCTTCTTAAACATCTCCAGATCAGAGGAAGTTTCTGGGAATGCCCTTGGCTGCAGGAACAAGCAACTCTCAGGATGAAGGAGCCGTGGTGGCGCATTGGTTAGAATGCAGCGCTGCAGGCAACTTCTGCTGACTGTCGTCTGCCTGCAATTTGGCAGTTCGAATCTCACCAGGCTCAACGTTGATGCAGCCTTCCATCCTTCCGAAGTGGGTAAAATGAGACCCAAATTGTTGGGGGTCAGATGCTGCTTAGAGAGGGCTGTAAAGCACTGTGAAGCGGTATATTAGTCTAAGTGCTATTGCTATGTTTTCAAGCATCCTTACGCAGACATTCAAAATAAATGTCTTATACAGGTTTACTCCAAATTTCTGGAATCAGTGACTGATTCCGGAATCAGGGAAGGGCTCTAAAGCTCAATGCTTGGGGATGAGAAATTAGGGTGTCAGAAAGAATAAGAAGGCACCTCAAAGAGAAAATTGTACCTCAACTATTTTCACCTCTGGCCTCACGGACTGCTTGTTACTCCTCAAAGGATTACTGTGAAGGAACATAGGCTCCTATCAGAGAAAAACAAAACAAAACAAAACAAAACAAAAAAACAAAACAAAACAAAACAAAACACAGATCCTATTTCCTTCCAAGCTGCATGAACATCATTAACACTGATATGAAAAATGCTATATATTATTTCCTCAGGAGAAGGAAATGGGACTGTGACTTTAGCTTCATGTTAGAACTGGACTGACTGGTATTTTTTTTTTTTTTACAAAGAATGGATGCAATAAATTGGTAGCCTTAACTGTGATGTGGAGTGTGTGTGTGTGTGTGAAATATTTCTTGCCATCCTCCTATTCTACCATTACTGGTAGAACTCATCCACATTACATTATAGAAAGTTGTTGCCCATTTTCTGCAGAATAATGTAGTTGGCGTGAAAACTTTTGGCTGTGCCCTGCTACTTCAGTGGAGCTGTTATGGAAATGTCAAGCTTTCATTGTGACACTCCTGCTAAAAAAAATTGAGGTCCAAGTTCTTAAAACAGGAAGTGTTTAGAGACATTGCACTCTCTTCACTTTGGGGGAAAAAAACCATTGACAGCTCTTACATCTGAGGAACATCTGCCAACTGAAAACATCTGGTATCAATATATAGGCTCTGAATTTTTGTGCCTTGGGTTCACTCCACTTGTTGCATTCAAATATGGCCACTTTAGATTATTTCTGCTACATGCCAGTGTAATGAATGTAGCATATACTTGATGAATTAGGTTGATGGCAAAGCTACTTATTTTTTCATCCATCAGCGTCCGACATGTGAATGCTATTTTATTGATAACATTATTTATGGCCCGCCTTTCATTGTCGGCTAATACAAGGTGTCAAGCATATTTTGGGAAGGAGGGAATTGTAAAATATGGACAGCATCACTGGTAATTTGCAACCTGTATAATCTCTGACAGCAGGAGATCTCAGCTAGTATTCAATTAAAGGCCATGATTCTTTCAGATTATCCACACCCTGTTCGGTGAATATGTGGCATTTTTGTTCCCTTTTTTGGACTGAATAAAGGTCATCTGAGATCTACTACACAGGCTAGCCAGTCTTCATGTTGTAACTGATGGCTTTGTATTAATAGAAAATATTCAACTTTTACAAGTTGAAACCCCTCTGTCCCATTACTTAATGTAGTGTGTGAGGCATAGTAATGGAAACTGAATTTAGTAAATTTTAGCAGAAACTACTTTCTACTAATGCAAAGCTACCATTGAATATAGAAGACCTTTCTTCTAGTATTTATTACAGCATAATGTAAACACTTGGACTATGTGATTGATGAAGAGATTCAGTTAAAAGTTCTTTTGAGCAAATTTCTTTTTAATTGATCCATCTAATGTAGACTTCCAGGGGAAAGCTTTTGATTATTCTCTCTTAACATTCTGGAAGTCACATTCTGGAAGACAGAACATTTTCAAAGAGTATTTGATAGATCGTTTATTATTACCATCTTTATTTTAATTTTATGTTTTTATGAATGGGGGATTGGTTATTTTTGTAATTTTATTAGCATATTATTTTCTTCTATTTTTATTTTATATTTTATGTTTTAATTTTGATTCTGTTTTGTGACTATTCGTATTTCTTTTTATTAATGTAGGTTACAACGGGACTGTAGATTGGAGGCACCCACATTTAATGGGAATGGATTTCCTACGCACATTATGTAGGGAACAAAAATCAGCTAATGCTCTCTTCCCAGTTCACCGAAACTGTGTGGATCTGAATTCATTTTCTGATTTTGAAAGTTTGGAAAATCAAAACAAAGTGACTGGTCACAATTGAAGAATAGATTTTAAAATAAAATATTTTATAAATTGTCTTAAATTCTAAATGTAATTGCCTTTAGCATATTTAGTTTCAACCATCTGTACCATCATTATAATATTGAATAATTCTTAAATCAGACTATATTTGCTATTTTGTCTAATGGAGTGCAATTATTAACTGAGAAAATGTCCAACATTCCCCAATTAGGCTTTCACTGTAACATCCAAATCATGTTGCCAGCCAGCCTAATATGTAGTGAAATGTATTTTTAATGTGGTTTCACCTTTACTGGGGAAACATTTTTCTTCTTCCTAATTAATTCAGCCATTTCAGTTGCCACCTATGAATAGTAATTATTTCACTATCCAAAGCATCTTGAGAATCTGTTTTCCAGTTTCTCATTTGAGCCAAAAACTGCTGATTGGAAACAGTGCTTCAGTGTGATTTCTTTCCCAGCCGTTCCCCTTTTGCTGAAAATCCCTTTTCCTTGATAACTCTATATAGTATACCAACCACCCTAATGAAGACCAGTACTGCAGAGGTGGGTTGCAGCAGGTTCTGACCAGTTCTGGAGAACCAGTAGCAGAAATTTTGAGTAGTTCAGAGAACCGGTAGTAAAAATTCTGACTGGCCCCACCCCCATCTATTCTCTGCCTCCCAAGTCCCAGATGCTAAGGGAGGAAATGGGGATTTTGCAGTATCTTTCCCCTGCCACGCCCACCAATCCATGCCATGCCCACCAAGCCACGCCCACACAACCGGTAGTAAAAATTTTTTGAAACCCACCACTGCAGTACTGGCAGGAAAGGTGATTCTTTCCAACTAGCTTTTTCTATTCCTTTTCCCTTTTCTCCCCCAAACAAACCTTCCTTTCTTTTTTCATGTTTAAGCTCAATTGGGCCCAAGGCTTCCTTTTCAGCATATGTGCGCATGTGTCAATGTTACATTTTAAAACTGTAGAATTGAAAGATACCAACAGGTTTTATTGGAGCATCTCTTATAGGTGACTCTCTAAACCTCTGTTTGAAGACTTCCTGTGGAAAAGGACCCACCACTTCATGCAGTAGCTTACTTCCCTGAGTAAGCTTCCCCTCATACAGACAGGAATTGCCTTCTAATATCTAGCTTGAACTGTGGTGGCACAGTATTGCAGGCTAATTCTGCTGACTGCCAGCAGTTCGATCTTGGCTGGCTCAGCCTTCCAAAGTTGGTAAAATGAGGATTTGGGGGGCAATATGCTGACTCTGTACTTAGAGCTGTAAAGCATTGTGAAGCTGTATATAAGTCTAAGTGCTATTGCTATTCAATTTTATAGTTCCTTAGAGTTTCAGCCCATTGGTTCTGATCCTATCCCCTGAAGCAATAACAGAAAGGTTTGTGTGTGTGTGTGTGTAAAATTTTATTTTATTCAAACATTTTCAGCAGGATTTACATTCTCCAATCTTACACTTCTGTGCAAATTGATTTTCTTTTCATACAGTGCCACACTCCAGTGACTCATTAATGGGTTAGTTCCTTATAACCTTCCAGTGGTTTTGTGCTGATCATGACTATCATCCCACCAAATGTCAGTAATGCCTAATACATCATCACTGTCTTTCTGAATTAGGGTTGCTAATTCTCATTGTTTATTCCCATACTTTGGGCATTGAGGCAGAAACATCTGATCTTTGAGTGACATTATCTACTGGCTGTTACAGTTTTCTGTGAGACACACAGACCCACCTTTGGCCTTCTTCTTTCTTGGCCCCAATCCTTGGATTATACTTGTTGGTTTTTGACATCCTTCTTTTCTAGTTTCACATTCAAAACCCGTGAAATTGGATTCAATCCAGTTTCACCCGTGAAATTGGATTGAAGGTACCTGCCAAATACTTCCCTCCCAGTCTTTCTAAGATGTAGTCTGTTTGTTTCCAGAGGCCCTTCATGAAATTTACATAATCCAATGTTGTAGAATCCAATTCTTTTATTGATAACACATATATATAGTCTTTAAAAGACCTATTTTACCAGTACAAGGTTGAGTGGAATTCAAGATAGCAATAACTTTACAGCCCTCTCTAAGCGGTTTACAGAGTCAGCATATTGCCCCCAACAAACTGGGTGCTCATTTTACCAACCTTGAAAAGATGGAAGCTGAGTCAATCTTAAACCAGTCAGGATCAAACTGATGGCAATTGGCAGAGTTAGCCAGAAATACTTCATTCTAACAACTGTGCCACCATGGATCTTTATTTTTAAAGCCCTATGTGGCATAAGCTGTAGTTCTCTTCCCTAATGTTTACCCAAATTCTATGATCCAGAAAAATTGGCTTGATGTGATTGAATCCTGTCATTAAAATAATATCATCTAATAGGATCCATGAAGTGAGCTTTTTCTACCTACCTTCTAGAACAGCATTCCTCTGAAGAATCAACCCACCCAATCTTTCAAAATATGGCTTTTCCCAAAGACCTTGGCTTAGTGGTGGTTGAGCCCCTTCAGGTTGGGAAGTGGGAAAAGTGTGTTTGGATGGATTGCTTCATTTTAAGTAATAATTAATATTATTAATATAGTTTTCTTATTGTAAGGTTGTTGGAGTTGTTTTGGTGCTGTGCAACTGAGAAATTTGATGAAGGAATAAATAAATTATATGACATGACTCAACAAGTTATCTTAGCCTGATAATATTGACATTTGGTTCTGCAAAATTTCTTAGTTCTTTTGAACCTTACAATACCTTATATTTAATCCGTGGTCTTTTGCTAAGCCATATAAATTGGTTATTTGTTTCTATCAGTCATTTAATATCATCTTTTAATTTGTTACTGAAATCCTCTGGCAGAGAAAATTAGTTTTTACAGGATGGCAATTCTTCCTAACAAAGGCAATTTTTTGTTTCCTCATTGCTGAGAATAAATTATGTATAAAAATGTCTAATGAGGACACATCCTGTTTTTCAGCAGCATGAAACTTTTCATTTCTAAGGTCTCCCACGTCCACCTTAGTTTCATTAATTTATTCATAAAATGTAGAGAAGAGATTGCTTCAATTTAAGAGATTCTCAACAACAGCTCATATTGGTTTCTTACTTGGCAAATGCAGGACTACTAGAACTGATCTGAAAAATATTGGAGAGCCTTTAGATCAAGCCAAGGTTGGTCTTCTCGCTGCTGGCATTGCACTCTGGTTGTTCCCCCTTGAAAGTTTTCTCAGGATGTTGAGTTCATTTAATCTTATTATGCAAGCCACAATGCTTTCATTGGCTAACCCTAAACTAATTTTCTTTTTAAAAGATTTCACATGCATTCTGGAATCTGAAATAAAGGCTTGCCATTCATCGTTACTGTTTCACACTTGTAACATTTGTTGGTTTAGGCATTTCTAGGCTGGAAGTTATGATAATCTCTTGAGTTCTTTTCCTTTCCAATATAAATATCCAAAAATTTCAGCTGACTTTCAGCTATTGATTCTTTCCCTGCCCAGTTTAATTCCTGAGGTATTTTTCCTCTCTCTCAATCTATGTAAAACTGGGTGAATACATTAATGAGTCAGTAAGATTTACGAAACCTTAAGCATAATTTTGGAGAGTGTGTTTCCTTCGGCATGTGTATTTATCATTACAACAAACTTTTCTTATTTGGAGTTGATTTTAAAATTTTGCCTTGGAGCCTATGGAACCTCAAAGAATGAAGATATTTATCTTAATTCAACATTAGATCATTTCAAATTTATTTTTGTTAAAGCAATGTGAATGCAAACCTTCTGTTGATCTTCCTGTTAACAAGCAGTATTAGCTACTGGCCTCTAAGAAACAAAGCATCTTTATAATGCAGATAATTTTTCAATATGGAGTCATTGAGTCTTCCTCCACAAGACCCTCATTGATAAATGATTGAGGGATCTGAAGAATTTAATACAGATAGTCCTCAACTTAGAACCCCAATTCAATCCATTTGTTAAGTGAATTTGTCCCATTTTACGACATTTCTTGTCACATTTGTTATGTAAATCACTGCAGTTGTTAAATTAAACATGTGAATCTGAGTTCTCCATTGACTTTGCTTGTCAAAAAGTCACAAAATGACTCCTGAACACTGCAGGAGTATAAGCAAACGGTTTATGCAACCGTCATAAATATGTGAGTATAAGTATGAAAAATAGTCATAAATCACTTTCAGTGCTGTTGTAACTTTGAACAGTCACTAAATGAACTGTTGTAAGTCAAGGACTACCTGTATATGAGCAATATATTATTCTCTCTTCCCTGCCACAGATTAGAAGCCAAGTAAGGGAAAAAGATTAGGGCATTTAACTTGCAGCTGAAATGAACATTTTGGAATCCTCGTGTGATTTATATTTTTAAGTTAGATCCACAAACCCTAGTAACATTGCTAAAAAATCCTCTGATATGATTTATTCTCTTCAGCATTCTTCATGACTATCATATCCTGCCATATTCTGCACGACAAGTAGAATTTCAACATCTTTCCCCAGTAACTGCATCTGCATACCAGGAAGTTTTTCATGACTAAATTTATGGCTCTCCTTGGTAAAGAGATTAGTATTCTTTATCTACATGGTGTTTATGTTGTATAGATATATGGATTTCTTTGGCATTTTTGTAATCAATAGTTAATTGTTGAGTTAATGTCAAAGAGTGCATCGGTTTGGATAAATCCTTAAACTGATTTGACCTGATTCATAGGATACACAAATGAAAATAGGTCTCCTATGAATATTTCCAACGTTTTGCTGTTGCTTTGTTATTAATTTTAAGGCATTAAAATATATTTATTTCTGCCCAACTGATTCACAGAAAGAAAACTCCAGGATTAAGAGAAAAGGAAGGGATTGATGGAAGTAAAAACTATACTCTACTATAGTCTTCTATACTTTAGAAGTAGACCGATAGCTTGAATTGCAATGAATGGTTCTATCAAAACCTTCCAATCACAGAGCTTTAACGAAGGATATAATGCATGGAAAAATCCAGGCTCCTTGGTAATCTGTTCATACAGAAACACTACAAAAGGTTTTGGGCAGTCACTTAGATTTAAATATGCCACTGGTCCTTACTTGGAAAATGCTGGATGCTAGCTCCACATTCATCCTTCTGATTTTTTGCAGGTTTCTTGTCTGAGATAGCATTTATGTAACCTACTCTTTTCTAACTATTTTGAAAAAAAATAAATCCCCCACTAAACCTAAGGGAGAAAAAGAAAAGATATGATGAGATATTGAACATACCTAAGAAGATATATTGTACTTATCCATTCAGAATTTTACAAGTTCCTTTTAGGAGGGTTATCCTTATCCTGGACTGAAGATAGTTTTAAGATCCATTGCCAAAACCACCATACAAAACATTTTTTTAAACAAAGTTACAGGGCTTAAACATTTTCACTCAAATGGAAAACTCATTCTTGCATGAAACCCCCCTGAATTTATTCATCTCAAGCTTGGCAGACCATGAACCTCTTGGAAGGATTAACTCTGCTTTCAAATCACATCCAGTCTTGGCAAGAAATGAAAAAGGTTATTCCTGTCTTCCTTTAAAAATCTGTAATGGTGGTATAGTTATTTGGCAGGGGTATATACTTATGCCATGTGTTTACTGTATGTATATATGGACATCTCTGAAAAATGTAACATGATGAAACTACTCAAGCAGGCCATATAGCATATAAAGTTGTATTGGAAGATCTCAACTTAAGCAGTATGTGGAAAAATACCAGAATGAAGACCCCTAAGAAGACTCAGCAAAGAGCTAAAACAAGGAATGGTTCCCAGACAAACTAAGTAGCATTCAAGTGGAAAAGTATCCAGTTGGATTGGAACATAATTCTGCCTGGCCAACTAGACATTCAGTTGGGTAGGCTTGAATAGGCATAAATCAACTGATTTTCCAGAAGCCAACAGTAAAAGTTGTAATTGTTTTTTACATAACTTGAATCCATGGACATGATGCTAACACTTGCTGACTCTCTAGCGGCCTCCATATATGGTTCCAAGAAAACAGAATATTTGTAGCTCAGGGTTGAACTGGGGAATCCTTGGTGCTCTCTGAGCTTGATTGTTTGCCTAGAAATGGTAACATCTTCAGGTGTTGTGACCCCGACTCCCGAGCCTGTCCTGACAGAGGAAGAGGACTCAGAAGGTGATGGGGAGGAACTCACAAGGCTTCCCTCTCCAGGACCCTCCTTTCTGGCAGTGCCTCAGGTTCCATCCAAAGGCTAGGTGGAACAGCCTGGGATGTGCAGGGAGGAAGGCATATCGGTGCACCAATTGATAGGGAGCGAGGATGAGGAATCCTGGCTTGATCCCAGGCAGCGTCGGAGGGAGAAGCATGCGCAGCAATGGAAGAGGCGTGGGAGGGCCAGAGATTGAGCTGAGTCACAGAGCCACGCCCCACCAGGAATAAAAGTGGGTGGGATTGCTCTTCAGGCTTTGTGATGGACAAAGTTAAACCCTGAAAGTCACATTGTGATCTCTGAAATTCGGCTTGGATATATTTTGGACTGAACATTGACTAAACTCTTGTCTTGTGGGTAATTTGTTACTCCTGGAACGGACTGAAGATAAGTCTTCTTCTGCTTTATGGGAGTGAAAACGGTCTTGGCAGGCATTCGGCAGTTTGCTGTCAAAACCTTGGTCTGCCAAGAATTCTAATCTGTTTACCTAATAAAACATTGGCAGGTGTGCTTGGTATTACGTTTGCTTGTGTGAGGAAGGGGGACAGAATATCGGGTAACATTTTCAGTGCAAGTGAGTGTGGGGTTTGTTTCCAGTTTATATACAAGTAAGTTGCTCTGCTAGCTTTTTGCAAGGGTAGGGTTTTCTTCTTGAATAAAAAGGAAGGAATTGATTAGGAACCAAGGGGAAAACAATCTGCAAACAAACACTTGCAAAAGCCTGGATGATCACTACATGGGAGCAAAGAGTTAATTTTTTATATTCCTTTGCTGTTATTTAACCTAACAAGGTGACTTCCTAAACTGCTTTTTGGGTCTTGGTTTGCATATTTACTTTTCTGCAGTCTAAATGTGATATGCCTTCTGATTGGTTGCAGAAGCCAATTTTGATACGGGATCACTGGTAAGGTGATATAACAGTTAGCAGTTGACTGGTAAAAACGGGACATCTATCTCAAGTCAATGTATCCCAGAAATTGTGCAATTACTAAAATCCAAACAAAAACCAGTCCAAGACGAGAGTCCAGGTCTGTCAAAAGGGAGCTGCTGTCTTGTTCAAAATCAGTAAGCTATGAGAAACCAGCAAAAGGTTGAGTTTGCTATAATATTCAGGATGGGATACATATTCATTAAATTCCTTGATTATTGATTATTCCTTAAAGGGGCCAAAAAAATAGATCTCAAGGAACTCCGATGGAGACCTTCCTTGCAAACGAGTGGCAACTAAACATCAACTGAAACTGATGGGCAATTGCATTTTAAGAACTGAGTCAAATTAATTATTTAAAAACATGGAAATGCTGCTAAAGATAACAGATAATTCAATAGATGATGTTTCTCAATTTTGGCAACTTTAAGAAATATAGAGTTGAGCTCCCACAGTTCCCAAGCTAACTGGCTGGAAAATTCTGGGAGCTGAAGCCCACTCTTCTTAACGTTGCCAAAGTTGAAGAACATTGCTATAGACATAAACATGTTGTTATATTATGACACAATTACAGGAATGACCTTTTCAAACCATATAATGACAAAAGGTGAAATAGCATAAAGCAATTTGTTGATTGAGAAGAAAATACTGAGAAACAACTTGTGGTATATATATATATATATATATATATATATATATATATATATATATATGTATGTATGTATTTTCTGAGGTTTTTGCGGGTATTTGTATGTAGGTCTTTAGTTATTCGGGTTTTCTCCCACGTAAAATT
>WNWU01000030.1:15511270-15535971 GCA_012654045.1 Ptyas mucosa
CAATTTTTTTTAAAAAAATTGATTTATATGCCGCCCTTCTCCGGAGACTCAGGGCGGCTTACAATGCGCTAAGCAATAGCCTTCATACTTTTGTATATTTATACAAAGTCAGCTTATTGCCCCCACAAACTGGGTCCTCAGTTTACCTACCTTAGAAAGGATGGAAGGCTGAGTCAACCTTGAGCCTGGTGAGATTCGAACCTGCAATAATTCGAACCTGCAGGCAGCTGGTATTAATAACAGAGTGCTTTAAACCACTAAGGCCCTTTGACCTTAGTGTTTGACCTTAGGGTGATGGGGTGGGCATGGCCAGGGTGGCCGTGGCCAGTTCGACGTCACTGTTGGGTATGCCTCTGGTGGCCCAAGAGCTCTGCCAGCAAAAATGGACTCCTGAGCTCCGTTTTTGGCTGCCATGTCCTCCTACAACCCTCTGCCAGTGAAAATGGAGCTCGGGAGAGCCGCGTCCATTTTCACTGCAGGAGGCCGTGGCAGCCGAAAATGGAGCTCGGGAGCCTGTTTTCACTGGCAGAAACACCACAGGTTGGTCCTTCACTGTTTCCAGGGTGGCCCTGTGGGCCAGATCTAAGTACCCCACCTTGAGTTTGACACCCCTGTTCTAAGGCATAAAAAAAAGAAAAGAAAAAGGAACCAAATTTAAAATAGCCAAGTTTTACAAACTGTGCAAACACAGCAACTAGGTGTTTAACTAACATGGTTAAACATGTACTTGCATTCATCCGGAGTCTGCATTAGTCATAATCTTACTCCAATAAAATTTTAACGAGTGGCACAAGAAAATGTTTTGAAATGATTCATGCATCTGAAAGAAAGGTCTGTTTTCTTTCTCCCTTATCTCTCAGCAAGTCTAGCTATAAGCTAACCACAAATCCTCTATTAGGAATTATTAAGAAGGATTTCTGGATGTTTCCCACTCAAGCAGCCACTGCATTTTTGTACTGGCCAAGTCACGTTAAAAAAAAACACCTTTAATTCTACACAGAACCCATCTTTCTGCTACATTAAGATCTAAACAGAAAATATGATCCCAAAGGAAATCAGAAATTGTAATGTTAAGCTTCCTGGAGATCAATCAGTAGCTATCAGTTTGCTCCCACTCTACCTTACAATGAAGAATTAGAAAATATGAGAGGTTATTCATTTCTTTAGGATGCTATGAACACAGCTTACAGAACATGGCACAACAGCTGGCACACGAGCAATATCTTAACATTTTCTTTAAAAGAAAGAGTACATCCGTTTGATGACACCAGTAGTATGTTTTTAAATGTGGGTATCTGGAAAGGTGTTAGCTTTTCAGTAGAATTTCCTTTGGCAGACAATTGTGGTCTATGGATTCCTCTGAAATTCCAAAGATTTTATGGGGGGATAAAAGTCTTCTCAATTCTTCCGATTGTCAAAAACAACTTCCATCTTGCTCTTATTGCCAAGCCTTCCAATACTCATATTTATTTTCTCATAAACATTTTGAGAGCTTGAAAACTGGTTCAGGTTATCTTACCAAGCTTGAGAGAAGCAGAATTTGATGATTCAACACAGCAACTCTCTTGGGTTAATAGATAGACTGTAAGTGCTCTCTAGAGATTTTCAAAAGCTGCTACATAGCTATGCAGGGTTTTTTTTTTTTTTTTTGGTATAATGCATTTTAATTTTGTTAAACAATACTAGCAGTTTTCAACATACTCTTCTAATTTAAAAAAAAAAATCTTTCAAAGAGATCCATAGTTATGGTAGGAAAGATAATGGGAATTCACCAAAGGTTTGTTTGAATTTCAGTAACTGATTTTCAAGGAAGGGAGGATGAAACAAGCTAATGGTCACTGAAATATCCTGACTGTAGAAATCATGCAATAGTGAAGAATATGTGAATCATGTTGACTTTTTCCTTTGCGGTGGTAGAACAACTAAGTCCAAAATGACTGCCCCCACCCTTGTACAAAGTAAAAAAAAAAAAATCACAATACTGCACTTTTCAATTCATAGTTCTGATAGAATACAAAGTACGCACAGCCAGCAGTGTGTGGCAGCTGCTCAAAGAACTTAATGCAATTTTGGGCTGCATCAACAGGGTAGTGGGGAAATCCAATTTTTTTTTTACTACTGGTTCTGTGGGTGTGGCTTGGTGGACATGGTATGGCTTGGTGGGTGTGGCTTGGTGGGCGTTGCAGGGGAAGGTTTGTCGAGTGTCCAGCTAACTCGACATCAGACCGGGGAGGGGAGACACAGCACAACCAACCTGGATGGGGGGAGGTCTGCTCAGTCTACGATGTCCCCGCTGCAGCCGACACTCAAGGGGGGAGGAAACGCAACTAGGCACCTTGGTGGCAGGGGGGTGAGAAACGTATACAGAGGCGGTCGGTCACCACGTGGCCGGAGCAGGGCCACATTAGCATAAACGGGGCGTGCCGGAATGCTCTCAGGGAGGAGGGCGTACCCGGAACTACAGCCGATTGGCCACAAACACTCCCGGTTAAGTTTGAGTATTGTTAAAAGGGCGTGGGGAGGCAGCCACTCCCAACGCCGACTTTATGTTCCTTAGAACGTTCGTATTTGACTCACCGAGATATGCCGATTAAAGCTGTTTGCAACCTCATACTTTGTCTACGAGTCGTGTGCACAGTGGTGAAGCCCAGCTCGGCGAGCAGACTACGACAAGGTTACTGCAAAATCTCCATTCCCACCCCACTCCAGGGGAAAGATACTACAAAATCCCCATTCATTCCCCACTCCTGGGGGAAGGATATTGCAAAATCTCCATTCTCATCCCACTCTGGGGCCAACCAGAGATGGTATTTGCCAGTTCTCTGAACTACTTAAAATTTCCGCTACCGGTTCTCCGAACTGCTCAAAATTTCCGCTACCGGTTCTACAGAACCTGTCAGAACCTGCTGGATTTCATCCCTGCAACAGGAGTATAATGCGGAGAGCAAAGGAAGTGATAGTTCTGCTCTGTGCTGCATTGGTCAGGCCACAGCTGGAATATTTTCTACAATTTTGCTTGCCACGATTCAGAAAGGATGGTAAGGTACTGGAAAGAGTATGGAGAAGATCAACAAAGATGATAACGGGATCAAAAGCTAAATCTTATAAAGAGCATTTAAAAGAACTAGGTATGTTTAGTCTGAAGAAAAGAAGGCTAAGGGGGAGACATGATAGCAGCCTTCTGCTACTTGAAATAAGGAATTTCCTGACCAGGAGAGCTATTAAGCCCTGAAACAGCCTGCCTCTTGGAATCCTGGGTGCTCCATCACTGGAACTGTTCAAGCAAAGGATGGACAGCCATATGTCTGGAATGATTTGAGGATTTAGGCCGTGGAAACAAGTTGGATGAGGAGAGCTACAGATATGCTGCCAACACTGATCCAATGAATTGCTCTGCCACTTAATTGTCATCCTATCGAGCCCACACCAGTAGTTTGATAATTAGAATATGCTAAAGCAGTTCATCAGATGCTTCACTGAATGTGGACAGCATTCCAATAATTTATTAAGGAAGCTACTTGTCTGAAAAATAAGATAATGTTAGTCTGGAAAGAGTTGGTTTTCGACATGCTATTTTTAGATAATCATTGCATTCTTCTCAGGATGCTTAGAGACTGAATGCTTTGGGATCCGTTTTAAGATCTTTCTGGGTATTGATCTCAGGCTGACTGATCTGTAATTCATTTCTTTTTTCCCTTAAAGATGGTGATAATATTGTCTTCCTTCGATTGTCTGATGTTGCACCTCTTCTTACTATACAATTTTCTGATTTAGTCCTTTGGTTTTATGAACTCTGCTTATGGTTAAACATCCTCCTTTGTCACTGTTCAATTTCTCACTTGCTTTAATCAACTGTTTACATAACTAGGCATCTTGAAGGAGCTGATTTGGCACAGCTCCAATTTTATGATGAGATAATATTCAGGCATCTTTCAGTAGGAACTCCTTTCCCTATTTTCCCCATGGCACAAAATAGCAGCTGGGATCTTTTGATGAGTAATGAGCAGATATAGATAATTGACCGATAACTTTATTTACCCTGATTATCACACACTCTCATTCCTCCTTTTCTGTCTCTTGTGACTCACTGTTGGTCAAACATCTAGCTTAAGATCAAGATAGAAGGATCTTCTATCATGAAAGAAATGAAAGGAACCCTGATATTTGGTTTCAGATCTTTTATAGGCTTGCTAGTTGTTGGGCTGGTTACCTTGCATAATTGATTAATACCATCACTTTAAATGTTTACCTCAGAAGCCAGCACCCTTATTTTTTTGAGATCTGTTTTTCTAACCCTCAAAGTTTGTCTTTTTATTTTTAAGAGCTTAGAAGGGCCATGAAAACTAGGCTATTTCCCCAGACACTGGAGCAGGGTGCTAATAGAGCATTGATGAAGTTTATATGTTGTTAAGAGAGTTTAAGGGTTTCACTTTTACAACTTCTTATGCAAGGGCTTGTGAGTTTGTTTTCTTTTAACTGGTTTGCCAGTCAGAGTGCCTTTGCTACATAGGCAGCCATATAAATATGATAAACAACTACATAAGCTATCCAATAAGATGTGGGCATGACTCTCTGAATAAGGGCTTCCTGAATTTTCTTTCATAGATGCTGGCTCTAACTCTTTTAGTCACTTTCTTTCAAAAGTTATTTCATTCTCCAGGATTTCTGATTGAGCTCAAGCTTCAATTCCTCTTGCCCCTGGCTTTGGCAAGTGCTGTGGAGAAGACACTGTTAGTTTACTAAATTTTGTTTTCTAACGTTTGCCAAAAAGTTTACTAAATTTTGCCAAAATTTGTCTTCTTCAGCAATCCCGCCCCAAAGGGCTGCACAGGAACCCCTATTTGCAATACTTTGGAAGGTGACAGATAGTGGACAGCTTTGTTACAACACAACATGTTTCAAATTGAAGCAAATCACACTGCCTCTTTGCTTCTGGGAAGAAAACCACATCATTCTTCATGAAAGATACACTGTTAGACTACAAAAACATATGGACTACACAACTCGACCAGGGCAAAGCAATAGACGCAATTTACATAGACTTCTGTAAAGCCTTTGATTCAGTGGTACATGACAAACTACTTCTAAAACTAAAATCTTATGGCATTTCTGAACCCCTGCATAATTGGATAGCTGTGTTCCTGTCAAACAGGCAACAAGTGGTCAAAATAAGGAGGACCCTATCAAATCCTGCACCTGTTAACAGCGGTTCCCCCAAGGCAGCGTTTTAGGACCAACACTCTTTATACTTTACATAAATGACCTTTGCAACCATATTATAAGCAATTGCATTCTCTTTGCTGTTGATGTAAAACTATTCAACACCACTGACAATACTGCTACCCTTCAAAAAGACCTTGACTATGTGTCAGAATGGTCAAACAATTGGCAACTTCAAATCTCAACCAACAAATGCTCTGTCTTACACATTGGCAAGAAAATCAGAACACAAAATACAAGCTGGGCAGATACGACCTCGTACATGACCCTCACTCTGTGAAAGACCTTGGAGTACTCATTGCTAATGATCTAAGTGCCAGAGCTCACTGTAACAGTATTGCCAAAAAGGCATTAAGAGTTGTTAAGCTAATCTTGTGTAGCTTCTTCTCTGGTAATATTGTACTGTTAACTAGAGCATACAAAACATTTGCTAGACCAATTCTCGAATACAGCTCATCTGTCTGGAACCTGCACTACATATCAGACATTAATACAATTGAGTGAGCCCAGAGGTATTTCACAAGAAGAGTCATCCACTCCTCTGCTTGCAACAGAATATCTTATGCCACCAGGCTTGAAATTTTGGGCTTAAACAACCTAGAATTATGCCGCCTTCTGTCTTACCTAAGCGTAGAACATAAAATTATCTGCTACAATGTCCTACCTGTCAATGACTACTTCATTTCATTTCATTTATTGGATTTATATACCGCTCTACTCCCGAAGGACTCGGGGCAGTGAACAGCCAAAGATAAAATACATACAATATAAAAATTTAAAAATAGTTTAAAACATATTAAACCAATTTGACCCATACTAATTAAAACTTCAGCTTCAACCACAACAATACATAAGCACACAATAGATCAGGGGTGGGTTCTACTTACCTTTACTACCGGTTCTCAATGGGAAGTTTCTGCACATGTGCAGATCACTGATGATGACATCTGGGGCGGTGGGTGGGGCCTCCTGTCAGTTTTACTACTGGTTCTTGCAAACCAGGGGCAACCCACCACTGCGAACCAGGGGCAACCCACCACTGCAGTAGATATGAACGTAAGGTAAACTGCTCCAAACTCGAGTGCAGAAAATACAACTTCAGCAACAGAGTGGTCAATGCCTGGAATGCATTACTTGACTCTGTAGTTTCTTCCCCAAACCCCCAAAACTTTAACCTTAGACTGTCTACTGTTGACCTCAACCCATTCCTAAGAGGTCTGTAAGGGGCATGCATAAGAGCACCAACGTGCCTACCATCCCTGTCCTACTGTCCCCATTTATTCGTATCCATTTCCTGTATTCATAATCATGTTTATACTTATATCTATCATTTTATACATGCTTCACTAAATAAATAAAATAAAATAAATAAATAAATAAATAAATAAAAAGAGGTTTATTTAGTAAGAAAAATCTAAGCTAACTCACTCACTTCTGTATTTCATGGCTCTGCATAGTCTTTCTTGGAGACCCATTGTTCTTTTTGTCTCCTATACGTGTCCTTTTCACTTTCAGCTCTTCACTAATTTTTGTGTCATTACATTGAATTCTTCTGCAGTCTTCTGTCCGCCCCCCCCCCCAAAAAAAAATCCCATTGGAATTGTGTGCAGTGTGGTTTTTAACATCTCCTTTTGAAAGAATTCCCACATCTTAAGCTCCTCCTCCTAGTAGCTTATCGTGACATATAGTTTAGTTAACCTTTTCTTTGAGTTATTTAAATCCATTTTCTTGAAGATGCATATTGGTCAATAATAGTTTTCTCCCAATGTTCCATGTACACATGGTACATGGCATGGCTTGGCTACTTAAAGGACTGCCTACCTCCTATAGCATCTGCCCAGCCAATTCAATCTTGCATTATTGGACTCTTCAGGTTTCTTCGATTTAACATCATATTTCAGTACCCCGGTAATGTACCTTCTTGGTAGCAGCTTCTGACCTCTGGATCAAGATTCCTCACCATGATCTGGATGGCCTTAATCAACTCTTCTATTGCTTAAAAGGGCCATGAGAATCTGTCTGTTTACTCAGGCATTTGATAGGGAAATGGAGACCCCTAACTTCATTCTATCTGGTCTGATGACTTGCCATCTTTTATCATTTATTGGTTTTATTTAATTTCTTTGATTATTGTGAGCCACACAGAGTCGTTGAGAGTCAGGTGACATAATTCTTGACAGCTAATTTTGTCCTCTTGGCTAATATCACATCGATGATAACTATGTACTTTTAGCAGGACATCTCATATCTTCCACCATTCTTAGATAATCATGGTTTTCAAAAACCTCCTATTAATGTATCACTACTATACTCTCTTTGAAGCTGTTCATGAAGCACCTTTAATTGGGCCCTGTGCATGAAGTGGTGGTGATAAACATATCACACAAACTTTAAAATTGCCTAGCAAATTAACTCAAAAAAGGGCAGATTAACTTTTCCAGATTAACAAATTTGACCTATTGTCTTGCAACTACTAACATTAGTACTAAAAATTCATCTCACTCAGAGTCCACTGTCACCGATGACCTCCCATCGACCCGTGCGCTCCCACAGAGAGGGCCTCCTCAGGGTGCCATCAGCCAAACAATGTAGGCTGGTGATCCCCAGGGGGAGAGCCTTCTCTGTGGGGGCACCCACCCTCTGGAACCAGTTGCCCCCGGAGATTAGGAGAATTCATGACCTCAGTGCCTTCTGCCGTGCCCTAAAAACACATTTTTTCCAACAAGCCGGGCTGGCTTAAGAAGAAATTTTAAATATTTTTAATATTTTAATTGGTCTGTGAGTTTTAAATTTTGTAGCCAAATTATATATATTTTAAATGTCTTAATATTTATATTTCATGTTTTTTATGTCTGGCTGTACACCGCCCTGAGTCCTCAGGGAGAAGGGCGGTATATAAATTGGAAATAAATAAATAAATAAATAAATTGGGCATTTAAATACATACATACATACATACATACATAATATTATGTAATCTGTGATCAAGACTTTCTGAACAGATTGCTGATGACAGGCTAACAATGGCTACTACAAGGGATGGGTTCTAAAAATTTTTCCTACCGGTTCTGTGGGCGTGGTTTATTTTGTGGGCATGGCCTGATGGTCATGTAACAATTATTTAGGATTTAGCAGAGGTACTGCTCTACCAGGCTTTTAACTGCTTGCAGAGCTGTACCGATCTACCCATTTATTTTTTGCAGGCACTGATCTACCCATTTATTTTTGCAGGCACTGATCTACCCATTTATTTTTGAAGGCACTGATCTACTCATGTATTTTTGCAGGCACTGATCTACTCATGTATTTTTGCAGGCACTGGTCTACCCATTTATTTTTGCAGGCACCGGTCTACTCATTTGTTTTCTTTTAACACTGGTCAGCTGTAGGGCGGCCCTTTGAAGCCCTGCGACAAGAGTTTAAACAGTTTTTTTCCCTCTAGTCATCAGCTGGGACTCAGGAGGCAGCAATAGATTGGGGGTGGGGCCAAATAAAAGGTAAGAATAACGCGGGGGATGGGTGGGGGGGAGGCGGGTGGGGGTGGAGAGAACCGGTTCGGTGACATCATATCGTCACTGCTACCGGTTCGGCAGAACCAGGTGGAACCGGGAGGAACCCACCACTGGCTACTACACTGATAACGGTTTACTATATTAAAAACTGATTGCTGGGCAGTGATAATGGAAGTTGCAGCAAGGGTGGGTAGGGTGATAGTTACCTTCCATTCTAGACGTGCACTTTCCAAATATGAGACAGATGAATGACTCAGTAGGATTTTTCTTATGAAAAAAGGCTCATGGTAATATGTAGAAGTTGAGAAATCAAGGACAATTTCCAACTTGAGCTACTGTAGGCACATTCAAACCACAAAAAGGGCTGCACAATACATCTCCTTGCCTAGATCTCTGCTCCACATTCTTTGTGCTTTATTTCATTTTCGTGTCATTTAATACCTCCAACGCATTTGTCCTTCAGGCAGGAAGTTCGGAGGTTGTCTAAGTGCAGTTCAGCATCAAGTGCCTGCAGTGCTCACATTGTTCTCTCTATGATTGCAGCTAATAAAATTTTCCTCGCTCGTAATGGGAATGTGGATTTTCTCCCATCGGTTTCATGGAATATTTTTGACCCACAAGCCATGACATTTTCTGCTTTTCTCATTGCTCCACGGACTGCTGACCCCTGAACCATTTTGGTCAGATGAAGTAATTTGGCTTTAGTCACCTACTATGCTTGAAAGACATTTTAGCCTGCACCACAAAAGAATGACTCAGCAGGAGCAATAGCAAAGGTTGTACCATGGCTGGAAAAAGTGAGGATCCTTGGGTATCTTGAAATGATACCATTTCTAAGAGATTTGGTTATCATTTTCCTCCCTCCCCCAAATTAAGCACACGTTCAGTATGTTATTATGGTTCGTCACATAGTCAGCCAGATGTTTAGACTGGATTTGGCATTTTTGATCTATTGCGTCCTTCCCAAAGACCTGGGATAGACAGATTGTATCATTTGATGATATTGCTGCAGGATGTAAGCTATTCCAAGTAAAGCTGCCTTTTGCAATTGACTGATGGAGATTTTGTCAATGCTGATGGTGTTCAAGTGATGCTCCAGGTTTTGGGATTGCACTCAGGGCAACTATTACTATTGATACTATCTTTGCGTTCTTTTCTTTTTTTACAGTCATTCTACTTCTATTTGCTGGTCTTTCTATTTGGTTGTCTTCTCCAGTTCTTTTCTTTTCTGCTGTCTCCAGGCACTGCCACATCCACTATCTAGACTTTTTTTTGTCTTTCTTATTGACAATTGTTAAGTCTGGGGTGTTATGTGGCAGGTGCCTGTCTGTTTGAATTTTAAAGTCCCAGAGCAATTTAACTTCTTCATTTTCTATGACTTTCTCTTCTATTCTGCTGTCTCTAGGTACCGCAACATCCAGTATCCAGACTTGTCTTTCTTATCGACAAATAAATCTGGAATGTTGTGTGTCTGTTTGAATTCTAAAATCTTAGAGCACTTTAGTTTCTTCATCTTCTATTACTTTATCTATTTTGTAATAATTATATGTACAACAATGTTTATACACAAGTTGCCAGTTCTTTAGCTAGTCTTGGCTTTCATGCATACCGAGTTCTTCCCAAGAATCTAGGATGTCATCATTATTATTATTACTTTCAAAACCAAGATGCTTTCCAGTACTTGCAAAATATACTTTAAGCCTTCAGTTAATCCTGAACAGAAGCAGCTTTCCAGAAGCAGCATTTAAAGTCTTTATGGTTACATCCTTTGCTGAAGGATTCTTCTACTCTATCCTAAATAAATAAATAAGTGACAAATACCAGATATCTACAGCATTAGAGTTAAGCCTTTATCACTAATTGCATAGAACTAAGTCATCACATGTCTTAGTACTGCAGGAAGGGTTTAGACCAACTGGAACTGGTCATATGGAGGGAACTGGATATACTTGCGAGAGAAGACTGAGGAAGGATCTGATTATACTTTCCATTTGAGATCCTGCATCTTACCTGCCTTCTTCTCTCATTTGGTAAATATGAGGGTAAAGAACATTTGGCTAGACTTTTGAAGGCATTTGCCCCATTTGCACACTTTTGTATAATCATTTGTGTTTATATGTACTTTTAGCAAGAACTTTACTTTGTGTGTGTGTGTGTGTGTGTGTGTGCATATATAATGCATATATTCAGGGAAAATGCTTCCTGAACTTGAACAACCCATAGCTCACAGCCATATAGACTGAAATTCTTCAATAATTTCATTATTGAAACTGGGTGAATCCTGATTCAGGGCAGATGGTCTGGCTTACTGATCTAAAGAGACTTCTCAGCCCTATGACTCATTGATAGAATTAGTCATAAATAATTAAACCAGAGTGGTTGTACTCTTCAAGATGGTTGAGGAAGTTCTCCATGACCTTAAGAGAAGATCAGCAATATCTGTGGGATTTTACAGATCCCTTATGGCTCATTGAAAAAGCACTGGATGATAATATGTTTCCCACCATACTCCACATACACAGACTCCAGATGTTTTTATTGATTGCATTTCTATCCCATCTCTCTGTTTCTTCAACAAAGTGCTTACAGCATAGCCGTGAAAAAAAAAATACAGTGTAGGTGTTAATACAATTAAAAACAAATGGAAACATAGAAATTAAATAATTAATAGTTTGGCCAATGAGATTTGTTTTTACTATTTAGTTAAATAGTGGGATTATGGGAAGAGAAAAAAAACCCCACATCTCCCTAGGGAATGTGTTCCATAGTCATAGAATCATGCAGGAGCAAGGACTTTCTTACTCATCAAATAGCTGACTTTGGCTTAAGTAGCCATAAAAGTCCATAATAGAAGAGATGGTTCTCTGGTTAGTAACATCTTTAGACATTAAAAACTTTAAAGGGCAATACACCAATTGTTCCCAGAAGTCAATTAATAGCCACTGTAAATGCAGGATTATATTATGCACCTCATCTGAGGACTAGCAGCCTGACTACCACATATTGCATTTTATAGATACATTTCAAGGAAAGTCCCACATATGACATGTAATAATCATGATAGGTTATAACTAAAATGGGTTGTAACTAATCTATGGGCAACTAACAATCAAGGAGCACACGAATTCTGAACATTTCTAGGGGAGTATAAGCCTACTGAGAGCAAGCCACATCATAATTCAAGAGTCAGCCTTTTCCTTCAAGACATCACATTGCTCTTGTCTGGTTTTGAGATCCAGAGATTGTTTCCCCCCATTATTGAGATTAAACAACATTCAAGGGTATTGATTGTTTTCTTAGAATTAGAAGACAAGGAGTCATAGACTTGGCTGTCATCAACATTCTGATGGTGTCCACTCCAAAGGTGTCTACTGAATGACTACTCCCAAGAGACAGGGTGGAACATTGAGGGACACCATAGGTCCATGATGGCGAACCTATGGCACGGGTGCCACAGGTGGCACGCGGAGCCATATTGGTGGGCACGCAAGTGTTGCCCTAGCTCAGCTCCAGCGCGCATGCGCGCACCGGCCAACTGATTTTCAGGACTTCCGGTCCCACCGGAAGTTGAGAAACTGGCTGTTTCCAGCCTCTGGGGGGATGGGGAAGGCTGTTTTTGCCCTCCCCAGACTCCTAGAAAGCTTCTGGAGCCTGGGGAGGGGGAAAAATGGGCCTACTGGGCCCACCGTGCCATCGCGTGCCAAAAGCAGGGGGAAGTGTGGGGGGTGTCACATGCGCATGCACGGGAGGGCGGGGCCCATTGAATTATGGATGTGGGCACCTGCACCTGCACCTGCGACCCCCCCCATGCTCCCCCCGCTTTTGGCACGCGACGGCAAAAAGGTTAGCCATCACTGCCATAGGTCATAGTCCTTGATGTCATACGAGCTTCTGGAGATGTCCCAACTAGGGATGGTTGGAATCACTGAAACACAGCCCCTGCCAAACTCAAAGTAGTCAGATGTCCCAGAAGGATTTTTTAATTGATGGCACCAAAGTTGCTGAGAGGTCCTAAATAATTAGCAGACTTGCTAAGAGGTCCTAGAGGAGACAGTACCAACACACACACACACACACACACACACACACACACACACAATATACACAGGTACATATACTATTTATTATTTATTTTAAATGCTGTTATGCCACTTCAATCATACAATCTAAGGTGCCCATAGCAATATATTTAAACAATATATCACTTGAATCCAAATAAATGAAATCACAACATCTTCAACTTAAAAATTGAAAATGAAAAATGAAAAAAGGAATTTCATAACAACTGTGCAATATTTTATCTGCAATTTTATATTCAAACAATGGTGTCATAACTCATTGATTGTTCTTATTTGCAATCCTATAATTATCCTCAAGGTAATCCTCTCTAAAATGTTTTGCTGTTCAATAGTTTTTGAAAGACTAACAAAGAGGACACAACTTTGATAGGTTAGCAGAATAAATTAGTTGATTTTTTTTTAGAGAGTAAGGAAGATGAAATAGGAAAGATGGAATCAGGCAAGAACTGTTACCTATGTAAAGGAGGCTGAAACATTACTTAAGCCTTGAGAATTGAGATAATATTTGAAAGAAGCTCAGGAATGTAGCTCCCTCATTCATCAGAGTATAAGAAGATGTGATGGGGGCACAATCGGAGTTGCAAAAATCTACTATTATAGTGAATCTGAAGTTATTTGCAGGACCATCTTTTCCCAATTATATCAACCCAACCCACCAGAGTAGGGAGGCAAAGGATGTTATGGGTCCCCTTTCCTAAGGAGGTCCATTTAATGGGACCAAGAAGATGGGCATTCTCTGTGGTAACTCCCTCCCTGTGGAGAATCATCCCTACAGAAATAAGATTGGCCCCCCACCTTGACATTCTTTTGAAAGGCTCCAAAGACCCAGGTTTTGCCAGTGGGCCTGAGGACCCCAAGGTAATATGGAGTCCATCAAGAGATTGTTGTCACCAAGGGGAAGAGGGGTGATTGGGTTTGCATTGGTGTTTTGTTTCTGTAAGCTGTCCAGTGAGTTGTCACTGTGAGTGAGTTGGGCCATACAAAATTTCTTAATAAATAAATCTCAATAAAAGTCGTTCTAGTCTTCCTCTGGACTTCATTTTCTGGTCTGAACTGCTTAGGGGATCTGACTATTTCAGAGCATTTTTGGTTTTCCTTTCCCCATCTTTTTCCATCTTTCCCTTCCATGCATCTTGTTGCCTATCTAATCAGAGGCAAAACAGCTGGCGATATCACAAACCCTTGCCAGTATGATCCTCATGCAAACTTTGCCAGTGATGTCTTTGGAGAAAGCTGATGAGAACTCTTTCCTAAAATAGTGATGTTTGATTCAGTTGGTGTGATTATGTGTTGCCAGAACATAGGATTAGAGGCTGACCTGCAAAGTCAGACACACAATAAACCAACATTACCCTGGGAAAACATGGAGTTACTTAGCACGAACCATGAAAAGAGAATCTTTCTTGTAGTCTCCTGCACAGAGGATGAATCATAGATTATCCAAGGGTTTGAGTAAGACTTTTTGTAATCATCCCTTCCTATTTTTATGTTGTGGAAAGTGGTCTCTTATGTCAAGTGCAATTTCACATAATTCTGTCATAAAAAGCACCGCTATTGTATGATACAAGATGAGGTCAGGCCAGTAATGAAAGAAACTGTCTGGTTCTTAGTCTGACAATGAAGATACTTAGCTTATGATTGCTTGTAGCAGCTATTGTCTTCTTCTATGGGGTCTTCCCCCCATATACTGGATGTTGCTGGTGGAAGAAGAGATTCAGCTCTTGAAAGATGGTCAACTGGCAGAACTTTCCAGGGTTTCAGATTAACTTCTTCCTAACCCAGCCTGTGATTTCCCAATGCAAAACATCCATGGATACACATGAAACCATATGGAGACAGAAATGTGGGCAGTTGCTTATTTCCATAGGTGGGGGTGCCCTTACTTTTGTGGGGTTCCCCCCCCGACATGACAAGATATGTGGCTTAAAGTTGTTTATCCTGGGTGCCATTGTGCTACTGTTGTGCTCTTGTTTTATTATCACTTATTCTTATTCTGTTGGTTTTTGATGTTGTGCTCATCTCCCAGAGTCACAAGTGGACAGCTATACAAACCAATATATTAGTTATTTTTCTCTTTTAGATGCCTGATATATTTTATTTTTCAGCCTAGCAGGGAGGGACAGCTTGGTCTCACAGAAGGGCCAAGCTATGAAAGCAAAATGACCTAGTGTGCTAAGATAAAATATGTTTCAAATATGACTTAGCATATTGTAGAAACCCAGTGACTTATGGTTTATTAAAAAACCCCCATAATTAAATCATGACTTAATACATGATATTTAACTCTATTGCAGTGATGGCTAACCTTTTTGCCGTCGTGTGCCAAAAGCAGGGGGAGTGTGGGGGGCTAACGCACGCACATGCCCATACCCATAATTCAATTCCTCCCCGTGCCCCCCGCCGCATATGCGCATGTGACCCACTCCCCCCGCTTTTGGCACACATCAGCAAAAAGGTTATCAGTGGGCCTGGTAGTCCCATTTTTCACCCTCCCCAGGTTCCAGAGGCTTTCTTGGAGCCTGGGGAGGGCAAAAATGGCCTTCCTAACCCCCCCCAGAGGCCGGAAACAGCGCGTTTCCTGACTTCTGGTGGGCCCGGAAGGCCCGAAAACCAGCTGTCTGGCGCATGCATGCGTGCTGGAGGTGAGCTAGGGCAACGCTCATGTGCCCACAGATATGGCTCTGCGTGCCACCGGTGGCACCTGTGCCATAGGTTCGCCATCACGGCTTTATTGTATAAAATGCATTTTTCAGGGAGATGTAAAGTAATACTGACTGAAATGTGCTGTGATAATTTTTTGAAATTACCCTTTCCTGATATTTTAAATTACGAACTGTCTTAATTCACTACAATGGGTTTGCATGAAATGCTTCAATGTGGACAACCACTGTGTACACAATAAAGCCATTTTTTTGTATTTCTATGTCAAGATGAAACTCAAATGTGGTTGGTTGCTTGTGGCTTAGCGTGTCATATAAATACAACCCATTCTCCCCACTCCCAGTGAGCCTGGTGGTTGGTTGCGGTAGAAGTCTTGTTAAGACAGTCCTGGGAAATGCTATTCCAGGAGACTGAATTAGCATAAAATTTCTGAGTGACATAGTTTTAGTCTTAGTTTAGTTTAGATTTGTCTCACTTAACATTTGGTTTGTTGTTTTTCTTTGAAGGCATTGGTCCCTACAGTTAGAGTAATGATGGGAGTAACTGTGACATTTTTAGCTTAGATGTTCAAACTCAACTAAATATGATAGCATTTCTTCCCTATGGTAAAAGCAAAAATGCTATAATCAATAAAGGAGAGTATTTGTAACTCAGGGTTGAAATGAGGGGTCCTTGGTGCCCTCATAGCTTAGTAATTTTCTTGCAGATACTTCATTAGCCAAAATAGTTATCATCATCAGTGCTGTAATCATTAGAGGATGGGAGTCTGATTTTAGCACTAATTTTAGCACCAGCACTGATGATGTTACCTAGTTTGGGTGATGAAACATCTGCAAGCTCAGAGAGCACAAAGGATCACTCAAGTCTGATTTTAAAACAACAAATTGCTGAGTTTGAACCAAGATCCATAGTAGCCCTGGGAAAGAAATAGAAAGTGGTATGCTTGAAATTCTTAGAAGAGATGATTTCTACAGTTCCGAGTTCTGATTGGGGAATGGCTCTCCTAGAATGCAGGGACTGCATTCAGATGACAAAACAACCAGATTGCAACCATCCTGGGGTAAACGCTAGCTCCAGTGAGTTGGCAGCATAGAACTATTGATGGCCTGGAGAACCCCAAAGCAGTATACATAATGAATCTTTCTCCTATTTTCTCCCACAACAAACCTGTGAAGTAGGTTGGGCTGAGATGGAGTGACTGTCCAAAGCCCACCAGGGTTTCCTGGGTTTCCCACCAGGTTGATAGATGGCCATGTTCTTGAAATGAGGATATAAATTACCATGTCAAGTATGGAAAATCAGGAGTCCAGGAAGTTCAAATGAATATAAAAGTTTATTGGAAGCTTGAGCTATCTACAAGAATCTTAACTACTAACAGACAAAACAAATTAGCGGTAGATAAGAGTCAACAGATTTCAAGATGGATTTAAATCTCTTGTGGGCACGAAGGGATAGAAGATTAATGATGTGTTTGATCCCTCTCTTGAGCTCAGCCTGGTCATCTTCTGCATAGCACTTGTGACTATAATCAAGCTAAGCTTCTGTAAAATACATGTCTACTGTTGATAATTGAAATCCTAGCTGTCAGACTATTCATGACTGGAAAGACATGGTAACAAGATCAGCCAATGAATAAGCATAGCAACTAAGTCAGCCAATTGGAGCCAGGGTGTATCTTAGTCTGCAGCTTCTGAGTCTGTGCAGAGAAACGAAACTGAAACCAGAATGTGAACTTGTGTGGTGCCTGTTCTGCTGAAATGAAACCAACTGTTCCCTCCTGCCTTGTCTTTTGCTTGTAAGAAGAGTTTATATTGGTATTGTATATATATTCTTGTATATAAAGAAGTTAATGAATCCAGCTGAATCAGTTATCTATGTATGCTTCTGGATTAGATTTTTGCAAGAAACTCTGACGCTAGAGTATAGATTCCTGGGCTCCTCATTCTTAACTGCTTTTCTAGCTGCTTCACTGAAGTAGTTCATATTAATCTTCTAGACAACACTTTTCTCCACTCTTCATGTGTGTATCAGGCAAATATTTACAATATCAGCAACTAATCATCTCTCCTTACCCTTCCTCTTTGTCGAGCCAGCTCCAGGTAGCGTATTCATTTTACCTTTTTCCGTGCATAGGTAGCCTCCTTTATTTTCTTGATCATAATGGCTGCTCAGAAATGAAATCCCTCTAATTTGCCTCCTGAATGCATAAGTTGAATGTTATCAGCTGGCAGCAGGGAAAGCAAAACAAGTTTTCTTTTATCCCCCCCACAACAGTGGATATTTATGTATTTATGTATTTATTTATTTATTTATTTATTTATTTATTTATTTATTTATTTATTTATATTTATATGCCGCCCTTCTCCGGAGACTCAGGGCAGCTTACAATGCGTTAAGCAATAGCCTTCATACTTTTGTATATTTATACAAAGTCAGCTTATTGCCCCCACAAACCGGGTCCATATATAAATGAGTTGTCATAGTTAAAAATTACAGGAGGCATCCCAAATATTGAGAGTATTCATAAGGATCCCAAAGCTAACTGGGGCCTCTTTCAGACAGCCATTCTTATTACTTGCAACATAATCTTCTTAGAACCTTCTTCTTAGAATCATTCTAATAATTGTCTTAACCACAGCTGTACAGAAGTCCATCAGCTGACCATCAGCATTCCCTCCAGGAACCAATGTGGAAACTCAATATTTACCTCTTTCTTTCCTTTGCTGTATTTGCTTGTTTGGTTAAAGCCAACAAACGACCACCCTCAAAAACATTGATCATCTCCAGCTGCTTCTCTCATTGCAAGGACAGGTTAGAGCTAGGACAATTAAATTATAGAGGACAGAAAGAGCCATGAAACTGGGAGAAGTTTAAGCTAAGTCAACAATGGTAGAACAAGGTTCCTGCAATATTTCACTGTGTGCAAAGCAATGAGGAAGTCTGAATAAAGTACATTTTACTAAGCAGGAGAGAAAAATTAATTGCTCCTTTGCTTCACTTATATACAAACTTCCAGCTTTTCAGAGATTTTTTCCCCCCCAATTCCTTTCAGATCAGCATCTTGCTCTTGAATGGTCACGTTTTATATTTGATTAGAAAAAGTCAACAAATGGTTATAACACTTTGACACTTAACTAAAAATAAAGGTCTGTGGAATCAGTCCATTTTTTAAATCTCCCCCCTCCCCAGCCTTTTTAAAAATCCTGCCGTAACCTTTCCTCTAAACATAATTGTGTTTGAAACTGCAAATGCATTTTTAAGAAGAAACGACAAGCTAAATTGTGACATCAGTTTCTGTAGATATGATAAATGACACAGTATTAGACCAGGTCCTTAATGTAAGCAAACAAAGGATCTTTATGATGTCTCAGTTAAATTATGCTTTGGTATAAACTCCCAATGCATTTGAGGTAAACATTCCGATGAGAGAAGAGGGATCAAACAGGAGTCCCGCTCAGCCCTTGACAGACTGGAATGCTTGAGGGAAACCCTCTTCGAATCATAAGTCAAATGAGTCAAATGAGGTGAGCAGCAATTACCCGTTCCAGACAGTAAGATCAGGTGTGTGAACCAATGATTTGCCTTTGTGGCAGAGACAGCAACCGAACTTTCTATTTACAAGGATATCCTGTTATTGTATGGCTTGATGACTGTTTACATACAGCCACTATTTCTGGCTCTTCTCCAGATGACAAAGGCCTTCAGAACTCCTCCACAATGGAAAGTGAGAAGAATGTAGAGCTGGCTGGGACAGAAATATAGGAAACATGGCTTTGAAGCCACAGATAGTGATGAAATGCTTCATCTTCTAATTTTGATCCCCACTTATGAGGCAGATTTAACATACATACTGTATTTTTCAGAGTATAAGACACACATTTTTCCCTCCTAAAAGAGGCTGAAAATTTGGATGCGTCTTATTCTCCGAATGTAGCTTTTTTGAAGCTTTTTTCCCTAATGAGGCGCTAGCGAGTGAAGCGATCTCCATTCTAAGCTTTTTTTCAGTGAAGCGATCTTCTGTGCTTTGCCTGCTCCCTCCGACTCTCAGCTGTGAAGCTTTTTTTCAGCCCTGACGAGGTGCTAGCGAGTGAAGCGATCTCCGTGGTTTGCCTGCTTTTCTCATTGCTTTTCTCTCCAAAGATCAGTTGTGCTTTAGAAGCTGTTTTTTATCCCCAAGCAGGGGATAAAACCAGATTAGACTAAGGACGCTAGCCAGATGAATACCTGGTAGGCAGATTTTTTTTTTCCTATTTTCCTCCCCAAAAACTAAGCTGCATCTGATACTCCGGTACGTCTTATACTCCGAAAAATATGGTACTTATTTTTTTTGACAGCCATTCTGGGTTTTTTCCCTTCTGAATCAATTGGCACAGCATGGCATACGTTGTACCTTTTCTTTGGGAATCATAAAGTAGGCTTTGGGAATCAACCCTGCCTGATGTTTTAGATTTCGACTTCCATCAGCCAGTGGCAGGAGGCAGAAGATGTTATTATCCCAAACATCTGGGGAGAACCAGCTGGTCAAAGATTTGATTTTGTTTGTTTTTCTGACTCCTATATAAATGCTTCATTGTATGATGCCTCTGACTTTACAGTCTTCATCCAGCTAGCATTCTCCCAATTTTTTTTTCTAACCCCTGTTGAAGCTAAATGAATCTATGATCATCACAAAACTTTCTGGTTAGATTCTGTTTATCTTATTCAATATTTTAGACCGTTTCTCCTGTTCTTTCCTCGAAGGAGTCATTTACAAAGTGTGATAGACTTTGCCTTCCAGCTCAAAGGGGTGACATGGAAGAGAAAGGAATAGGACAAGGAGAGAGGGAAAAATCATTTTAATTCTTAGTTACAAATGTCTTATGGCTAATTTTCTGTGTGACCAAGAACAACCAAGCAACCTTACTGCAGATCTCTCTCCCCGCCCTCTCTTTCTCTCCCTCCCTCCCTCCCTCTTTCTCTCTTCCACCCTTTCCTTGCTCTCTTTTTCTCTCAGGTGAAACTAGTCTTCCAATGGGTGATTCCCTGGGCACTGATATTGATCAATCATTTAAACAGCTACAAACCTTTCTTACAAAGAAGGACCATATAAGAGAAACTTTGAGCTTCCTCTGCCATTTTCTTTGTGGAACACAGTTCTCCTTGTAGAAGGTAGATGGATAACAATTTTCTGCACAGAGATAGGTCCTGCATTCACAAACCCGTAAGAAGCAATCACTCCCTTTCTCAACCAATGAAAACAAAGTTGTGGAAATTGTTGGTTCCTCTCGTGAAAATGCTCCCTCCTCTTAAGTAATCTATCTCACCAAAAGCATAAGGTAGACATTAGTGAAATCCAAATTTTTTTACTACCAGTTCTGTGGGCGTGGCTTGGTGGGTGTGTTGTGGCTTGGTGGGCATGGCAGGGGAAGGATACTGCAAAATCTCTATTCCCACCCCACTCTGGGGCCAGCCAGAGGTGGTATTTACCAGTTCTCTGAACTACTCAAAATTCCCGCTACTGGTTCTCCAGAACCTTTCAGAATCTGCTGGATTTCACCCTGGTAGACATCATATTTCCTGAAATCTTCCATTTCATTGTAATTTTTTTGTACAGGTCTGTTTGCTTCTCATTGTCAGCATTGATTTTTTTTTCTGCTATAGCTTCAAGATAATTCTTTTTCAGTTATAACTTCTTTCTCCTTCCTAGAAGAGTATCATCAAATCAAGGATTGCACAGTACAAAATGCGATATTATCATTATTCTGAGAAATGTAAGACATTTGTTTAGATGAATATGCTATTGAAGCAAACTGGGAGAACAATGGATGCTCTTGGCTAATTGGATTATGTGAATTAGCTTACATGGACACGTTTTTATTTCTCTTAATGCTGTCTTGCCAACTTACCAAATCAGAATGCTCTAATTTGCTTGGAGATACAGTATATATTTAGTCAAAAGCACCTTTTCCTTTGGCTTGGTCCTTGATAAAACTAATACTGGGTCAAAATCTACCATGCAATTCCCCGAAATTTCCTTCCCTGTGAAATAAAGTTCTCTTCTTCTGTTTTCAGGATGTTTGAGATTTCTTTCTAATTTCTTTTGATAGTTCTTTTGAAACTAAGGCATTGTTGGAAGGGAACGAGAATGTTAATTTCACGATTCCTGTTAACAGCTTTCCATCACCCTGAAGCTTCCCTGACTGCTCCCACTTCTAACTCTGAAAAAGTCTGAGAGAAGATGATGTTTCATGTTGCATTTAATTTGGGGGGGGGGAGGAATTTAATTGAAGGATGGGAAGCCAAGGAAACTACGCCCTGCTGGAGAAAGAGTTGTATGGTATTAAGATATTCATATCTACTCTTTGGTCATCTTGCAACTAAATAAGAGCAAAACCCCATTAATGAAAAATTCACTTACAATTTCTTTCCCTTTGAAAACAATTTCCAAAAAATATAAGAGATAGCTATTAAGAGAGAGATGTGCATAAAATCACAGAAGAATCCTAAAATAATTCATGAAGAAACACTATTTCACAGCCTGTATAAATGCACGTACTCCAACCATTTTCTTGACTATTTCACCAGGTAGTTCCTTATTTTGGATATAGTGGTAGACACAACCTTTTAAGGTTAAACAGAAATACTGGTGCCAGAACTAGTTCCATAATATAACTTTCCCACAGCAATGTTTTAATTACAGGGTTGGATTTGCTGGGGGAGCTAAAATTAGAAGAGGCTGAGTGGATTTTGATAGAAAGGGCAAGATTTTCTCTTTTGTTTGAGGAAATTACATTCTTGGGAGAAATGTGAAACCAAGAGGACTAAGATGACTTTGTAACATTTTCTTCAGCTATGGGATAGAGGAGGAGGAGATCTATTTATATATAGGGCAGACATTACAAAAGGGAGGCCTACTTTAAAACAAAGCAGCATACTTTTCAACTAAGAAATGGAAAAGTGTTCTTCCAGATGGCTGTTTCCCACCTGCAGAGCAGCTCCAATTTATAGCCCACTCAATATTTGTCTTAGATTAATCTAACCATTTCAGATTGTCTAGAAAATTGGAAAACGACGAGTCTGGGACATATGCATATCAGAAAACAATCAGCCAATCGGTGTTTGTCCCTCTGGGCCAATAGTTAAACATTTGGGATCTGCCAGCAAATCAATGCTTGGTTGAAACCTTTTCGTTTGTCTCTTCCCATCATCTTCATGCTAAAATGTACTGTAAATACTTTCCTTGCATTGTAAAAAAATAAAATAAAATAATGTAGCTACTGTTTAAGGCTGACCAGGATAATTAACCAATTTTTTTCATGCCTTGCATTCAGCAATAGGTTCCTTTTGAAGCCAGTACATTCTGTACATAGAAGAGCGAGCCAGATACAGTCTCTTCATGTACTTCATTGTACACTCCAGACAGCAAAATGCTTCTACTTCCTTTTTTTTTATTGAAAAAGTTTTACAAATACAAATTTTTGCCCCCTTTTTTCCACCCCCTTCCCCCCTCACATTATACATTTCATAAATCACATTAAACTTAAAATACAATTCCCTCCCTTTCCCCCGCAACCCCCTGGACTTCCACTGTATAAAACCCTAGTAATCCCAAACAAAATATATATTACTCATCCCCTTCAGATTCTGCCTCCTGCATTCAATTCAGTATTACCATATTCGTCTACTCTCCCTCAGCTGAAAGCTATATAATATTTTCTGGTTTGATATTTATTTTGTATATAATCAATCCACTTTTTCCATTCCTGTGCATAATTCTTTTGCTTTTGATCATTTAGAAAAGCTGAAATTTTCGCCATCTCTGCAAATCCGGCCATCTTCTGGGTCCATTGATCAATAGTAGGCAAAACGTCTTTCTTCCAATTTTGGGCAACCAACAATCTAGCTGCTGTCACCATATACAATATCAGTTTTGTTTCCCCCATTGTAAAATCCTTAACTATACCCAACAGAAACAATTGTGGAGAAAATTGTAACTTTTTCTTCAAAACATTTTGCATAACCCACCAAATTTTTATCCAGAAAGCCTTCACTTTCTTGCAAGTTCACCATATATGATAATATGTAGCATCTAAACTATCACATCTCCAACAAGTAGCAAAGCAAAATGCTTCTACTTCCAAACAACATTTGCTTTAACAAAATGGCTTTTGCCCTGAATAGGAAAAGCTGCCCCTAGCTCAGTATTATTATGCTATGTTCTCCTGTACTTGGTGATGATTTCATAGTATAAGAAAGAGGAGGAATCCATCCTGAATGAATCTCTACCCCATGGAGGAGATTTCATATTTAACAAAATACATTTAGGGTTTCGGGCACACACAGGAAAAATCATTCCAATTGCTTATCATACAATTTCTCTCCCCCCCCAATTGCTTATTCCTTCCAATAATTGGTGTCCTCTTCTGATTGTAGATTCCAGATGTGCAATGACACAACTCTGAAGTCAACAAGATTCTCTGCTGGTTTCCCCAGAAATCTCCTGTGAAGATGAAACAGATCTTTTGTGGTAACAGGGTTTGTCTGATTTACTGATTGACACTTGGAACAATTACTAGTTTAATTATAGGTACATAGGTTTAGGAGGGGACTTTCTTTTGCTTCATAGGCAAAGATCTAGGTCTATATCATAATACGTTTTAATTATGTCACTAGTACTGGAAGTTTTGGCTAAGAGAGCCTTTTTCCAGCTCTGGTGGCTCTACCATTGTGTCTTTCTCTGGAGCAGAAGATGCTGAAGTCAGAGAGTCACAATTTGCTCCTTAGGGCTGTCCCCCTGCTGAGTAGTAGAATTGATTCAGAAGAATGACATACAGGTAATCCTCAATTTACAACAGTTCATTTAGTGACCATTTGAACTTACAACAGCACTGAAAAAAGTGACATTTTTCAAAATTTAAATGTTTGGCAACTGATTCATATTTATGATGGTTGCAGTGTCCCAGGGCCATGTGATCCCCTCTTGCAAACTTCTGACAAGGAAAGTCAATGGGGAAGCCAGATTCACTTAACAACCGGGATACTAATTTAACAACTGCGGTGATTCACTTAACAATTGGCAAGAAAGGTCATAAGAAAGTGGCAAGAAAGGTTGTAAAATGAGGCAAAACTTACTTAACAAATGTCTCACTTAGCAACATAAATTTTGGGTTCAATTCTGATCATAAGTCAAGGACTACATATCTCTATCTCTATCTCTATCTCTATCTCTATCTCTATCTCTATCTCTATC
>WNWU01000030.1:15535981-15569068 GCA_012654045.1 Ptyas mucosa
TATCTCTATCTCTATCTCTATCTCTATCTCTATCTCTATCTCTATCTATATTTCATCTCTCTCTCTCTCTCTCTCCAGGATTAGAACTCACTATCTCCTGGTTTTTAGGCCTGTATCTTCACCATTACTCCCTAGAATCTCCCAGGCTCTATCCATAGGCTGGGAGTAGTAATTGTTTAGTCTGGCAAGATTCTGCCTGCTACTTGTAAGCAAATAAAGAACTGAACTCTGGCTGAACTATCCCACATTGTTCTTGGGCTGGGCTTGACAGCCTTCCATATAAATTGGTATTTTAACTGCTATTAATTCAAAAATTATTATAAGGTCGTGCTGAAAATAACAGTTAGCCACGGTTCATTTAATCATGGTTTCATGGTTCATGTATCACAGTACATCAAAACTAAATGAAGTACATTAACACCATTTCTCCATTAGTGTCTCACAATGTCTTTTAAAGTTATCCACGAAGCAGTATAAAATCTGGTTAGATGTCTCTAAGAGATATTTGTAGCAATACCGAGATCCAGATAATGTAGGTTTGGAGGGGGTGACACAAACCGGTTATTTGGAATAGTGCCTTGGTAAGTCCCTGATCATCTGACACAACAACCTAAATCTACTGTGTGGGAAAAATAGGGCTTTAACATCCTTTGCTGTCTTTCTGGAGACTAAATAGTCAAGATGTAGAAGTTGAAACTATTTCCTGGCTATTTAGCATTAATGAATGGTGACTCAGGGCTCTGGCCTCCCTTCTGGGAGATAAAAAAAATAAAAATAAAAAAGATAATGTAAAACAATATTCTTCTAGACCAGAAGTATTAAAATGCTGACACTCAATGTGAAAAGAAATAGTTTTAAAACTATCAGATCACAATAATACAGCCGTTTGCAAATTTCCAAACCCCTCCCCATCCTATCAGAACTAATCCATCCCCCACTTCCCCCCCATCCTGCCAGAATGAATGAAGCTTCTTGGATGAGAAGCAAAACATCTTCTTCCTCAAGGAAAAAACAGTCCAGTTGACTTTTGAAAAAGCACTTTTGAGACAACTATGATCTGGATAACTCAGAATCTTCATAGAGTCTCTACCACACATTGTCTTTTATGTATCTAGGAGAGAGATGGGCTGAGGTAATTTGACTCTGGGTCCACATTGTGGCAAACAGCCATCTCTCACTTGTGAGAGTGTGGATTGTGAGTCTGAATCTGCAGGCTGGCATGAAGCTACGTTCACAACAATGTGGCCGTTTGTTAGGAAATCACCAATGTGTAAGTTCAGCCATCAAACCTGCAATGTGAATAATCTTCCACAGTGTTGTAACTGGTTCATGTGTAATAGCAATAGCACTTAGACTTACGTATATACTGCTTCATAGTGGTTTCACAGCTCTCTCTAAGCGGTTTACAGTGTCATCCTATTGCCCCCAACAATCTGGGTCCTCATTTTACCGACCTTGGAAGGATGGAAGGCTGAGTCAACCTTGAACCGGTGAGATTTGGAGTGCCGAACTGCAGCTAGCAGTCAGCTGAAGTAGCCTGCAGTGCTGCAATCTAACCACTGCGCCACCTCGGTAATGACAGTGGTTAGCATTTTAAAAAAAAAGCCGTTATAGCATGGGCTGCCAGGATTCCTTTAGCTGTTCCAGAACACATGGCTGGTGTTGGGATGCAGCAGGATAGGGCAGTTGCTTCCAGGTTAAGCCCTGGTCTGAGCTAAAATCTGGAGCTGCTACTTCTATCTGTCTTCCTGCGGCCCTTGATAATTAAAGATTTTAGAGTATTTAGATGCAGTGGTTGTCTTACATTTATGTTCATTACTTTTTAGAATAACTTTGAAATGGTACCATTTTCCTAATTAATTTGGCTGTAGATTTCCTCTGGTTTGGAACAAGTTCTGGAATTTCAGAGTAATTTATTGGAATCCATAGTTCTAAGAAAGTGACTTCTAAGGAAGCAGAAGCTCAAGTTAGATCTAGGGAAATACTTGTTCAGTATCAGAGGTTAGTGCCATCAACTGATGATTTCTTAACTCGGCAGTTCCCATGACTTCTACGCTTGGTAAACTTACAGTGAAGCAGGCTTATTTATTTATGTTAAGTAAGATTCACACAACAGAAAAATCACTTCTGCAAATAGTAATTATGTAATTACTATTAATGAATGTTAAGTGGCATAATTTCTTCCGGGTTTATTCTGGGAATAAATACATCTTTAAAATCTTGTAGCCACCCGCCTCTTGAAAATAAGCATAGAATTCATAGATCGATGCTATCATTTTTCTTATCAGCTCCTTTCTGGTAGCATAGTATCTTAAGTATAGCAGAGGATATTATATTCTATATCTCATTTACTCAAAGGACCCATTGTTTATAAACAGGCAAATAATACGGGACAGAAATTATTTTTAACCTCTGTGTTATGAGGAAGGGTTTTTATCTACTTTAGTAAAAAGTAGTAATTTCATCACAATCATTACTTTCCCTGATGGGATGGTCTTCAAAACTGTTTCAATGAAACCTCCAGAATTCCTTGCCACCATTTTGGCTTGGACCTATTATACTTGTAATCTAAATAGGTCAGGAGGCACCAAATTGCCCTGAAGTCCTTCAGGATCTTGGATTTGGTGTCAAGTCAAGAAAAGCACTTGGTGATTCCTTGATGGCTGAGGTTGGTAGAAGCTGAAGTCTAAAACCTCTTATGGACATGAGGTTATCTGTCCTTGGAGTATTCTGTCCCATTGTTCTTGGCATTAAAATGGCGGATGTGTAACAAAACGTGCAGTGAAAGTAGCAACATTTACAAGGACCTACACTTAAAGCAAGAATAGATAAGATTCAAATAATGTAGGGAAACATGGACCCTCCAATGTTGTTGAACTACAACTCGCATAATCAGTAATTGTTGGACAAGCCAGGGGTGTAATAGTCAAAGAATATCTGGAAACCCATAGGTTGTTAGGCACCTTTTAAACAAGTGTGTGTGATTATCCAAAACCATGATGAGATACAGAGACAATTTATCCACCTATTCTGGACATAATCCAGAGTGAACTTCTGAAAAGGCTGTTGAAATCTTTTGCCCAAGTTAGGGAACACAAGCACTGATGTATTGATGATAACATCTGGTTGGGTTACTCATCTCTATTTTTGAATACAGTTTTCAACAATTACGAAGAATGCGAACTCTTTCCTCTCCCAAAATCCCTCAGTTCTTCTTGATTTAATTTGCTTTTGTTTATTTTCCATCTGAGAATAGTCTCTGTCATAAGTGGGTAATAGGAACAAATTATAATAAATAAGGTCCCGGCATAGAACAATTCCCCTATCCCAGTCCCCAATTCGTTCAGCCTTGTAAAAATTCTTTGCTTGGAACAGTGCTACTCAGAGGGATACACTTTTTGTATTAAAAAAAAAAATCCCCTGGCTGATTTGTTGATGAAAATTGCTGACTTTATGGGACTGTTGGAAAGCACACAATTGTCTAGTACCAATAAACTTTTAAGAGATCATAATGGGCCTGAACTCTTTAGGAGCAATGGAGATGAGTTTAGGCATGCAGGAGCCCTTCTATTTGGCAGTATTTGAAGTTGGCAAAAGAAGAAAAATTCAGTAATTTTTAAAAGAAAATAATTTGTGCAAATAGTTAACATAATCTAACATTCTCCCTTACATCCTGTATTACAGTTGTGCTTGCTTATTTAGCATCAAATCACTTCCATTAATTTTTAAAATATACTAATTAGTTTTAGATCATGAGGTGGAGGAAGATTACTTTAGGGATGTTGTATAGATGTCACTGTTCCCCAATCTGAAGCCTCTAGCTATTACGGATAGTAACTTCCATTGTTTCCAGAAAGCACAGTCAATAAGCTCATTATGCAGAATACCTCTTTTTGCCTAAATTCTAAAGCAAAAGATTTTTTAAAAAAAGTTTTGGTCTGTCATCCACAGGGGAGAAAAATCCTTCCTCTGTTATAAGGTGTTTGCTACCATCTCTCTTGGCTATGGAAGCTCTTCATAGTTCTTACACACCTCGAAAGTTTAGACCAGTAATGGTGAAACTTTTCGGCACCGAGTGCTGAAACTGGAGTGCACGCGGGTGCTGGGGAGCACCAGAAACTGCAAGAGCAGCTCCCCGGGGTGCACGTGTGGGAGCGCTGGAAATCGGAAGAGCAATTCCCCAGCACACAAGTGCAAATCGGGAAGCTGAGCATCCAGTTTCCGATGTGCGCATGTGCGCCGATAACCTGGTCTTCCAGCTTCTGGCACGCATGCAGGTGCGAAGATCAGCTGGCCAGCGCATGTGCATGCCGGAACCCGGAACAGCAACGAGCGATGGCTGGTGTGCCTGGAGAGATGGCTCTGTGTGCCACTTCCGGCACATGTGCCATAGGTTCCCCATCACAGGTTTAGACTATAACTATACTTACATTAACCCTTATCTGCTTGCACATAAGTCATGTTACTATTTGGCAAACTGACATTTTTTCACCATTATGAACAATATTTTGACTTTCAGAAACAAACTTGAAACCCAAGGTTGTTGTTGGCTTCAGATTCTAAGCTACAATTTGCATGACTTTTGTCATTGGTTGGATTCACACAAGTTATTAGGGTTTTGGGTTTTTTTGTTTACAATTCTCTCAAAGTCATCCAACTATCATGAACAACTAAATGGATATTGCCACTAGAGAGGTTAGCATGTTCCAGTTTTATGTCACTCCTTCCCATAGAATTTAGAAAGACCTGAATTAATATAGTGAAATATTAAGGGCGGGTTGTAAGAAATTTTAAATGACTTGCTAATAAAGACTTTTAAATATCATTACCCTTATGAATAAGCACAATGCCTTTAGCAGTGCAAGAAAAGCATCTAGAATAGGGGATTCTGTTTCGCAGTTAAAAAGGTAATGATTGTTAAATGCTGTATGACAAACAAATGTAAAAGAACTTTCTAAGATTGGATTTTGCAGTCAAAAGTAACCAATTTGATTTAAGGATGATACTTTTTATTGAATGATTGATTAGATGTCAACAATCAAATTGTTTTGGATTTCTAGCAACTGCACAGATGCGTTTTCCACATGAAGATCTATTCCTAATCAGGTCTTTCAGGTCTCTCAAAGAGGGAACTCATCACCATTGTAACAGAGTCCAGCCACCTTACTGCTGGTTGTCCTTTTCTTCTCTTTCCTTCTACCTTTCCCAGTGTTAGAGCCTTCTCCAAAGAGGTGGGCCTTTACATGATGTGTCCAAAATGGAATATTTCAGTCTGGGCATTTATGTTTTGAGTGAGAACTCTAATGATGACATTACCTGTTTACTTTTTACCATAATAAGAAATTGGAATATTTGATAATCCATATCCTGACAGCTGCAAGAATCATATTCGCGCAAATGTGGAAATTGGAAGATATGCCATTTGAGGATAAAATAATACAAAAAGTAACGGAATGTGCAGAGATGGACAGGCTTAAAGTAATACAGGAAAAGGAAGACACAGAGTACTATCTAGCTTGGCAACGATGGTACGATTGGCTAGAGAAAAGGAAAACGAAATAAGAAATAATCAGAAGGACAGGACGGGAATACCAACTAAGGAAATAAAAATTAAGAAATAATCTTAAAATATCGTTATATAATGAAGGATGTGTATATATATATATATATATATATATATATAAAAATATAAAATACCGAAGTAACTTTCTTTTTTCTTAAGGCTCAAGTTGCAAGACTTGATTTTAATGTATAGTTTGTCTATGTTGTGTATTGTATGTATGTTTTTGTTTGTTTATCTTTAATAAAATTAATAAAAAAAAGAAAAGAAATTGGAATGGACATTGGACAACTTCTAGTCCAACCCCCTGCTCAAGCAAGAAGCCCTATAACATTTTAGACAAATGATTATCCAATCCATTCTTTAAAAAATCCCGTCTTGGAGCACCCATAACCATGTTTGTATAGTCTTGCTATTCAATATTTTTTCAGTGGAGTCAAAGTCTAGTGGCTCTTTAAAAGATTTACCACAAGTGAACAATATCCTGTTCAGTCATCCCTCAAGCACACTTCAAGGATACTTTTACACAGTACACTGCATTTCTTTGTGTATTATTGCATTTACAAGTTTTACTTGACTATGTTTTTATCTTCAAAATTGATTATAGATGGGTTTTTTTAAAAAAAAATCTTCTGGGGAAAATAATGTATCTTTTATGCAGTTTGTATAAATACTAAAAAAAGGAAAAGTTTAGCACCTATCTAAAAATCAAAGATTTGAATGGGCGTTTTCCTTCTTATAATTTTAACATAGAAGATTATGCACAAGGATTCAGGGTATATCATCTCCATATTTTTTGCATAATTTCTCTAATTTGCATTGCACATCTTAACCAGTGGTGGGTTTCAAATTTTTTTACTACTGGTTCTGTGGGTGTGGCTTGGTGGGCATGGCAGGGGAAGGAGACTGTAAAATCTCCATTCCCTCCCCACTCCAGGGGAAGAATACTGCAAAATCCCCATTTCCTCCCCAATCCAGGGAAAGGTTACTGCAAAATCCCTATTTCCTCCTGATCAGCTGGGGCCTGGGAGGCAGAGAATAGATGGGGGCGGGGCCAGTCAGAATTATTACTGCCGGTTCTCCGAACTACTCAAAATTTCTGCTACTGGTTCTCCAGAACTGGTCAGAACCTGCTGAAACCCACCTCTGATCTTAACTCTAGTCTATCGATTCCCTTTTCCAACCAATGATTGTTGGTTCAGTGGAGCTGAACTTTGATTCTTCAAATGAAAGGGTTTCCCCCCCAACTTTCTCTTTTTTCCTTTTACTTAGTCGTTTACTCTTGTATAACAGGAAAGACTCTTGTATAACAGAAAACAGTAACACCCAAAAAGAAAAAGGAAAAAGAGGAGGTGGATTCCAGAGTGCACCATAAAAATCTGCTCTAGGAAATTGTCCTGGACATTTTGAAGGCATTGCAGAGTGCAGTGAAGAAAGAGAATAACAGGACGATCCGTTGTTTGGAGATGAGAAGTCTATCTGAAATAGTTGGATTTTATCCAATGGCAAACTAGAGATTAAGTTGCATTCCTGTCTACGAATATTCGATTAAACCTTTTCTAAACTATGAAATCAAGATTTATTATATGACTATTACCTTTTTTCAGGCATTGATACCGATAACTACCAATGGCCCGCAGAAGTACATCTTAGGCATAGCCCTGTGTATGATGACAGGGTTAATGTAGAAAAAGTTTTCAAAAGTGCACCATGTATAACTTCAGCAATCTATGGCACAACTCCTTGCACAAGAAAAAAACTAGCATTCAGGATGTATTGCTACTCCTGTAACAGCCAAATTAATGATATTGCAGTTAAGTAATAAAATAAATTACATTGTTCTCTGGGTATATCGTATATCATTTGCAGTATTTTATGTATACGAGATATTTAATTTGGGCAATAATTTGTTTTCTTTCCAAATTTCTGTTTATCCCTTTTGCTTAATTGATCAATTTTGGCTCAGGCTGTCTAGCTTTTCACAACCCCACATGCAGAGAGATAACAGGTTTCAGGCATCGTTTGGTTTTCCACTTCCCTTGTGGTCAAAGCACAAAGCACATAAAATGAATGTCAGTTAATTGAGAAACATTTTTGGTCAACTTGCACAGGCTCAAATTCTTAAGTCAGACTCTAACTGTAAGAATTCAGCAATCACCATAAAGAATGGAGAGAGATCCATTCCTTATCCTCTCTCTGTTCTAGTTTTCCTGACTCATATTCATACATCTCGTTTTCTTCTCATTCGCACCCCTTCCCTCATAATCAACATCTTAATCTAGTAACATACTTCGAGGGGCATCTGCAGGAAGGGTCAACAGGACAAATTGGCATTCATGACTTGCCAATCAAATCAAATCAAGTTTATTACAATCAAAGACCAGAGACCAGAACAAAATAAAAACACTCAATGAATGGCATTTAAAAGAAAAAAAGTCTCTGCCGATCAGGCAACTCAGCTTGAATCGTCAGAGCCCTTTGAAAGCATTTTTTACAACCTGTTCGCTGATGAGGTTGTAGAAAAAATGGTTTTAAAAGTAAAAAAAAAAAAATTGGCCACGCCCACCAGACACATTAACACCCCCCACCAAGCCACGCCCACAGAACCGGTAGTAACAAATTTTAGATTTCACCCCTGCTAACTATACTATACTATCAATCCATAAACTGTGAAGGCCTGTAGTCATTAAATACTAAAATTTAAAAAAAGTAATGAAAAAAGGGTTTGCTACATTAGTTGTGTAAAATAGCTATGGTGGATTAATCACATGTTTCCAACAAATCCCCAGTGCTGCTGCGCCAATCAATGCTCTGCTCCTTTTTTCAGATGTGTGGTGTGTGCAATACATGCTCAAAAGGGATGTATCAGGCATGAACAACTCAGCTCACACGGGCAGAATTCAAGCTAACTACTTTATTATGTTCAGCCTGTAACATAGGAATCTTCCAAGTCTGGTACAGTGATGGGTTGCCCCCGGTTCGCACCGGTTCTATAGAACCAGTAGTAAAACTGGCGGGAGGCTCCGCCCACCAACCCCGATGTCATCAGAATGCTTCTGTGCAACGTGATCGAAGCGAGCGCGCTGCGTGGCCCTATTGCGAACCGGTAGTAAAGGTAAGTAAAACCCACCCCTGGTCTGGTAGCACTCTCTTGGGAGTAATTGGATAAGGTTCCCAGGAATTCAAGAAGGTTCTGGTCCTTTTACAGTTGCACAGTGACTCTAGACTAGTTCCATACTTGAACCCTCCTCTCTGCCAGGCTGGGTGCTTCCCCAACAGGGTGAGTCTTCAACTGCTTGACCAAACCTGTTGTTTTGATGCTATTGATCCTCTGCATATTTTAAGCTAAAAACACACAGGTGAAGACCCCAGGACTTCATGGACCCCCTAAGGTCTTGAGCTGTACATAACAATGTGTGTGTGTGTGTGTGTCTGTTTGAGTCAGTGAGATTAGCCACTGAAGTTGAGCTGGTTGCAAAAAACAAAAACCAAAGGTCTCAAACCTAAACTGAATTATAGGTGATGGGAAACAATTGGGAAATCTGAAAAAAAAACCTTGAAGAAAATAATGGCAAACCAGTTCAGTACCATTGTCAAAAGGCAGTCCTCAATGTATGACCACAGTTGAACCCAAAATTTATGTTGCTAAGTGAGACATTTGTTAAGTGAATTTTGCCCCATTTTAGAACTTTTTTTCCTGCAATTGTTACGTGAATCATAGCAGTTGTAACAGTTAGTAACACGGTTGTTAAGTGATCTGGTTTACTCATTGACTTTGCTTGTCAGAAAGCCTCCAAAGGGGATCACATTACTCAGACATAAATATGAGTGACTCAGTTACGAGTCATAAATATGAGTCAGTTGCCAGCTGTCTGAATTTTGATGCATGGGTTTGCTGCAACAGTTGTAAGTATGAAAAAAGGTCATAAGTCACTTCTTTCAGTGATGTTGTAACTTTGAACAGTCACTAAATGAACTGTTATAAGTCGAGGACTACCTGTATATGTGATTACCAGAAGTCAATCTTGACTCAAGGGAGACTTCACATATTTTATTCAGCAAAAATGGAACATGTAGTGCAACACAGAGAAGTATCAGCAGACATAAGAAACCTCAAGTTAAAACTTTAACAGCCAGAAAATGCTGACTGACTGTTGTGTGTGAGGTAAACAAAAAAGAGGGAGGGAGAATACAGTCTCAAAACTGTACATTATTGTTTCTTTGGACAAAAGCACATAGCTTCTGTACCACATTTTGATGCATCCTATTACTCTTAATCCCCTCTAAGGCTTTGATTTACTTCAAAGACTTTTAGCCCCGAGTTTAATTTAAACCAGTAATCCGTTTTTTCAAAAAAAGCAAGTCATTTATATATTTTTATTTTGAGAACCATATTTGGATTTTCTTAACTTGGGAGTGAAGGTCTGAATGTATTCTTCTTCAATTCATTAATTGCTTGTTTCACAATTAAGCCAACCATTTCCAGCCTAAATCAGATTTAGCCCAGTTAGACAAGTTCCACCTGCATCTCAGTCCTTTGGTTGGTCAACTGCAGGAAACACTTTCTTTTACATGGATTGACTTGATAAGGTGTATTTGTTTGAGTGTTCTTACACAGACACTTCTCTCAAACAGTTATGTTAGGAAAGCAGGCACTATCATTTAGCCTAGCTAGATTGAATTAGTTTGTTGGGTGTACATACTAAACAGTGGTGGGTTGCCCCTGGTTCAGACCAATAGTAAAACTGGCAGAAGGCCCCGCCCACCACCCCAGATGTCATCATCAGTGATATGCACATGTGCAGAAGCTTCTGTACATGTGCAAAAGCAAGGCGCGTGTGCGAGCTTTGCTCGTGAGTGTGCACGATCTCATTGCAAACCTGTAGTAAAGGTTAGTAGAACCCACCCCTGATACTAAAAGAATGTAAGGAATGACATTCCTGGTCAAAATACAGTTCTAATTAATAAAGGAGAATATTTGCACCTCAGGCTTGACATGAGAGATCCTTAATGCTCTCTGAGCTTCCTTGTTTTCTTGCAGACATTTCATTACCCAAACTAGGTAACATCATCGATGCACTGATAATGTTACCTAGCTTGGATAATAAAACATCTTCAAGAAAACAAGGAAGCTCAGAGAGCACCAAGGACCTCTCATGGTTCTAATTATAACTGTCCCTGAATGAGGGACAGTTGTATTATGTAGCCACACCACAGCTAATGCCTTCCTTTAAGGAAGGTCAGCAGAAGAAACTTTTGGCCCTCTAAGTTTTCACTTGCATATGTGCTGTTCAGTCAGGAGACCTGTTCTGCTTTTAACTCCAATCTGTATCATGATCTTAAACATGAGATTTTGGCACAATCCAAGTTGGTTCTTACCCCTTTTCTAGACTTTTCAAAGAATTGGACTTATATAGTCATCACTTTATTTATATAATGAGACATGATGGCAGACAGATAGATGAATTCATATTTCCTTCCCAAGTTTATCTGTTACAGAGAACTTTGAAAGCTTCAGAATAATTTATAAAATTAGAGCATATCCCACAGGCTAATTATCAGTCAGGATTAATCACTGGATGAGCCACAATCCAGAATTAATTACAGTTAAAAAAAATTCAGATCTTGATGGATGATGTACTAAAATTACATATTACTTATAAATGCTAAGTGAGAAGAGCAATCTACTAACACGCTGGTTCTAACCATATTGATTTAAATTCAAGCCATGTCATTCCAAGCCATTGTATTTAAGTAAGGAATGCATCACTGTCTAAGTGGCATCAAGCAGGGGATATAAGAAAATAATGTCTGTCTCATTGACTCATCTGTCTGGATGCTTAGCATTAATTGGTACATCGTTTACATCAACAAGGACTCAAAAATTATTTGGCTGCATCCTCTTCTTATTCTTTTCAAAAGTCTTATTATGTTTCATCTTCATTGCTTAAACAAGTCTGATATGCACTGGTCTCATTCAGTAATTTTCATACCTGTTTTATAAAGCAAGGATGGAGATGAATTGTCAGGCCCGGAAGCCATCTTTTACATTTGGGTCTTCAGGCCTGCCACATTTACTGCTGTGGGCAAATTGGGAGGGGGGATTGTATGGAGCATGGGTGATATGTAGTCATAATAACATTCCTCACTCAGAAAGTCAAGGCCATCTTGCCCTGCACCTGGGAGGCTGGAACTGGGAGGCCTGTCCAGTTGGGAACATGCTGTAATTGGACCAAGTGATGGACATGTGGGTCCTGGGCAGGGACTTGAACTTTCCTTTGGGTGAGGAAAACCTGGAACATTTCAGATTCGGGTTTCCCCAGATGTGCCAATATGACGTCTCCAATAAAATATAGCTTTGAGGAAATCCAAGCCCCAGAGTTTCATTTCATTGGTGGTGTTACTTGGAACCCTGACACAAACATCTATAGCCAGAAGTATGAAGGATATAGAGGCCATTGATGCTCTTTTATTTGTATATCTTCCCATTTCCAATTTACCTTACATCATTACAATTAATAATTGGATGGACCTCACACTCCCCCCTCCCCCGAAGCAAGGCAATGTATGTAGTGTTTCCTCTTCTCATTTTTATCTCTACCATAACAATCCTTTGAAGTAGGTGGGTTGAGAGCAAGACAGAGAGAGAGAGACTGGCCCAATATTTCCCAGATAACTTCTATACCAAGGTAGATTTGAACCTGGGTCCCTGATCCAATTCCCTATCACTATATCACATAGATTTTGCTACCACTTGCAAGTACTGTGTTTCTTTTGTGAGGAGAATGTTTCAAGAAGCGTGATTATCCTAGCTAGGAACACTGTTTCAGGGGTGGGTTCTACTTACCTTTACTACTGGTTTGCAATGGGATCACGCGCGCACGCTCGCTTCGCTTGTGCACGCGCCTTGCTTCTGCGCATGTGCAGATCGCCAAGGACAACATCCGGGGCGGTGGGTGGGGTCTCCCACCGGTTTCACTACCGGTTCTTGCGAACTGGTCCAAACCGGGGGCAACCCACCACTGCACTGTTTGGTTCAATCTATAGTAACATCATGAACTGGTTGAGTTATTGGATTAGTCTTTTCCTGTATCTGAAATTCTGACATTTAGACGTTACTGATTTCAATCTGTCTGTCTCTCTCACCTTCTCTTTTTATCTTTATTTTCTACCATTTATATGGCACCTGCTTCCCAGAAGGCTTGCAGCAGGCTTACAATGCTACAGAAATAATAGAAATAATAAAAAAGAGAGGAAGAAATAGTAACCAAAACCCAAGACTAAGGACCATCACTTTCCACAGTCCCATACTGAAGTGATGTGGGAAAGGGTAGGTTAGAAGACCTCTCTGGTATTTTTTAGCTTTATGCTACAGGACAATTAGCTACTCAAGAGTGCCTTGACTATATTAGCAGCAAACAATCTATACTATTTAAAAAACAACAACACGCAGACAGTTCCATGTATACCTATTTAATCATTTAAATAATTTATAGCAAACTCTACCTTTTGAATTGATTTGTACTGAGAAACCAAAAGAAGCATCAAATTTTAAAATTAATAAAAGAAAACCCAAACCAACAGAAGTATCCAAGGAGTGGGATAAAAAAAGGTCAAGATTGCAGCAGTGCACACACACACACACACGTACATATGCACACATGCACACATACGCACACACTGTATACCTGTGACAGTTGGCTATCACCACTTAAAAACAGAAGCAGTAAAAATGACAGATTCAGTTAACATTTTAATGGGATACAACTGAGGTTCTCCCTTGATTTATCTGGCCATTGATGTCTCCCAGAACTGTCTTTTGTCATGGGGTAGCCATTTTGGGAGTGGCTTGCTCTGGATGCCAGTGGTAGCTTAAGGAGTCACAACCGTAACTCAACATTCCCGGTTAACCTACTAGAATAATTATTTTGAGATAGAAGGGAAGGAGGCTACTGGCCGTCTTTAGGGAGAGGATGCCACAGTTGGGTTAGAAGCTAAGAAGATAGCCTCTGGACACCTTTGCAACTAATAATGATCCAGAAACCATTTTAAGGTATAAAGAAGTTCTTGTTGGCAAAAGCTGCCTAAAACCTACTTGGAAAAAAATGACTAACTAATCTGAGCAAAGAATTCCAGGGCCCTGCAGCTGAGAGATAACAGGCTCCCTTGATAAAACCATTTTCTGTACAAAACAGACAGAAGCTGAGCCTACACCTAAAATGTTCAAATTACTTATTAGAGGGAGAGCAATCCCCCATGTAACCCTGACCCATATCTCCTTTTTAAGCAGAAGAGGGAGGGGGTTTTCTTAGGCAAAGATCAAAGTCCTATCTCAACACAAGACAGCTTTCGGTGTTACAGAACCAGCCATCCTTGATTGCTAATTGTATCTTTTCTACTTTGCTTTGAACAATTTGTACATTGTGGGTTATCACATCATCTGGAACAGTTGACCTTGTGGCTCTAGATTTCCTTGGAAATGCGAGTACTTGAGATTATTTAACTTTGTTGTTAGTTGTGAAGTCATGTCTGACCCATCGTGACCCCATGGACAACGTTCCTCCAGGCCTTCCTGTCCTCTACCATCCTCTGGAGTCCATTTAAGCTCACGCCTACTGCTTCAGTGATTCCATCCAGCCACCTCATTCTCTGTCGCCCCCTTCTTCTTTTGCCCTCAATCTTTCCCAGCATTAGGCTCTTCTCCAGTGAGCCCTTCCTTCTCATTAAGTGGCCAAAGTATTTCAGTTTCATCTTCAGGATGTGGCCTTCTAAAGAGCAGTCAGGGTTGATCTGCTCTAGGACTGACTGGTTTGATCGTCTTGCAGTCCAACGGACTCACAGGAGTCTTCTCCAGCACCATAGTTCAAAGGCCTCAATTCTTTGACCCTCAGCCTTTCTTATGGTCCAACTTTCACAACCATACATTGCAACTGGGAAAACCATAGCCTTGACTATACACACTTTTGTTGGCAGGGTGATATCTCTGCTTTTTAGTATGCTTACTAATAAGTTATTTAGCTTATTGGAGAAAAAAGTTAAAAACCTGTAGTTCTGAGTGGAAAAACCAGTGGCCCGGGTGATGCTTAGCGTACTCTGTTTATTATATCACAACAGTGATAATATCATTTCTAACCCTTGGATGCCATAAGTTACTGGGATAAGTCCTGGGAAGCCTGTGGATAGTTTTTTTTTTTTAGCTGCAAATGTATGACTTGGGTTTCTTAGCTCTCTGCAGGAATTCTGAAGAATGACTGCATATTTTATGGCAGGGAAGTAAAGTACAAACCAAAAATATATACTAAAACCACCAGCTTGAAATGCACACCTGTATATTAAATTAAATTAATACTTTATGTAGTTGCTAAATCTACCCGCCTGAATTTCTGAAGTTCCAAATGTAAAGTGGTAAACTCCTAATTTTTCATTATGATGCCCCTTTAATTGTAGGATTGGTTGTTGAAGTCAATCAGCTGTATTTCTTGGGAAGTGATGGAAGGCACTGTGATTTGGATGTGATGGAAGAATTGGCCAATTCAAGAGAGTCCTTTGCAGTCACCTTAATAGCACAAGCCATCTCCTCTTTATATTTCTCCCTGTTAAATTTTGCTCTGTTCATTTAGGCCCTAAATTTTGAATCTTCTTTTTCTCTTCTAAAATGTTAGCCACCCTTCCTAGTTCTGTGTCATTTGCTAATGTGAGAACAGACTACTGTCAATTCTTTCATTTTGATCATCAGTAAAACTATTGAATGGCACAGGTCGGAGGGCAGACTCCCATGGCACTCCAGTTGATACTACTCTCCGGGCTGATGTGGAATTTACTTATGAATATTGTCTACTGTAGGTGCCGTTATTCAGTTAGTTATCCATCCATCAAAAAGTTTATCATTTAGCCCATATGTCAACATTAGTGAGCATATCGTAACAGACTTTCTTGAAAGCCTTGCTGAGATCAAAATACATGATGTCCACAATATTTCCCTGAAACAGCTAAGCCCTCAAAGACAGAGATAATGTTAGTCTGCCATGATTTATTTGTAACTCCCCATACCTATTTTTTTTTTGCTGGCTTTTGTTAATTGATGCATTCCAAGTGCTCACAAACATGATGTTTAATCATCTACTAGAGGTCAATGCCCAGCATAGATATCAGGTCTATAATTTCCCAGATTGTTCCTTTTTTTTTCTTTTTTGAAGATAGGGACGATATTTGCTTTTTTTTAGCCTTCCTGGCCTTGTCAGTTCTATCCCTTGGAACATAAGGCTTGCCACACATTGCTAAAGGAGACCAAAACTTCTGTCCGATTCTAGTTACCTTCAGTATTTATAAGGCTGCATGATTTGATCTGCAAATCCCAGACAATCCCAGGAGGTCAGTGAAAATTTAGCATTTTCTGATCTGCTTTGCTATCATCTACTGGCCCCCTGGGGATTTTTGTGTCTGTGTTCCAAAGATGCTTTTTCAGAGGTACCTGGACTTTGTTTTTCTTTGAAGACATTTCGCTTCTCATCCAAGGAAGCTTCTTCAGCACTGATTTTATTTATTTATTTATTTATTTATTTAAAATTTATATACCGCCCTTCTCCCTGAGGACTCAGGGCGGTGAACAGCCAGAATTAAAAACATACAATACAAATATTAAGAATTGAAAATACATATAAATTTGCCTCCAATTTTAAAAATAACAAACCAATTTAAAAAACGTCTAAAATTTCTTCCTAAGCCAGCCCGGCTTGTTGAAAAAAGTAGGTTTTAAGGGCACGGCGGAAGGCACTGAGGTCTTGAGATCTCCTTATCTCAGGGGGCAGCTGGTTCCAGAGGGTAGGTGCCCCCACAGAGAAGGCTCTCCCCCTGGGAGTCACCAGCCTACATTGTTTGGCTGATGGCACCCTGAGGAGGCGCTCTCTGTGGGAGCGCACGGGTCGGTGGGAGGTCATTTGTGGCAGTAGGCGGTCTCGCAGATAACTAGGCCCTATGCCATGGAGTGCTTTAAAGGTGATAACCAACACCTTGAAGCGCACCCAGAAGACCACCGGGAGCCAGTGCAGCTCGCGCAGGAACGGTGTTACATGGGAGCGCCATGTTGCTCCCGTCACTACCCACGCGGCCGCATTCTGGACCAGTTGAAGCCTCCAGGTGCTCCTCAAGGGGAGCCCCATGTAGAGAGCGTTACAGTAGTCAAGGCGAGAGGTGACAAGGGCATGAGTGACTGTGCACAGGGAATCCCGATCGAGAAAGGGCCGCAACTGGCGACTCAGGCGAACCTGACAAAAGGTCCCCCTGGTCACAGCCGTCAGATGATCCTCCAAGGACAGCTGCCTATCCAGGAGGACTCCCAGATTGCGAGCCCTTTCCGTGGGGGCCAGAGACTCGCCCCCAATAGTCAGTGATGGAGTCAACTGACTATATCGGGATGCCGGGAGCCACAGCCACTCAGTCTTGGAAGGGTTGAGCTTGAGCCTGTTCTTCCCCATCCAGATCCGCACAGCCTCCAGGCACTGGGACATCACTTCAAGGGCATTGTTGGGGTGGTCTGGGGTGGAGATGTACAGCTGGGTGTCGTCAGCGTACTGATGGTATCTCACCCCAAAACCACGGATGATCTCACCCAGCGGCTTCACATAAATGTTGAACAAAAGGGGCGAGAGGACCGATCCCTGTGGCACTCCACAGATAAGAGGCTTCGAGGTTGACCTCTGCCCCCCTGATGAGCTAAAACACCTTTGGGACAACTATGACCTGGATGACTGAGAATCTCCAGAGACATTTGTGGCTGTGGGTGTGTGGGTGTGTCTGAAATCCCTCTTTATTTATTTAAATATATTTATTTATGCATTTTTGAACCACCCATCTCCCTCACAAAGAGACTCTGGGTAGTGTACAATAAAACACTTATAGTTAGTCCTCAATGTACAATCACAAGTATGACCATAAACCCAAAATTTCCATTGCTAAGTACGACAGGTTAAATGAGTTTTGCTCCATTTTATGACCTTTCTTGCCATAGAGGCTAAGGGAATCACTGCAGTTGTTAAGTTAGCAACAGGGTTGTTAAAGCTGAACCTGGAGTCCCTGTTGACTTTTCTTGTTAGAAGTTTGCAAAAAATGATCACATGACTCTGGGACACTGCAGCCATCATAAACCCATGCCAGTTGCCATGGGGATGCTGCAATGGTCATAATAGGAATGTCAATAGCACTTACACTTATATACCACTTCATACTGCTTTACAGCCCTTTCTAATCAGTTTACAGAGTCAGCATATTGCCCCCAACCATCTGGGTCCTCATTTTACTGACCTTGAAAGGATGGAAGGCTGAGTCAACTTTGAACCAGTGGGAATCGAACTGCCAAACTGCTGGCAGCCGGCAGTCAGCAGAAGTAGTTGCAGTACTGCATTCTAACCACTGTACCACCACAGCTCTTAAGTGTAAAACATGGTCATAAGTGATATGTGTAAAAATGTGCAAAAAAAGTCATTTTTTAAAAAAATACAAATACCTAATTCATTCAGAAGATGTTAAAGACTATAGTATAATTGAAACCAGAGGCTTTTGGGATTAATGGAAGGCAACTAGAAAAAAGTCATGGAACTTTATTTCTGTATATGACAACGGCAGTGAGATTATTATATGCTCAAGAGTGGAAAGATTCTATACTATGCACAATGGAGGAATGGTTAGTGAAGATGATGGAACTTGCAGAGACAATATCTATATTTATGGCTGGCTGGGAACCCTATATAGAGTTTTTGTATGAAAAAAGAAATCACTTATGACTTTTGGTTTCGAGGATTGAAAAAAATGAGTAATAGAAAAAAAGTGAACTTTTTTTGTAATCATAATATAAGAGAATTCAAATTTGTACTTGCTGCAAAGGAAATTGGAAAGCTTCTTTTTATTTTGTTTATCCCTTCTTTTCCTTTTCCTTTCTCTGTTTCTTTCTTTGTATCAGTTTGTGTTAGTTTTTAAGTTCTTTTTAAAAGTTTCAATAAGATTTATGGTGTGTGTGTGTGTATAAATAGAATGTAACATTGAAGTGTGAAGAATTATATTTTCATTCCCCTTCATCAACAGACCATCTCAGGGAGTTCTCAGACAATCGGTAGTCTGCACACCACAGCTTGGGAAGAACGGCATTAAAAATGGAAAAGAAGTAGCTGTTTTCAAGATTGCTGGCATAAAGAAAATAATGGGATCATGTTTACAGGAGAGTCTTTCCTTGCAATAAGTCTTGCAAACTTTCAATAGCATGTTAATTGCCACTACAATTTAATTAAAGAATAATAACTGTGGTAGAAAAGCAAGTTGCTTCAAGCATACCAAGACAATGTGATTAACTTTTGGCCCGTAGTTTGGGATGTCATACCATCACTGGAAGGAGATGATGAAAAGCACATGCAGGAAGTTTCTGGAAGTAATAAAATCCATAACTACTTGCAGATGGTGACTGACCATTTAGAAATAAAGGCAAAGTGGCAACAAATGAGATTGTGTTTCTTTGAAGGAGTTTATCAGTTCACCTGTCTATCCTCAGACAGTGATAGACCCAGCACATGATATGACGGAACTGAAACTGGAACCTAGCATGAAATTTGAGCCTTGGAGAACAAATATTAAGTGGAGATAACACTTATATCAAGGAAATTGACATGTTTGAAGTTCTATTCAGATTTTATTTTTTAATTTATTTTTATCTCTCTTTTATTATTTTTATAACTAACTCAAGACGGCAAACATACCCAATATTCCTTTCTGTTCCTATTTTCCTCAAATAACAACCCTGTGAGGTGGGTTGGGCTAAGAGAGAGTGACTGGTCCAAAAGCATGCCTAAAGTGTGACTAGAACTCAAGGTCACCTGGTTTCTGGCATCTCAACCATTAGACCAACTATCACTGTTGTTGTTTTCACAGTACATTTCTGGTTTCACGACAGTGGAAAGAACTAGACTCTGCATTGAGACAATGCCTGTCTGGGGCATGAATAGGATGTCTGCAACATATTACACTTAGTTGCAAGAAGCAATGGATGGAAATTAATCAAGGACAAAACCAACCTAGAACTAAGGAGAAATTTCCTGACAATTAGAACAGTTAATCAATGGAATAACCTGCCTCCAGAAGTTGTCGGTGCTCCAACACCGAAGGTTTTAAAGAAAAGATTGGACAACCATTTGTCTGAAATGGTATATAGGGTTTCCTGCTCGAGCAGCGGGTTGGACGAGAAGACCTCCAAAGTCCCTTCTAATTCTGTTTCAGTCACACTCTCTTCAAGAAGGATGGGATGGAAGTCATGTAAAACCTTGTAGAGGAGGACATGGCATAGTGTAACAACCAATGGTGGGATTCAAGTAATTTAACAACCGGTTCTCTGCCCTAATGATTTCTTCCAACAACCAGTTTGCCAGAAAGTTAACAACCAGTTCTCCCGAAGTGATGCGAACTGGCTGAATCCCACCACTGGTAACAACCATATCTCTTTGCTCTGAGAACTTAGAAGAAGATGGAGTGTATCAATGGTGGGTTGCTCCCGGTTCTGTCTAGTTCTATAGAATTGGTAGTAAATTCAGCGTGAGGCTCGGATTTCATAAATGATGATCTGTGCATATGCAGAAGTGCGTGCGCAGCCCCGTTGCAAACCAGTAGTAAAAATAAGTAGAACCCACCCCAGGACTGTATGTACCATTCTGCTAGATTCTGGTCCACCAAGCAATTAGCAAGTTTTATTGTAAGTACTGGCAATAAACTTTAACAGGCCACAACAGACCTGACAGCATTTTTCTGCATGTGCCTTCCAGAGTTTTGAACTTGCATGTTCCTCCTTTATTAGCTGAGAATTTGGACTGTAGCATGAAAGTTTCTTCTTTAATTTATCCACAGGTGAATCCAGACGACGTCTTCCCATTTTTAAATGATATTTAAACACCTCAGAACATCAGCTACTTTTTAAAAAGGATGTTTAAATATTTTTTTTAAATGTTTATTTTAATATTGTTTAATGTTGCTGTTTACCCTTTGGCAGAGAATCATTTGAAAAACAGACTTGGTAATTCAGGCAGAGAGCAGACAGAGGATTGTTGGAAGCAAAGGCCAAGATATCTGTAAAATGTATTGCTTTATTTGCCTTCTTTGAAAGCTGCTGGCATGTGATTCTCTCAAGCCAGTACTTCAGTTGAGACAAGTTTTCTATGACCATAGACGCAGTTTGCAGTGCCAGAGAATATGTGAAATAATAATTCAGCATGAACAGGCTTCCTTCAAATATTTGGAAAAACAACAAGACAGCTCCACAGACGTGGATTATAATTTCTTGATTGGAACAGATGACTTGCAGATTTTGATGCTATATTTCCCCTTTTTCTTTTGAAACTATTTATAAAGTTATCTTTAGAAGTTACAAGGAAAGAAAAAAGCATAGAAAAGCTCAGGGAAATGCTGTCGTGCTATGATGTGCTGCATCCTGTAAAAATTCTGTTTTCGGGGCTCAGATGTTCATTTTCACCAGGTTGCAACTATGTAGCCTCACAGTCAATTTTTATTATTATTTCTTTATAAAAAGGTATGGCAGGGAGAGTTTCCCAAAGTGTCTTTGGATATGAGATGGGCGGCCAATAAATTTGCCACTCATCTCGTATCCAATGTCTATTTGGGAAACTCTCCCTGCCTCTCCATACCTTTTCCCGCAAACTGTCTCAAAAAGCAGCATTGGGCAAGGAAGCACAACTCCTTCCTATCTACTAAATTTTGAGGGGAGGGTTTCTAAACCATGTATGCAACCTAGGAGTAGGAAAACTACATCTCTCCAGGGATCTTTCAACAGCATTTCCATTAGATTGGATGAAGGAACCGAAGCATCAGAATTGAGTAGCACATGGAAGAACAGGAGTTTCTTGCTTTTATTGTAAACTGGAGAAGACTTTTCTCCTAAGGCAGAGGTAGCCAGCCCTTTTCATTTAACTGTTTTTAATTGAATGCTTAAAAAAATAAATAGATGTATTAGATGGGTTTTTAATGGCTGCAGGGAAATATTCCTAGGAATACAGAATATCAGAGTTGGAAGAGACCGTGCAGGTCTTCTCGTCCAATCCCTGTACCATTTCAAACAAATGGTTGTCCAATTTCTTCTTAACAACCTCCAGTGTTGGAGCATTCACAACTTCTGGAGGCAAGTTGTTCCACTGATTAATTGTTCTCACTGACAAGAAATTTCTCCTTAATTCTAAGTTGTTTCTCTCCTTGATTAATTTCCATTCATTGCTTCTTGTCCTGCCTTCAGGTGCTTTGGAGAATAGGTTGGTTCCCTCTTCTCTGTGACAGCCCCTCAAGTATTGGAAGACTGCTATTACGTCTCCTCTAGTCCTTCTCTTCATTCAGCTAGACATACCCAGCTCCTGCAACTATTCATCGTATGTTTATCCTCCAGCCCCCTAATCATCTTTGTTGCTTTTCTATGCACTCCTAAAATTTCAACATTTTTTTTTTGGTATTGTGGTGACCAAAATTGGATACAGTATTTATTTAATTTTAATTTTATTTATTTATTTTGTCAAGCATATATAAGATAACAGATATAAGTTTAAACATGATTATGAATACAGGAAATTGATACGAATAAATGGGGACAGTAGGACAGGGACGGTAGACACATTGGTGCGCTTATACATGCCCCTTACAGACCTCTTAGGAATGGGATGAGGTCAACAGTAGACAGTCTTAGGTTAAAATTTGGGGGGTTTGGGGATGAAACTGTTAAGGATATTGATGTTGTTTTACCAACCAGCAGAGTAACTGCACAAGGAAACGTTGAGAGCAATGAATAAGAAAACTGGTTTAGCAAAAGTGTACTTTATCGTAGGAAAAAGCAGTAGCGTAGTCATAAACAAATCCCAAGTCTTCACCAATAAATCAGTCCAGTAAATCAGTCCAAACAACTCACTCTGGTTAACAAACCACGATGGTAGCAGATCCATCAACAGATAGCAACCCCTTCACAATAGCAGCTCATAGCAGTTCAGTCACAATAGCAGTAGCAGTTCATAGCAGCAGCAGCCACAATAGCAGTAGCAGTTCATAGCAGCAGCAGCAACTGACCAGGTTACAATACTTTGTTTAAATATACTCCCAACTAGTCATTATCCCATTACAGCATGACTCAGCAAGAACGTAACATTTACAGCTTAAAGTTACAGTATATATATATTGCCTGGACAACTGGTTCTAACATTATATACATCATATAGAATCCTAACAGAAACCACAGAGTCAGGTAGTACATTCCAGGCATTGACCACTCTGTTGCTGAAGTCATATTTTCTGCAATCCAGTTTGGAGTGGTTTACCTTAAGTTTGTATCTATTGTGTGCTGGTGTATTGTTGTGGTTGAAGCTGTAGTGGTCATTGACAGGTAGGATGTTGTAGCAGATAATTTTATGTACTACGATTAGGTTGGATTAGTATTCCAAGTGTGGTCTTACCAAGTCAGTATAAAGCGGTCGTAACACTTCACATGACCTTGATACTATCCCTCTGACAGAGTAGAAGAAAACATGCCTTGAGAGGCCTTTTAGGTGTGTAGTTGTAGTTCACAGTTGCATCTATGAAAGGACAAGGCCAGGAAATGTAACTGAGTGGGAAACAGAATTTCCATAAACCATTTTTTGTTTCAACTGGCTCCAAAATAGGTTTCATGATGGGCTGATTTTGCTCTTGATCTTTTCCTGCTAGTGGGCTTTGGGTTGTGTCTTTCCAACAGGGCTGCCCTTGAAGAAGAACAATTGCTACTTACAATTATATGTTTACCATTTTTCCAGTAAAAGGATATGCAGGCCAGGCCAGGCCAGAGGGGGTTGATGGAGCAGAGGAATTGGCCTCTGGCCAGAGTTTGCGGCATAGGAATCCATCTGGAGCTTAGAGCAGGGAGAGAGTAAGCTCTTCCTCCCGCTTGTAAATTTTACTTTCAAGGCAATTTCCTAGCTCTCTGTACAAACACAGCACCTTCTTATTATCTGTTGCCAACTTGTACTTAGCATCATGATCTTAAAAAAAAAAACACCTCCCTCCCATATTTGTTGGCAGTAAAGAGAAATGTCAAAGTCAATTGCTTTAAGTTAGTTCAAGTGTTAAAAGGGAAACACACAAAAGCAACAAAGGATGAAGCCAGCGGAATCTTTCCTGTCCTGACTCTGCTGAGTTGAACCCACCGTGGGGGAAATCTGGACTGAAGTAAAAAAAAAAACCTGGCAGATGATTATTTCCATCGTAACCCCAAAGTGTGGGTCAGTGGGCAAAAGTCACAGTGCAAGACCATCTTAAATGCACACTTGCTTCAGAGGTCTAGTTCACAGCACATGAGGTGCCATAGTTCTGATCCCAATCAGGTTGCAACAGGTTGGTTGGCTGGCTGGCCTGGCCATTCCGTGGGCTGCCCTGCTTAGTTCTGCAATGCAGTTAGTTGGATCATTTCTTGAAGACTTAGCCATAGTTTGCAAAGACTGAATGGACTGGTGGAGATGTTTACTTCTTCATGGATATCAGACACCAGTCCACTCCACTCAAAGACATGGGACTGGCATAACCATAACAGGCAGGGGTCTCCAATCGTGGCAACTTTAAGGCTGGAGGACTTCAACTCCCAGAATTTTGGGATACTAACTTATCAACTGCAGCTTTGCTAGCTGGGGAATTCTGGGAGTTGAAGTCCTCCAGTTGTTGTGGTCCGCTGGCAGCCTGCGGAGCTGGCAGCAGAGTCAGACAGTGTGGAGTCTGGGGAAGGGCTCTGCGTTGGAGGCAGAGATGGGGCCAGGGCCATCCGGGAGTTATGTGCTGACTCCAGAGCCTCCTGACCCTGATTCAGCAAGGCAGAGGAACAGGGGAGCCTGTTCCCAGTGCGCACATATGCAGAGCTGCCAGAAGGCTAGAACAGTTAAGACAAAAGGGGCAACTTGGGAGTAAGGCTTGGAGATGATTGGCCCCTCTCATAAGACATAAAGGAGGAGCAAAGGACGTGAGCCTTTGCAGGAAGCAACTTTGTTTGTGCTGGACAGTTTAAATTCTGAAACTCCGTTTTGACTCTGTGCTCCATGTGGCCTTGAAAAACTAATTGCCAATTAGGTCTTTGGCAGCATGTCAAGGGAGATAAAGGTGGGTGCTTATCAGCCTTATCCCGAAGGACTGTGGCAGACTTCTGTCGGACTCTTTACAAACTGTTTGTGACTCATCACGGCCTGTGAATGAACAGAATTCACAGCCGTTGAAATAAAAAGAAGGTTTTTGGGACTAACTGTGTGCTTTTTACTGTCCCAGGAAGCCTAAGTCAGAACACCAGCCTTAAAGTTGCCAAGGTTGGAGACCCCTAATAGCAGGCAACAACTGTCTCAGGCAGCAGGTGGTAGAAGCAAGAGAAGCAACAATGGCAAGAGTGTTGGGTGTTTGTCCCAACCTCTTGGATAATCCCCTTTCTGGTGGAGGTGGGAGGGATATAGTAGTTTATGCCAAACAGTTTATCTGGCCTACTGGCCTCACATGTGTAGTAAGAGATCTTTCCATTGGTAGCATTTGATTAAATTCCAACTTCTTTACAGGTAGTCCTCAACTTACAACAGTTTATTTAGTGACTATTTAAAGTTGCAACAGCACTGAAAAATGTGAATTATGACTCCTTTCACAGTTATGATCTTTGCAGCATCTCCATGATCATCTGATCAAAATTCAGATGCTTGGCAACTCGTTCATATTTATAACCACTGCCATGGCCCCAGGTCATGTGATCTCCTTTAGCGACCTTCTGACAAGCAAAGTCAATGGGGAAGCCAGATTCACTTAACAACCGGGTTACTAACTTGTCAATTGCAGTGGTTCACTTAACGACTATGGCAAGAAAAGTTGTAAAATGAGGCAAAACTCACTGAACAAATGTCTCATTAAACAACAGAAATTTTGGGCTCAATTGTGGTTGTACGTTTAAGACTACCTCTCTATGACATGGGGCTCAGGCAGTATTTCATCCTTTGCTTGAAGCAATAACATTTCTTGAGGAGGTCTTGTCTTCTTTTATGGTGATTGGATCAAAATTTCAAGATTTGTCTGCCTATATTCTAGAAAGCAGACTTGATTGATTGATTGATTGATTGAATTTATTCAATTCATTCATTCATTCAATTTACATGCCACCCATCTCACTATCCAAAGTTGATATTATCTAGAATTGATAAAATATGGTTTAAGGAGTTTTATATTGGTTACTCCACTCTTCCAAGCACCTTAAATCGTATCCTTCTTCTTTGCTTAGAACAGGGGTCAGCAACCTGCGGTTCTGAAGCCGCATGTGGCTCTTTCATCCCTCTACTGCGGCTCCCTGTTGCTGGTCGGCTCTACAATTGATAGGGCTTTCAGTTAGGACAGGTAGAGGAAAAAGGATGCCCTGCTAGGAGAAGACTCTGTGGTGGGGGAACCGGACTTCTGGTCAGCTCCAGAATTGAATGAGAGCTTCTGATTAGGACCTTTGTGGCTCTTTGAGTGCTTAAGGTTGCCAACCCCTGGCTTAGATGTTGGGTCTGTGGGATTGATGAATCCATTTTCCTTTATTTGATTCTTTTTTTCATTGCAGGTTCTTTGATCTCATTTAGGAATATTTTTTTCGGGTTTTGTTAAGATGTTATTGAACAGCATTCTTATCCATGCTTACCCTTCACAAAACCTCATCTAGTGAATTTATTTGGATGAAGGACCACTTGGAAAGCCTACACTGACATTTTTGGCAGAGAGAGAGAGAGAAAAAAAAAACAGGTTTAAAATGTCTAAAAAAAAGAAGGAAGGAGTGACACTGCTCTGGTTTTCCCGAGCTTAAAATTACAGCTTGAAAAATATCCCCTTTATGTTTAGTCTGGATACATAGCTTGGAGATGTTCAGTTACTTTCAGGTTTGTGACTTTTATTCAGGAATAACTTCTAGACAGTGACAATTAGATTTATATACTTCTTTGATTACTTAGGTTCCTGTAACTAAAAGCAGGAAATGACTGCCTTCAGGCACAGTTCCCCACAGTCAACATATTGTGTACTGTATATGGATTCTTTCTGAAAATTGGACTGGTACAATCTTATGCCTCAGTCAGAATGACAGTCTGGGGAACTAACAATCCCAGCATGTATGAAAACAGTTTGGAAGCACACTTTTTTTTAGTGTGAATTGTGCATCTGTACCTGGGTCTTTTTCAGGTTGGAAGTCACCCCACTTTGATGCTCCATGCACATGAATACTGCATTGAATACAGCATCCAGTTTTGGTCACCACACTACAAAAAAGATGTTGAGACCAGGGGTGGGTTCTACTTACCTTTACTACCAGTTTGCAACGGGATCACGCCTTGCTTCTGCGCATGCGCAGATCGCTTCTGATGACGTCAGGGTCAGTGGGAGGAGCCTCCCACCAGTTTTACTACCGGTTCTAGAGAACCGGTCTGAATCAGGGGCAACCCACCACTAGTTGAGACCCTAGAAAGAGTGCAGAGAAGAATAACCAAGATGATTAGGGGACTGGACTGGAGGCTTAAACATATAAAGAATGGTTACAGGAGCTGGACATTGATAGTCTAGTGAAGAGAAGGACCACGGGAGATATGGGAGCAGGAGACCATGTGGCTGCTGGCTCACTTCTTCCAGCACCGGAGCGGCACCTGAGCAGGACACCAAGCAACACAGCCAGGCAAAACACTCCGTTTCCAAGCGCGTTCCCAATAGGCACACCCTTTGGAGTGAATTGCCCCCGGATATTCGTAACATCTCAGCTCTCCGGGTCTTTCGCTGTGCCCTTAAGACCCTACTGTTCTGACAGGTGGGGCTATCTAATTGAATGATTTTAAATCGGGTTTTAACTTTGGGTTTTAAAATTCGGCCAAAACTATTTAATGAATTTTAATTAATTTTAACTCTGATACTGTATATTTATGTTTTAATTGGCTGTACACCGCCCCGAGTCCTTCAGGAGGAAGGCGGTATATAAATAAAATAATAATAATAATAATAATAATAATAATAATAATAATAATAATATACTTTTTGCCTGAACGGAGAAATGAGAGAGAATCAAAGCTTTATCTGCTTCCAAATGGGATGCTTTGAAATGGAGTGTCCCATTTGTAAGCAGACGAAGCTTCATCTCCCTCTGGGCAAAAAGTGTGCAGTGGAGCCAGAGGTAGGGGGGGGGGGGGGGGGGTGGGGAGGAGGCAGGCAATCTCAATATGCCACCCACTCCATCCCACTGTCTCTTGGCTTGTTTGTGGCAGGTGCCTACATGGGCCGTTGGGATCACCTATCCTCCGTCCCCCGTGCCTCTGCCTGCTGCCAGTGACACTGCACAAGCCTCTCGTGAGCCAGATAGCCATGCAGCATGTCCAGACTGCCTTTCTCTCCCTCACCTCTGCCTCCATGCTTGGACTTACAGGTATCTGTTCTGCGCCAAGGGGCCGGCGGGCCATGCCCATACCCTGGGCTTATTTTCGGGGTAGGGCTTATATTATGCCCACCCCAAAAAATCAGGTTAAGGCTTGTTTTTGGGGCGAGTCTTATTTTTGGAGAAACATGTGTGTACACACAGACACACACACACAGACACACACACACACACTCTCACACACACCAGAATTAGATGCAGCTGGTACATGACATGGATTTCTGTGAAAATCTTCTTGGCATGGCTAACACCTGCTCCTTAAGTAGAAGCTATTAGTAGGACTTTCAAACTGTGCACCAGCTCTGTTTCTACGACTACTCTGTATTACTTCACCCAGGGTCAAAGATGGAATAGCACCAGATCCAGAAGACCTAAACCCAGAGCCATTCAGCCTTGTGGGGGTTAAATTGAAGACTTTACTTTCAGGACTCCACAACCTCCAGGCATAGGGAAAGAACTTGATTGCATTACATGGATGACCAGAGACCGAGATATACAATTGAGTATGATCAGCATAGCTGATAACAGTTTACTCCATGCTGATGAATGAGCTCACCTAACGACTTTGTGTAGATGTTAAACAGGAGTGGGAAGAACGCTGAGCCTGAGGCACCCTGTAGGACAGGAATCTACAACTTCAACCCTCCCTTCTCACCAACCCTGACTTGAAATTTTGTTAAAGAAACAATGAAAACTATCATCAAACCATGCCTCACCTTCTCAATCCCTTAAACCAGGGGTGGGCAACTGTGGCCCTTTTACAACCTGTGGACTTCAACTCCCAGAATTCCTGAGATAGGCAAGCTGGCTCAGGAATTCTGGGAGTTGAAGTCCACAGGTCATAAAGGGGCCATATTTGCCCACCCCTGCCCTAAACCAAGGATACTTCAGAAAGATCAAGCAGGGCCAGGCTGGATGTACCACCTCCATCTAAAACTGAAGGCTTCAACTTTATTTCATCCACCATTACACAATGATGGATACTTTTACAGAATAGTTAGTACCGAACCATCCAGAGGTGGGTTCTACTTACCTTTACTACCGGTTTGCAACGGGAGCGTGCGCTTCTGCGCATGCACAGATCACCCATGATGATGTCGTGGCAGGTGGGCAGAGCCTCCCACCAGTTTTACTACCAGTTCTGTAGAACCGGAGCAAACTGAGAGCAAACCACCACTGGAACCATCATGAAACCTTGCTCCAATGGGCTAGTTTGGCACTGTGGAAGTGTAATAGATGTGCTTTTACAAAACAACTGCCATTACAGAGGTTGCCTGTCACAAAATAACTTCCATGGCGATCATAGCCAACCAGAAAATACCCCTTTAACAGAAGCAAATTTGATTTCCACTTACCTTTCTATCTCCCCAGATGCTGCTTTCCAGCCTATTTTATCTCTGTATTTACTGGAGACAGAAATGGGGGAATTGGGAACTTGAGTAAAAGCTTGAAAGGTTAGTGGCATATTTAACTATATAAAATTTCCACTCCATCATGGCACTCAATTCTGAGGCATTCTTCCATCCAGGCACATATCAACCCCCAATTTGCTGCCCCAGTGATATTTCAGAGCAGACTTCTCTATGTCTAGCAAAAGCTGAAGTTCCTCTCATTTTTGCAGGCTCTCTAGAAAGGCCCATTTGGCCAATGGTTTAGGTTTAGGTTTAGGTTTAAAGAGAAAGAATTCTTCAACAAATGGAGCCCATGTAAATGACTTCTGTAACCTCAATTTTACAATTCAGCATTTCTGAGGTCAATAATTTACAGTAATAAGCAGTGGGGATGGCACCAGGTTTGCGTAGGCTGAGTTAAATTTGGGCTGAAAAAAAGAAGAGACAGAGAGCAATACAGGTTATAATTAACAAGAACTGAAATGCACCATATGAGGAGGAGGGTCTGGAGTCTGGGTGGACCTTCAAGCACAAGCAATGTGACAGGTTGTTCTCTGCCAAACATTGTTGGGTCCTTCTGACTGTTTGGAGGCCACTCAGCTGCTTTGTTTTCAGCCTGTCCGAAGAATAAACAGCAGTCTTAAGCAGCAGCACCAAACATTTCCCAATATGAAGAAATAACGTCTTGTTGTGCATGCTTTCTGGATAGCTGAGTTTGTAGTTTGGATAAGATCATGTGAGTTGGGCAAGGAAAAGTGTCAGTTACTACCCACAGAAGATACAAGTTCTGCAATCTTACTTTTCAAACTGTTCAGTGATAAATAGTCAGGAAAAAAAACACCATTTTTTTTCCTTTTGAATAAAAATTTCACCTTATCACTATTCTGTTTTGACTTATCAGCTGTGCTGTTGATACAAGTTGCAATGGTCATCATAATTAAAATTATATTCAGATATAGAAAGGAGAAGTAACTCTCTTGCATGTTCCCAAATGCTTATCTGTGTGCTTGCTTGTTTATTTAAAATTATATTGGTATCTAGTGTTCCATCTGAGAATCTCATTGGCCTAAGAGAGATTAGTGGAAATTTAATATTTGAATCTGGCTTCAACAGATTATGATGCTGGCACAGTTCAAAAATCACACGATAAATGATAAAGAGCATATATTCACAGATGTACAAACTTCTGAAATTTATTTACTGTATGTGTGACAAAGGCAGCTTGCGTAAAATTTTAAAACAATAGAAGTAATAAACTGAGAGCAATACAATAAAAATAGTACCTGTAGCAAAACAGCAGCTACTTTGAACAGTAGTGAAATAAAAGCATACTAAACACGATTAAAATAGGGCTATCAGATCTGGATTGCAAAAATTTGGATGTTCACAAGATGGCAACCAAGAGTTTGCATTTTCTGCATTTGTTTATTGTCACTTAGTGATTGCCTGGACTTTTGTAGCACAGATCTTTGGTACTGTAAAGAGAAAGAAAGACAACCTTGACAGATATATTCAGGAATTGTTACCTATACAAAAGAGTCTAAAGCATTTTTTAAAATCCAGAACAATGAGATAACTTTCCAAAGTGGCTCAAGCAAGATATCTCCTTAATTCACTGAACTATAAGAATGAAAAGGAGCTACATCACAATCAGACTTACAAAATTTTGGAACATTGCAATACCTTAGCTGAAAAAACATGGTTGTTTTCAACAACCTGCTGGCCTGTTTTTTTCTCTTTCTGCTTGCAAGTTGTCTGTTAGCCTGTTTGTATCGAGCATCTTCCACCTCTAGACAAGAATATTTCCATCTTAAATTTCTGCAGCTTGTTATTATTGTTCTTAAATTTTTAATACAGTCATAGTAGTTGTGGACTTGCTGTGATTATAAATGAATTCAAAGCTCGGGGTGGGGAATAAATTATAATCATATAACATCTAACACATGTATCATTCATTCATTCATTCATTCATTCATTCAATTTCAATAGTTGTCCAACTCAACCACAAAACTCTGGATGGCTTACAATTCTAAAATTATAAAACTTTACATTTTTAAAAAAAATCTGCAAAATAAATACAAACAGCAGCAGTGATGTTTAATCAACTAATAGTAAAATGAAGAAACTGAGCCCATTGAACATTTAATGGTATTAAATTAAATGTGACAGACAATCACACTGAAGCAGTGTGGTTCACTCTCCTAGAAGAAGCGCCAAGATCTAACAAATCTAGGCAGATATGTAATATTGAAACATTCAAAGGCTCTTCATTCTGGTTGCTAGGGAACACTTCACACTTAATGGTGGTCCTTCAGAGGCAGAACTTTCATAGAGAAAGCACAAACAGAGGAACTAACCAAATAGGAAATATAATTTAACCCTTAGCTGGTAGCTGTGAAATGCCTTTCTTACAGTTTCATTTTTGTTTTGTCTTATTTTCAATTGTCTTAAAGACACATAAAGTTTGTCTTACTCATCAGAGTTTCTCATGATAGCTGGAGATATTTTTTTCTTCAGATGTGCTGATAGATCATTCTGGGCTTTTGCAAGACCCTGCCTATGGTGCAAATAGCAAGCCAACATAGATAAGCTATTCACTTCAAATGGACCTGTGGCTTTCTTTTGTCAGGTATATACTTTTATCTCTTCCAGTATTCTGATCCATGATCAATTAAATTCATAAATAATAATTCATTAATAATACTGCAAAAACCAGAATGTTTTAAATTATGATTTGTTGAACAGGCCATAGTGACTTAGTTAATAGTAAGCACAATGGCTGGATCTATATATCACATTAAAACAATCCCCAAACTACTGAATGCTATTTGTAAACTGGGCCATATAGGTACAGTGATGGTTTAAATATATATTGTTTAATATTAAATTTTTTTATTAAATAATAAATTTAATATTAAATATTAAACTTGACCTTGTGATATACAGGGCATCCAGAAAGTAGATTTATGAGGGGAAAAAAGTGAATTTCAACAACTGTAGAATCAGGCTGCAGTATAACAAAATTGACAAAAGTGAAGGGGATCTGAATACTTTCTGAATACACTGTATCAAAGGAAGATATTTCCATATGATGTATTTGTGCAATTCAGTATCTGATGGTTGAAGTCAGGTCTGAAAACGGTTTCCATTTCCTCTTCGCTCAACTGAGCTGTACCTATAATCATGGGAAAGCTAGATATTTTTTGCTTGAAACAAATCCTGTTGGGAATTCTTACCTCGGTTTCCTCTCACTTCTCTCTGCATAAAGATTCAATCACTATAGCCCTGGTATTAGCATTGCAAGGGATAGCAGAAATGAAGACAATCATGAGGTGGCCTCAATTGCTTTTCAGAGACTGTGGAGTTGGAAAGCTATTCATCGTTCCTATCACCCATCTCCTCCCACTTATGACTGTATGACTGTAACCTTGATGCTAGTATCCTTAAGATTTATATTGACTGTTTCCTAATGTGATTTGATTGCTTATTTGTTCCCTATGACTACCATTAAGTGTTGTAAGTGTTGTACCTTATGATTCTTATGATTCTTGATGAATGAATCTTTTCTTTTATGTACATCGAGAGCATATGCACCGAAACAAATTCCTTGTGTGTCCAATCACACTTGGCCAATAAAGAATTCTATTCTATTCTATTCTATTCTATTCTATTCTATTCTATTCTAT
>WNWU01000030.1:15569078-15583876 GCA_012654045.1 Ptyas mucosa
TATTCTATTCTATTCTATTCTATTCTATTCTATTCTATTCTATTCGTTTGGTGAGCCAATTTTTCATACTTACCATCCCTTTCCTTTCAGTTTTGCAACCCTGCATAAATGTTTACCCTGCAAGAATTCTTGGTTAATAATTAACATCGTTTTTTTTTTAATGCCTTCATGGTATTCTCCTGGACTAAATTTGTCCCCCACCCCCAATACCTTCTTTGTCAAAGGAGGGCTTATTTTTCTGATAAATGGTTATTGCAATTATTTGGTGCAGCACCCAGAGACTTTTGGAGGTCTTCTAGCTAAAATTATGGTCCCACTATTGCAGGGTTGTGTGTGTGTGTGTGTGTGTGTGTGTGTTTGTATTTAACATATTATTTATAAGCCATCAGCCAATGCTTAGATGAAGAGAAATGGAAATTAAAGCAATTTTTTCCAGAGGTTTTTGCTAGTTTTCAAATGCAATCAATGCAGCTTGATTCTGCTTGCTTCTTAATTCAGTCTGAAAAGCCTGCAGTCCTACTTACAAACAAAGAAGCTTCATAGAACTTTCCGATTTGAATAGGTAAGTGTAGGATAGAACCATGCCAAAAGCAATTTATCCAAACATTCTGCATTACAGAAGAAAAAGGCACCTGCAGATATTTTGGATTTGTCAGGGAGAAGACAAATGGAGAGCCTACTTCTACATCATTTGTGTAGTGATACAATGTGATTTGTCAAAGGCTTTGTTGATATGCTTCATATCATCTCTAAGTCGCATTTGGCAGTTCCATTTGCCAAAAAAAAAAAGTTTCTGTGCTTCTGTTGAACATGTTCAAATCAGGGGTGAAATGCTACCGGTTCGGACCAGTTCGGGTGAACCGGTAGTAAAAAATGCTACTGGTTTGGGCAAACTGGTATTTCCGATGATCAGCTGTGCTGCGCAATTTATATGCTGGAGAGCAGGAAATCCTGCTGTGAATTTAAATCGCGCGGCACAACTGTTGCCCCCCTCGCTGTTCTACTTACCTTTGTTTGCAGACTCAGAAAAGGCTTCTTAATCCTCCTTTTTCTGTGCTGCGCGGTAGCGCCTGCAGTCCACATACACATGAAGCACATGTTTGGAGCATACCACGCATACGCACGCAAAGTGAACTGGTAGCGAAGCGAACCTGTAGCAGACTTCAGAGCATTTCACCCCTGGTTCAAATGGTTCTGTGCCTGAATTCCCCCTACACAAGCCTAGAGAGCATCAAGGGCTCCACAGTACGACCTTAAATATATTCTCCTCTATTGAAAAGTGGAAAAGCCTCTTTCAGCTCTTCCATTCCCTGGCTCTTTACATTTACCTAAGATTAGCAGGCTTGAGCATTGCACATGTTCAGAAGTTTATTCTGGTATCAAAACTAGATGAAGAAGCTTCCAATTGAGGTAATAGAAGCCAGGTGCCTGCTTTGTTTTAGACGTGATTCATTTAGAAGCTTTCACAGACCTGTGGCTTAAATCTATGCAATGAAGCTGCAGCCTTGTGTGACTCACTTGAGGAGGTGTGCAGAACAACATCCCTTCCAGCTCATACCCCAAGTTATATCTGAATAGGCATATTTCAGAAATGTCTTGGGGAGGGAAACACTATCCACTTCCACATAGCTCCACCAACATTGGAACAGGGCCCCCAAAGCAGTGGTGAAATGTAAAATTTGTTACTACCAGTTCTGTGGGTGTGGCTTGGTGGGCAGTAATGTGACTGGGTGGGCGTGGCCAACTTCTTTTTGTTTTTACTTTTAAAAGCATTTTGGCCAAAGAGGTTGTGAAAAAAATGCTTTTAAAAGGCTCTGATGATCCCAGCTGAGTTGCCTGATCATCAGAGGCTTTTTATTCTTTTAAAAACATTTTTTCTACAACCTCTTCAGCTGAAGAGGTTGTAAAATATATGCTTTGAAAAGCCTCTGACGATCAGGCAATTCAGCTGGGATCATCAGAGCCTTTTAAAAGCATTTTTCTACAACCTCTTCAGCCAAAGAGGTTGTAGAAAAAAATGCTTTTAAAAGCCTCTGACAATCCCAGCTGAGCCGTGTGATCATCAGAGGCTTTTTTTTTTACTTTTAAAAGCATTTTTTCAGCCAAAGAGGTTGTAGAAAAAAATGCTTTTAAAAGTAAAAAAAAAAGGCTCTGATGATTGTGTGGCTCAGCTGGGCATGGGGGGAGGGGAGGGATTTTTGCAACTGGTTCTCCGAACCACCTGCTGTCATCGCTACCGGATTGGGCAATCCAGTCTGAACCGGGAACCCAAAGTCTTCCACACAACTAGAATGAAAAAGTTTCTATTCTTGATGTGAACATACACTGTGTGCACAATTATTAGGCAAGTTTTTATGCATATTTTTATGCATATTTTCCACCTCCAAGCTCTATAAACTTGCATGCTTAGCAGATATAAGCATATCAGGTGATGTGTATTTATGTAATGAGGGAGAGTGTCAGCTAAGGAGATCAACACCCTATATCCAGGTCTGCATAATTATTAGGCGTCTTCTTTTCCTCAGGCAAAATGGGCCAAAAAAGAGATTTAACTGACTGTTAAAATCAAAAATTGTAAAAAGTCTTTCAGAGGGATGCAGCACTCTTGAAATTGCTAAAATATTGGGGCATGATCACAGAACCACCACACATTTTGTTGCAAATAGTCAACACGGTTGCAAGAAATGTGTTGAGAAAAAAAAAATTAACTGCCAAAGATTTGAGAAGAATCAAATGTGAAGCTACCAGGAACCCATTATCCTCCAGTGCTGTCATATTCCAGAACTGCAACCTACCTGGAGTCCCCAGAAGTACAAGGTGTTCAGTGCTCAGAGACATGGCCAAGGTAAGGAAGGCTGGAACACGATCACTACTGAACAAGACACATAAGTTGAAATGGTAACCCTGGGAAACAGTACACCTCTCTGAACAGTGTCTTGGAGGCTGTGGTTGTTGCTGCACAAAAAGTTGATCATCAAGAAATCAAGAAACTGACAGACTCCATGAATGGAAGGCTTATGACTGTTATTAAAAAGAAGGGTGGTTATATTGGTCATTGATTTTTTTATATGTGTGAAACATTTGTGTTTGTCACAAATGTGTGAAGCATTTATTTGTACATTTTGAGTTGTTTGTTTAATCTCACTTTACCAGATGCAAATAAACAAGTGAGATGGGTGAATTTTCATTTTTATTTAGTTCATAATAATTCTGCATACTAATAGTTGCCCAATAATTGTGTACGCATAGATATTCTCCTAAGAAAGCCAAAACCTCACTTTTACTTTCTTAAATATTCAGTTTTGAAGTTTATTAACATTTTGGATTGACCGAGAGCGCTGTAGTTGTTCAATAATAAAAATTAATCCTCCAAAAAACAACTTGCCTAATAATTATGGACACATTGTAAAAACACTTGGTTTGCCTTGGTTGATTGGGCATGTAGAAGAAGGCTTACATTTGGGTTGCAGATTGAGTGTTTGTCTTCTTAATCTTTTTCCTGGTAGCGTAGTACCTTACATAAGGTACATAAGGAAGAGATACAATAAATTCTGTTACTCATTTACTCTAGCTAAATATGAACAATTAAACAATTAAATTAGTGGGTTAAAAACAACAAAAACATTGTCCCCTTTCTCTTTCCTTAGTTTTGTTGGCATTGGAGCAGGGAAGATGCATAAAGAAAACTAAACCTCAGGAATTAAATTAGCAACTCAAAAACATACATTGAAATTATATGTTGAGAATATTGTAATTATAATTACTCAGAATTATAGCAATTCTTTAGAATTGCTAATGGAATACCTACAGCAGTGTGGTTTGATATTAGGATATTGGATCAACAAGGATACAGCTGAAATGATGACTTGAGGCTTAACCAGTAGTGGGATTTAAGTAATTTAACAACCGGTTCTCTGCCCTAATGATTTCTTCCAACAACCAGTTTGCCAAACTGCTCAGAAAGTTAACAACTGGTTCTCCCGAAGTGGTGCGAACCGGCTGAAACCCACCACTGGGCTTAATGGAATAATATTGGTACCAAGTAGTGGGGTTTAATATTGCTGCTAAATAGTTAAACATCTGAAATCTATTTGACCAAAATTAATTTTTAAAAAAACCCATTTGCAAATTATTATTTTACAGATCTGGAAGAATAGAGCAGTAGATATTTCAAGGAGACAATTGAAACTGCTTTGATTGGGAAGAAATGAAGCTGTGAAGGTGACTGTTCTACTGTGGCTAGAATTTCTGTTCCAAACAATTCCCATAAAACTTGAAAATAAGATATAAAATGACTGGCAGAGACAAATAACAAATTTCAGATGCTCCAATAAAAGCCTGAGGATTAAATTCAAGCTATTACAGGATTTGAAAGACTCATGTAGTCTGCCAGTTCCACATTCTAAGATTCTATAATCAGGCTAGCAGCTTGGACTGCAGATTAGAGCATGTCCATGTCACCTAATGATCGGGTGGTCTCTATTGAGGGAGAGAGACTCCCAAATGGTCTGCCCAAGAATCTCTGGGCCAATGCAGACAGATATAAACAAGTCTATAAGAGATTGTGCAACAATAATCAGCATGTTAAAACCCTGGGATAAATGCAGAGAACGAATCAGTCCAACTGATACCCTCTTGCCTCATTACTGAATATTCCTCATGAAGAGGACAGCACAAAGAAATGTACTCAATGGAGAACTAACCAATTAAATTGCAATATTTGATTATTTACAAGACAAAGATGAATTCTGGAATGCTCAAAACCTTCCAGCCAGTCATGGTAACTTCAAATAAAAACTGCATTAGAAGAATGGCAAAAAGAAGGGACAATACTTAGAGACCCAACTGAATTCAAAAGCTTGTAACATGCAACATAAAACATTTACTGGGCCTAATTTATTGTTAGCGAGGTGTGACTCAGGAAGCAAACAAATTAAACAGTGAATGGTTAAATGAAGGCTGAATTTAGATACAGTAATTGATATTCCACAATGGCATTTCAATTATATTCACATTGAATTTAATTGAAATCAGTACTAGAACAATGTACCAGCAGTGTACCTGTTTATACCTCTTATACCTGTTTACAAAGTATACAACAAAGATGTTTTACTGCTGATGTATTACTCCAGCTATTGATTGCTAAAATGGACAATTTGTTCTCCAAAATTGCTTGGAGATGTAGCAACCAGGATCATTTTTGTATAACTGATGGGAATGCTATAAAGCTCAACAATTTGGGGAAAGGATTTGTAATTAAATGATATAAATTCTAAAAGGTGAATTTTCTTTACAACCTAACATCTTTTTATTCGACATTGCTAAACTTTATATCCCCACGAGTCTACTGAGCAATTTTTGTATATGCTAACGGCTGGAAGGATGCATTACGTTTCTTACTAGAAAGTACCTATAATTGCTTCTTTAGAAGAAGGGCTATTTGAGTCCTCTACATATGCTTTGAGGTTTATAACAACCTTTCATATAAAAATTAAATCTGACATGGAGTGTATTTCAACTTGGAAACCATTTTTAGATTATAATTCTGCATATAGGACGGTACCATATCTTAAATCTGGGTTTCTCTGAATGCACCTTTGGATCAAGACTTGATTTGCTAATTTTGTTGGTTTACTCTATTGTTATTTTTGTTCACCGTTTATAGCAGAGGTGGGGAATGATGGCCCACTTACGGACTCCAACTCCCAGAATTCCTGAGCCAAGAATTCTGGGAGTTGAAGTCCACAAATCATAAAAGGGCCATGGTTCACCATGCCTGATTTAGAGTTTCACAGGTAAGATAGGCAGTTACATAAATTTGTTTAATAAATAACTAAACAGTTTTAATGCTCAAACTTTAATCTGTTAAGTAAGAATATATAATATACCGGTATAGTCAATTGCTTGGATAGAAACTATTGTAAGTTTTATTCTTATTTTACAATTTATGCTATGCTAATTATGGCTGTTGATACTTGGATCTTAATAGCAATCTGTAGTTTTTCCACAATATTTAATTACTTAAAACTAATTAATCAAATATTGAGAATATTAATCTAATTCTATAAGGCTTGAACATAATTACTGTATAAAATTAAAACGCTATTTTGCAATAACCTTATTTGAAGGAATATATGAAATGTAAGAGGTTTCTCTTTAAAGAGATATATCAATAACAGTCACAGAACAATTGTCACAAGGGCACACCAGTATCTTTGTTTTATTTATATTAGTTATTAAATAGAGCCTGAGTGGCATAGGAGGCTAATGCCTCCTACTAAGGCAGCATTTAACATCCAGCTGCCTGCAATTACTGCGAGTTCAATTCTCACCAGGCTCAAGGTTGACTCAGCCTTCCATCCTTTCTAAGGTAGGTAAAATGAGGACCCGGTTTGTGGGGGCAATAAGCTGACTTTGTATAAAATATACAAAAGTATGAAGGCTATTGCTTAACGCATTGTAAGCCGCCCTGAGTCTCTGGAGAAGGGCGGCATATAAATAAAATTAAAAAAAAAATCACTTATATGCTTTCCTTTCCCTTTCCCTCCCCAAAACATAGGCTTATTCCAGCCAATTGTCTACTGCAGTGGTTCTTAACCTGTGGACCCCTGGGGGCCTGTGATTGCTCTCCCAGAGGGTCCGTGAAAGCTTGAAGAAATGTTACAATTTAAACCTTGGGTTAAGTCTTGGGGGTCTGTGGTAGGGTGAAATCTAGCCGGTTCTGACAGGTTCTGGAGAACCGAGAGCAGAAATTTTGAGTAGTTCGGAGAACCACCAAATACCACCTCTGACTGGCCCCAGAGTGGGGTGGGAATGGAGATTTTGCAATATCCTTCCCCCAGGAGTGAGGAGAGAATGGGGATTTTGCAGCATTCTTCCCCTGCCACACCCACCAAGCCATGCCCACAGAATCGGTAGTAAAAAAATTTGGATTTCACCACTGGTTGTGGCCATGATCCACAACCATGGCCACAAAAGGTATTTAAAGGGGGTTCATGGTGAAGAAAAGGTTGAGAACCACTGATCTATTGACTCCCTTTTTTCTTAATGAATCCCTTTCCTTCCAAGATCACATAGCTTTCTCCTTGCTTTTCTAATAAGGAAGCAACTGGTTAACCATTTCATTTAATTAAAGTTCATTTAATAGAATGAATGTAACTTATTCTATGAATGGAGCCATGGTGGGACATTGATTAGAATGTAGTATTGCAGGATAAGTCTGCCTACATCCAGCAGTTTGATCCTGACCGTCTCAAGTTTGACTCCTTCTGAGGTCAGTAAAATGAAGACCCAGATTGTTGGGGGCAACATGCTGACATTGTACACCACTTAGAGAGGTCTGTAAAGCACGATGAAGCGGTATATAAGTCTAAGTGCTATTGCTATTATTTCACTATATAACTCTCAATTTCTTTCCATTTTTATATTTCCTGTCACAATATATCAATCTTTTCTTTCCAGCTATGTTTTGTCTTCTAAATTCATAGCTGCTTTTAAAAAACGTTTTCAACTTCTCTCAGCTGCATTTCCATTGAGGGCATCACCACCATCACTGCCGCAACTACTACGTTCTGGCCTGCATTTCTTAGCTTCCTTGTTTCTATGCTGAATTTTTTCCCCTTTGGTTTCCTTGTTTATCTAGCAACATGAGAAAATGCATTTACTTTTGTCAGCAATTTGCAGCACTGAGATTGTTGAAATTACACCACTTCCATTTTCTTCTGATCCCTGAGAAGAACCCCAATCAGGGTTACTCTCAAAACCAGTTCACCATTTCCTGAGACTCTTGAATTCTCTGTGTATATTGTAATACCAGGCTACAGATACCTCTTGAGTTTCTGTTTCAAATCTGATACCTCTGGCCTTGCAGTAATCTTCATTTTTTCCAGAATCACTGGCCTCCTCTTGTGCCTTATTTGTCTGGCAGTCTTCTTTCCTAACGGTGCTCACAATTTGTTTTTCCTTTTATTGTCTCATGTGAAGCTTTCAACAGTTATTTCAACTACTGCACTTTCTATTGTTTGTTTCAGCAGCCCAAAGGAAATTTTCAGGTTTTTTTGTTTGTCTTTTCTTCTAGAGGCACTTCCCCAACTCTTCCCCAAGTTCTTTTGCAGCCTCTTCTGCTATTATCTTTGCTTCCCCATGTGCTCTACCAATAACCAGCAACATTTCAACACCAATACTTCATTCGTTTCTTTTGCTTCTTCTGGCTGTTTTTCCTTCCACAGCTTTCCCTGTTACACCTCTTGCTTCCTAGTGAGCATCAGAGATCTAGTTAGCTATTCTATTATCTCCCAAATGTCTTGGTTTCCTGGTAGTGGCATAAACACACATATTGTTTGATATTCCTCCATATAATAAATGTTATGAATTTATGTTTATTATATTTACTGTGCTTCAAACTCCTTTCTCCTCTCCCACTGTCATACACTGGCAGCCTCAAAGATGTTTACTTCCTGGTCCTCCCACCAGGTATCTGTGTCGACTAGTCTCATTAAGTTTTGGTGACAAATGATTATAGGCAGTGGTGGGATTCAGCCGGTTCGCACCAATTCAGGTGAACCGGTTGTTAAATTATCCCCCCCCCCGCTATCAAAGTGGATCCTGGGCACTGCTCTGCACTGCAATGGAGAAACGGGCAACAGAGTGGTCACCGCAACGGAAGGAGAAGGCCGCTTTCCCTCCTCCTTCCCACGTGCTGGCCATTCTGTTGCCCGCTTCTCCATTGCAGCGGAGGGAAGCGCAGCACCTAGGATCCACTTTGATAGTATGTGTGTGAGTGTGTGTGTGTGTGTGGGTAATTTAACAACCGGTTCACCTAGGGTCAGGTTGCCCATTGCGGGAGGCTCGTCCCACATGTGCGGCGGAGCAGCAGGACGGGGATGGGTCATGCCAACCTGGGCAAATTGGTTGTTAAATTATTTGAATCCCACCACTGATTATAGGTTGCTACACATGATCTTAGACAAAGGGCTGATTTTCCTTTGACTTTTCAGAAGAGAAAAGTTTGGCTGAAGAGGTTGTAGGAAAAAAATGCTTTTAAAAGCCTCTGATGATCCCAGCTGAGTTGCCTGATCATCAGAGGCTTTTAAAAGCATTTTTTTTACAACCTCTTCAGCCGAAGAGGTTGTAGAAAAAATGCTTTTAAAAAAAAATGTTGGCCACGCCCACCCAGTCACATTATCCCCCACCAAGCCATGTCCACAGAACCGGTAGTAACAAATTTTACATTTCACCACTGGTTCCAGCCCATTTTATATAAAGGGCCAGGGCTATAACCACATGATTGTGGTTGCCATCTTGGCACCCCCTTCTCCACAAACTCTGCTTCCTTGTATCTAACTATTTCTTGAATAGTTGAATAGAAACTCCACATAAAATGCCTACTTTAGAGTTCAAATCTAAACATTTCTGGAAAAAAAAGTAATAATTAAGTCCCAGTGTAAACCTTCTGTATAAAGATAGCATAGGAAGCCATTTCTGAAAAAGTTTATTGTATTTCTCTGTCCAGTCTGGTGGATTTCCTGAGTCTTTTCCAGTTTCTGTGTTCCAGTAGCTGTCTCAAAATTTGACAGAAAGGTGTGGGCATCTCCCCAGACATACATGAAAAAGATCCTTAGAAGTATCATCTTTCCACTACTGTAAACCTTAAACTGCAACATTTCCTTTTCATGCTGATGTTGATCTCTCAGCTGGAAAATGTTCGGCTTCTTTTGTTCCCTTAAAATCTGAGAATATTCAGTACTTGGCTGATTTGAAGTTTCGTTTCTTTCTGTGGTTTTTTTTCCTCTTAACAATTGCTTTTTAGTTAGTAACAGTCTTAGATCTTCCACCCTGACTTCTTTAACCTGAACTGTGTGTTCCTCACATTCTTTATTAAAGCAGCTTTTCCATTATTCAGAATCTGGCAGTGCTATCTGTTTATGGCTGTGCCCCCTCCTCTTTCTGTTCTTCTTCCCCCCCCCCCCCGGTGGAACTAATGTTAGTATCTTTCCTGTGTTGTTTGTGTTGTGTTTTTCTTTTGTCCTTTTTATAGCATTTCCCACTCTTTAGACTTAGAAGCTCACAATTCTGGCTCCACTTTTTCTTTAGGCTTTTAATCTGTAAACTTTATTCCATCCTTCTGCTACCACTTGAGGGGAAATGGGATTATTGGGGCAGAGGTTTGGATTGTGGACCAAGAGGTTTAGACTTGGGACCAAGACATCTATGTTAAAATCTTGCTGTGACTTCCCAAAATGATAAGCTCAGATTACCCTCACAAAATGATAACTGTAAAGTTTTTACACTGTTGTTTGTTATGTATTGATACTATTCTTGCTTCTTTTCTTGGTAAGATAGCGTCTTAGATATGATGAGGGCTTTGCAAAATCTTCTGTCTATCATTTACTTAGAAGACCAGTAGATGGTGAACAATTAAAATGTGATTCACAATAATATTTTATTACAAAAATATATTTATTTTTCTATGAAGAGTTCTTTATAGTGCCTAATTAGAAGAAAATTTTCATAGACTCTTTTCTTTTGTGAATTGTGGCATCTCCTTCTCCTTTCTTTTTCTTCTCTTTCTTTCCTCCAGCTATCTATTGTTTCCACTTAGTAGTTTTCTCTCTTGAAGCTGTATTCAGTTTCTTCCTGCTTCTATTTTTAATAAGGAAGTAGCTAGTTTACTCTTAGCTTTTTTAATAGAATGAAAGTAATTATGATTTCATCACAAAATCTATATAATTAGTATTCCTTTAAGATTTGAGAAATCAAATATATGCCTGGGAGGCAGAAAAGAAATTAGACATGCTTGTTATTCAGGCATATCTTGGGAAGATTGAAGGCAAAACATTTATATGTTTGTTCATCCAATTAATGTACCTTAAATGTATATTACAATTGGTATTCCCAAAAGATAATTGGAAAGCTTACATTATGAATCAGAGAAGAGAGTATTAGAATGAAGGCATCTTAATTTAGGGCTGTGTATGCTATTATCTGGAAATCCGAGCCTTTAGGGGTAAAAAATGTGTTAAACCTTGGGGATTGTAAAGGCAAAACACAATGCTTTTCAAATGTCTAGTTGATGAAAGTTCACAATGTTGAAAATAAAATTAAAAGCAATGAAATTGATGAAATGTAAAACAGTTCAAAAATAACCAGACAGCAACAAAATAAATCTTATTTTTTACTCTTATTTTAAGAGAAGCATATTACCGGGTTCGGGTCAAACAGGGAGATAAATGGAAGACCACATTTACCTGCCCACTAGGTAGTTACAAATTCTGTGTTATGCCTTTTGGGCTGCAGGGAGCTCCAGCAGTTCGTCCCTTGGAATGTTGCTTTGCAGAAGCCCCTATACTCCGTCATCCCAAGCAGTCCAAACCATTCGTGGTACAAGCAAGTGACGTAGCAGTTGGGGCTGTTTTGTTGCAGGCAGACGATCATGGCCGATTACACCCTTGTGCATATACGTCAAAGAAATTCAACCCCACGGAACAGGGATGGGCTATTTGGGAAAAGGAGGCCTTCACTGTCCTTGGGCTTTCCTTACCTGGTGCCATATCTTGGAGGAGGTGAAAATGCCATTCGAGGTATGGACCGACCACTGCAACCTGATCGTGTTGCAAACACCTAGGAAACTGTCACCTAAACAGGTGTGCTGGGCTCAATACTTCCAGCGGTTTAAGTTCATGCTGCGGTACGTGCTGGGTGGAAAGAACTTCTTGGCCGATGCCCTGTCATGGATGCCGCAGTTTCATAGTAAGCGAGACGAGGTTATACAGGCTATGGTCCCGGAGGGGATATCAGGGGAAACAAGTGTAGCACTTCGGTTCGATATGCATACCGATTGGGAGGAAAACCTGAGACAAGGGTTAATTCAGGACGAGTGGTTACAAGGCAATACACAGGTACTTACTCACCGTGACGGCTTAGCATGGAAAGGGGATAAGCTATACATTCCAAAGGATATGCGTACTGCATATCCATACTGCAACAGTGTCACGACAGTAGAACTGCCAGCCATTTTGGATTTCTAAAAACACTCCACTTAACACGGAGGCAGTTCTGGTGGCCACATATGAGGAGGGACATTGAGGGATATATACGAAGCTGTTCCATATGTACGAAAACCAAACCATGGACTGGGAAGCCCTTAGGTCTTTTATAATTGGTGGCTACCCCCAGTCAGCCTTGGGAGGAGATAGCAATAGATTTTGTAATGGACCTCCCGGAAAGTAATGGGAACACAGTCATATGGACTGTTATAGACCTTTTTCTAAACAGGCTCATTTCATCCCTTGTGGTGGGTTACCATCGGCCCAAAAATTAACTAAATTGTTCATCCAACATATATACAGGTTGCATGGGGTACCCCGACGGATCATTTCAGATAGGGGGGTTCAGTTCACGGCTCGCTTTTGGTGGAATTTTCTGCATGCCATTGGGTCAACCCAAGGACTCAGTTCTGCATTCCACCCCAGTACAAACGGGGTGGTCAAGCGAGCGAATGACATGGTTGAACGCTACCTCCGCTGTTACATTTCATATCAGCAAATGGATTGGGTGTCTTTACTGCCTCTGGCAGAGGTAGCATATAACAACCCCGTGCACAGTAGCACGGGTTTTACTCCATTCAGAGTAGTCACGGGACAGGACTTTACTGCAATACCAGAGTTGGAGCAGAAACCGAATACGCCAATCATGCCGCAGGAGTGGGCCGATAAGATTCAGACACTGTGGCCTCAAGTATGAGATGCACTTGATAAGGCAGCCATTGAGTATAAAACCCAGGCAGATAAAAGGAGGGCACCACTTCAGCCTTTGAAGGAAGGGGACATGGTGTACCTATCTACCAAATACATTAAGTTGCGGGTACCCAATCGTAAATTAGGGCCAAAGTACCTAGGCCCCTTCTCTATAATAAAGGTAATAAATCCTGTCACATTCGCTTTAAAACTACCTCCTTTATTGGGAAAAATACACCCCATTTTCCATTGTAGCCTTCTCAAACCCGAGTCCGGAAGCTGGGATAACCCTGAACGTCCTGGCCCCATAACAGAGGGACATTATGAAATAGACAAAATTCTAGATGTCAAACTAAGTCGAGGAAAACTGAGATACCTTGTCCGCTGGAAAGGTTATCCATATGAGGAGGCGTCCTGGGTATCCGCGACAGATGTTAACACCAGAAAACTGGTTAAACAATTCCATAAAAAACATCCCCTTAAACCACAAATCAGTACTAATCCCTAACCTCTCTGTTACAGAAGGATGCCTGGTGAAAGGGGAGCCGCCTGTCGAGTCCTGCTATCCGCTCGACAACGCTGACATGCTATGGAGACGGAGACGGGGGCAAATCTGGATACACGGGGGTGGTGGTGATGGTGGCACAGGGTGTTTAGGCAGATGTGGTGCAGGGTGTGAGGTGTGGGGATGGCGATCACAGCGGGGATAGGTAATACTCTTTGTGGATTGCTGCTGGTGTGAGTGGGGCGTAGCGCGACAAATGTATACGCAGCTGACGCCCCAAGCCGGAAATGCCTATTAGAGGCATGGGCGTGTTTATAACAATGACATCTCCAAGGAGGGATATTTAAACCACCTTGAAGCGGTGTTTTGTAGCGCCATTTTCGAGCCGCTTGGAGTTCGCAGCACGTGCCTGAAACCAGCGCACAATAAACCAGCATTACGAAAGAGCTGAACGGAGTTTGTGTCTGTGATTTGCTGCGCTCGGCTCGGGAACCCTGTGAATGCACATAAAGACTCTTGTGTTCAACAGGGTAAAAGAACAATATTTATACACATTTCTAAAAAAGATGAAACTTGCAGAGACAAATGAATTCTCTAGGAGGTGTTCCCAAATTGGACAATAATTGAAAAGGTCTGGTCCTACTGAATGATAATTTTTTATGCACAAAAGACAGAATCTTAACCATAAACTCATTAGCAGATTTTATATCAGGTTTGGAGGAGTTACATGAGATTACAGATCCCCACAGGAACTTTGAAATCAAAACTCTGAGGTAAAAAAAAATCAAATAGCACCAGTTATGATATTGTTTTCCTAGCTTGTGCTGGTTAAAAGGATTATACAGTTGAAATAGTCTGAAATTTGTAGACTGTTGATTTAAATTAGCCATGTTGAGTCTGATTAGGTTTATAGAGATGAAAAATATATTGAATGAACAGAAAAACAAGTTCATTTTAAAGATTCATCTAGAGACGCGGTGACTCAGTGGCTAAGATGCTGAGCTTGTTGATCGAAAGTGCCGCGTAAGAGGGTGAGCTACCATTACTTGTCCCAGCTTCTGCCAATCTAGCAGTTCGAAAGCATGTAAAAATGCAAGTAGAAAAATAGGGACCACCTTTGGTGGGAAGGTAACAGCATTCTGTGCACCTTTGATGTTTAGTCATGCTTTCCACATGACCATGGAGACGTCTTCAGACAGCGCTAGCCCTTTGGCTTTGAAACAGAGATGAGCACCGCCCCTTAGAGTCGGGAACGACTAGCACATATGTACAAGGAGAACCTTTACTTTTATAAATATTCATTTAAATCCATTTTAATTTAAAATACATTTAAATTTTTAGAGTCAAATAGATCTCATCTTGTTCGTGATTAAAGTAATTTTCTGGTGAACTTTGCCATCTCAACAACTGACTGAAGACTGGAGTGGTGGTTGAAGGTAATGGAGTCTGACCTCTCCTAAGATTGAGATAATGTCCTAGAGCAGGGGTTCCCAAACTTGGCAGCTTTAAGACTTGTGGACTTCGACTCCCAGAATTCTCCAGCCAGCATAGCTGGCTGG
>WNWU01000030.1:15593287-15688630 GCA_012654045.1 Ptyas mucosa
TATCTATCTATCTATCTATCTATCTATCTATCTATCTATCTATCTATCTATTATTTATTTATTAAATTCTTATACTGCCCTTCTCCCGAAGGACTCAGGGCGATGTACAGTCACAATAAAACAACGTATATCCATAAAATTTAAAAACAGTTTAAAACATATCAAATAATTTGGCCCTTGTATTAAAAAACTAAAAACACCCAATTAAAATTTGTTTTTTAAGTCAGCCCAGCCTATTGAAACAGTAAAGTCTTAAGGGCACGGTGAAAAGTATGTAGGTCGGGGATCATACGTTTTCTCCAGGGGCAATTCATTCCAGAGGGCAGGTGCCCCCACAGAGAAGGCTCTCCCCCTGGGTGTTGCCAGTCGACATTGTTTGACCAACGGCACCCTGAGGAGTCCCTCTCTGTAGGAGCGTATTGGCCGGTGGGAGGCTATCGGTGGCAGAAGGTGATCTCGTACGTACACAGGTCCTAAGCCATGGAGTGCTTTAAAGATGGTAACCAGCACCTTGAATCGCACCAGGAAGACCACCAGGAGCCAGTGCAGATCGCGCAGGAGATGTGTTACATGGGTGTGCCATGTCGCTCCCATAATCACCCACGCGGGCGCTTTCTGGACCAGTTGAAGCCTCCGAGTGCTCTTCAAGGGGAGCCCCATGTAGAGAGCATTACAGTAGTCCAGATGGGAAGTGACGAGGGCATGAGTGACCATGCACAAGGCATCCCGGTCCATAAAGGGACGCAACTGGTGAATCAGGCAAACCTGATAAAAAGCCCCCCTGGCCACAGCCTTCATATGATTTTCTAAAGACAGCCGTGCATCCAGGAGGACACCCAAGTTGCAAGCCCTCTCTGTGGGGGCCAAGATCTCACCCTCAATAGTCAGCTATGGAACCAGCTGGCTATACCAGGATGTGGGAAACCACAGCCACTCGGTCTTGGAGGGGTTGAGTCTGAGTTTGTTTCTTCCCATCCAGATCTGCATGGCCTCCAAGCACCGGGACATCATGTCAAGGGCATCATTGGGGTGGTCGGGGTGGAGATGTACAGCTGAGTATCATCAGTGTACTGATGAAACTTCACCCCAAAACCACAGATGATCTCACCCAGCGGCTTCACATAAATGTTGAACAGGAGGGGCAAGAGGACCGACCCTTGCAGCACCCCACAAACAAGGTGCCTCAAGGTCGACCTCTGTCCCCCTGCCAACAGAGACTGCATGCAGTCAGAGAGGAAGGAGGAGAACCACCGCAACATGTTGCCCCCCACTCCTAACTCCTCCAACCGGCGCAGCATGATACCATGGTTGATAGTATCAAAAGCCACTGAGAGGTTAATAGGACCAGACAGAGGAACAACCCCTGTCCCGAGCCCTCCAGAGATCATCAACCAATGCGACCAATGCCGTTTCCGTGCTGTACCCCAGCCTGAAGCCTGACTGGTACGGATCTAGATAAACCGTTTCATCCAGGTACTGAGGAAGCTGTCGCGCCACCACACTCTCAACAACCTTCGTCACAAAGCGAAGGTTGGAGACTGGACGATAGTTTGCTAATACAGCCGGGTCCAGGGAAGGCTTCTTGAGGAGGGGCCTCACCACCACCTCTTTCAGGGTGGGAGGGAAGAAACCCTCACTCAAAGAAGCTTTAATAATCACCTGGAGCCAGCCTCGTGTGACTGCCTGGGAGGCCAATACCAACCAGGAGGGACACGGGTCCAATAAACATGTGGCAGCGCTAAGCCTACCCAGAATCCTGTCCACGTCCTCAGGAGTCACAAGGTCAAACCCCTCCCAGATAACACTCTCAAGACCCACCTACGTCACCCCATCTGAACCTACCCAGTCGGAGTCCAGGCCTTCCCGAATCTGAGCGATTTTGTCATGCAGGTATTGCACAAAATCCTCAGCCCTACCCTGTTAATCCTGTTGCTGCCTTTTTTTTTTTTAAAAAAAATCTCCTGGTAGGTTTAATCTCCTGGAAGAACATTCATATACATGCAGTGTGTCATTTGCACATACATTTGTTGGGTTTTATGTATCTGTGCATAATGGGGGAGGAATGTCTTCAGGGTGGTTTCAGTTGTAGTTGGCAAATAAAAGTGGACAAATTAAGGAAGCTGAACTTTGAATAGAATGTTACACTGTTTATAATTTGTTGTGTCATCTCTTCCTTGATGTATATAGGTATATGGGAATTTGTCCCTTTGAATAAATAGACTTTCATCTCCTATTCACTCCTATATGAAGACAGCTGTATTTTATTATAATATTAAGCCAGGAATCTTTAAACCATTATTTTTTTAAACAAACCACATTATGGGTTCAATGCCCAAAACAAAGAAATCGTATTGCGGGTTCTATGATGTGTGAACTCAGGTAAAAAATTGAGAATAAAATTCTGAGTACTCCTGCTGGGAAACAAATGTGATGATCACAATGAAAAACAGAATGCTGCCACACAACTTTGAAATCACCTTAGAGATACTGTATATAGAGACACTTGTGCTTGTTGCTATAGCAACAAGGCCTTCTTCCTCTCCTGCCTCCATTTTGACCACTTGATTTTCATTTTTTTATCCTACCTGCCCATTAGGTCGTTTTCCACAGTTTCTTCCTCAATTTCTGGTCTCAGAGCAACCAAAGCTGAAGAGGGAATGCTCACACCCAACCGCAACTGCTTGTTTCATCCACTTGCTTCTATCACTTGCACCTCATACCCCTTTGCTCAATTTCAACAGCGTCTTCCTTTATTACTACAGGCTCAGTGAATTTAAGACACACACACACACACACAATTGGCAGGTATGCATTTCTCTGTGTAATACCTTCCTCTATCTTGTGAGGAGTTTGTAAGCCACAAGAAGCAAAAAAAAAAAAAAGAGGGGGGGAGTGAGGAAAGGATCATTGCAAAACTGTAAACATTCAGCTGAAGTCACAGCAGGAAGTATATTCCTTAGCTGTTTCTTGAAATATATCAATATCTTTCCAAATACCACTTTACATAGTTCCTCTTGATATAGAGTTAACAAGAAAAGTGCTTACCAAGGGAGGTAGTGATGGAGATCTCCCTTTGGCCTTATCTTCTCCTAACATAAATATTGGATTAATGTGCAGTAACTGACCACTGGACTCCTCCCAAAACAAATATCAATATAGATAGCTGGTCTTTTAACACAAGCAAGCCGGCCTGAAAAGGCATTGAATTTCCATCTCTAACTCAGTATCAGCTAAATTTCACCTTACAATATTGGATAGTAAAGAGAACTAATGTTGAATTACAGTTAATTTTCCAGAGGCGATAACACTATTGTTTGTTATTATTTAGGCGCCCAATACAATCAGCAAGAATTCAATTTTTTGCAAACTAAACCAGAGAGAGATCTGCTTCAATGTAGAGAATTTAATCAACTAAGGTGCAGCATTTCATAGATTCCATGGGTTTTTTTGTGCATGCTTCTGGAGTTGTTGGAAACTTTATGCCAGGGGTCTCCAAACTTGGCAACTTTAAGAGTTGTGGACTTCAACTCCCAGAATTCCCCAGCCAGCATGGTGCAACTTCTGCAATAAAGTAGTAAATGTCTGGAACACTCTACCTGATCCTGTTGTTAGTCTCGCTAATCCCCATATCTTTTACCTTAAACTGTCTACTGTGGACCTTGCATGTTTCTTAAGAGGTCCCTAAGGGGGCATGCATAAGTGCACCAGCATGTCTACCATCCCTGTCCTACTGTCCCCATTTATATGTAATCATTCCATGTGTTTATGGCTATGTTTTGCTTATTTATATCCTTTTATTTGTACCAATTATTTTCATGTGTCCATGTCTATGTCTATACTGTTACTTGTTTCCTTATACTTGTTGACAAATAAATAAATAAAAATAAAATAAAAATAATAAATCAACTTCAGTTCTCCCGAGGGAGGAAGGTGGGGTTTGAGTGGCATGGGGAGTTCAGACACTGATATAAGCAGCCATCCAATGACCTTTATCACCTTCCTGGAGTCTCTGCTTATCAGAGTTGCTTTGAAGTGGAAAAGCTAACATTCTTTTGGGTGTCTTTTACTTTCTCTGTTGTCAACCAGTCACAAGCTATCACTTGCTTGTACTTTGTACAAATGGAAATGCTACACTTCCTTAAGCCCTTAAACTTCTATTTAAAACATCTATAGCTAAGGATTAAAGGAAGCTCACCCTATGCAGTAAAACCTGTCTACCTCAAAGCTCCTAATAACTGAAAAGCAGCTAACAAGCAAATTTCTGAAAGTGATTAAAGAAGTGTGCGAACCCAGTGTCCTTTTCAGGCCACTGACTGTGGTTTGAACAAGATGGGTATTCTCTCATCTCCCAGAGCTCTAAATTTGCTCGAGATTGCTGTATTGTGGTCTCTTCATGAGGAACAACTGTATGGAGCACTTGTGGGTGATCTCAAGTCCTCTTATTGTCTGAAGTAGAATTAGGATCTTCTTTTATTACCACAAGCTCAGTCGTCTTCAGTTCGCTATTGTTTTTGGAATAAACAGATCAAATGATTAACATGTAAATTTCAAAGCACATTGACTTACATTATATGTGAAAAATAAATAAATAAAAGGGCATAATTGATCAATGAGTTTTTAACCTCAAGAAAATTAAGCCCTGACTTTTCCTATAAATTCTTACCTCAAGAGGAAAACCATAAATGGCCATTTAGAAAACATAAGCTCTGGGGGGTTTACATCACCACAAGCCACAAATAAGCAAACTGTATGGTGCAGGGGTGAAATCCAGCAGGTTCTGACAGGTTCTGGAGAACCGGTAGCGGAAATTTTGAGCAGTTCAGAGAACCGGCAAATATCACCTCTGGCTGGCTCCAGAGTGGGGTAGGAAAGGAGATTTTGCAATATCCTTCCCCCAGGAGTGGGGAGGGAATGGAGATTTTGCAGTATTCTTCCCCTGCCACATCCACCAAGCCACGCCCATCAAGTCACACCACACCCACCAAGCTAAGCCCACAGAACCGGTAGTAAAAAAAGATTGGATTTCACCACTGGTATGGTGGATTAATATGTGATGTAAACTCACTGGTTCTTCTGCATATCATTTCTTTTAGGGAAGAGCCTTTTCTAACATATTGGAAGATGCTCCAAAATTAAACCTACTACTGAACTCAACAGTAACTCTCCCCAGGGTAGTAGCTGATCATAAGTAAAGGTCACTTCCTAGTGGCTAATGATAAGCTTGAACATACACTGTTTAATTTTGAAATACAGTGAGAGTGAAGAAATGTTAAAGTGATTTCCATATTGCAGGATCATTATGAATGTTGGTAAGTTCAGGAAGGAATGTCAAAGAAGTATTCAAAAGAGATTAAAATGCTCTCTTTGCATGTCTTTGCTACACATTTAGCAGCAACACACTCTCTTTCCTTTCCATATCTCAGAAGAGCTAGCACATCTGACCCCTGGTTTGTGATGATGCCCCCTCATTGTGGCAAGGATGAACAATGAAGATATAGCCGTCTGCTGCCCAAATTACATTATAATTGTAAATCGTAATGTGCACATGTAAAATGTGAAGTGTTTGACAATACTTCCAAAGCTTCTTTCAAAGTTCTTGGCAGAAGACTAGACATTTATCTTGAAGCAGTTTCAGAACAGCTTCAAATAGGATTCTAAAAAGAAAGATTCACATATGTTGATTTCAACAAAAGTCTATGGTGATTCTCGGTCATCCAGGTCATGGTTGTTCTGAAGGTGCTTTTTCAAGAGGCAACTGGACTTTCTGGTTTTTCTTTGCTTCTCATCTAAGAAGCTTCTTCAGTTGAAGAGCTGAATAATTGGATGAGAAGCGAAACATCTTCAAAGAAAACCCAGAAAGTCCAGTTGCCTCTTGAAAAAGCAAGAGGATTTAGGGTTTAAATAAAAAGGTTTAGCAACCCTTGGATACCTATGATTGCTGATGCTTCAACTAGATATAGAGATTTTAATATCTAAAATTGTTTTAAAAATAGTACTAGTAAAGGATGAGCTAAGTCAAAGAATTATTTCATGCAAGATCAGCTTGTTGTACAATTGGTAATGTTATAACCAACTTAGAGCAGCTTAAATATGCATTATTTCTAAAAGATCAGGATGCAATTTATGCATATTAACAACAGGAAAAGGCTTGGAATTATAGAAATCAACATTTATTTATTTTTTTGAGTTTTTGAGTTTTTGAGCCAGAAAGCACAAGAATAAAATAGATAGCCCTGTTGTTATTAGTAAGTGGCTTGTCATTAACTTTTTCTTCCTAGAGCTGAGCGAAACTGACTGGCCTTAGATCACCAGCTGTCTTTGTTCTCAGGCAGTACCCAAATTCCTGATTTCCCAGTTTCTAGCCTGATACCCCAACCAGTATACCAAACTGGCAAAAGCTAGGCAAATGGATAGGAACATAGAATCAAGAACTGTACAAAATATCGAGAAAATGCAAGGTAAGTCCTATAGCAAAAGGACTTTGCATTCCGATTCAGGTGACCATGAGGGCACAGATAACCCCCCCAAGCAGCCTCAATGACTCTCAGAGAGAGTGCTAACAACCAGGTGACTGCAAGGAATATAAATCCTTCCATTCCGCCCCTCCCATTCAGTCAGAACTGAAGAAGCTTCTTGGATAAGAAGCAAAATGTTTTCATGGAAAAAACAAAGTCCAATTGCCTTTTGAAAAAGCACCTTTGGGACAACTACGACCTGGATGATTGAGAATCTCCATAGACATCTACACCAAAACTTGCTCATGGGCAAGAAAAGGGAAACAACCCAAAGCAAGATGGTCTACATGGAAACATAATGGTATTAAAGAATACCAGTTGTGTAATGGAAAGAAAACCATGTCTGGGTGGAGGAAACCAAACAACCGATTATCTCAGAACATTTGGAAAAATGTATCAACAAAGCACAATGGAGCATGACATCTTCCTAGACATGTAACCATAAGGTAAAAATGTCTCCTTTAGTGTGAAATAAATAACAAAAACATATTAAAAGACCATTTACCTTGAGACAACCGAATAGTCCCCTCCCCATTTTTTCTCTCTCTATAGAAACTATGATGCTTTCATAAGTATCCCTATGATTATGACCAGGCAATGCGTATCAAATTTAGCATTCGTATGAGATCTAGCTTGTCCCAGTCTGCCTATTAAAAGATCTTGAAGGATAGCCTCAGTCACCCCGCTTTGTGTTAGGAATAAAATCAGTTCAATAAAATTGTAATACCACTTCAGGGGGTCCAAGAAAATTTCACAAACACCCTGTAGAACAAGAATTGAGGACAGGTTTCTTCTTGTTCCTGTCTGATCATAGTTCACAAACCCTGAACCATAAAACCAGAATGGCAAAAATCCATTCATTTTATGAGTGATAATTTTGGGTTAGTAATTTTCTCTATGAGAATCAAATAATACACAGTCCCATGTAAACTGGCTTGATAACCACAGAGGGTTGTTGCATTTTGGTCTAGTGTTGTGTGTGAATCCAGCCACTGTGGTTCTAAACTATATTTTATGTATTTTATAATATAGAATATTGTTTGGATTAGCTAGTTGTGATTAATTCAATAACCAAGATTCTATAAACTGACTGATTGACTAACCAACCATGATATATGTAGCAAATCAATATAAATTAGCATTCTACATTCCAAAGACAGGAAAGAAAAAGCCAACTTAAGAGCCACTTTGGCCCAGTGGGTAAGACACCAGGCTAGAAACCAGGAGACTGTGAGTTCTAGTCCTGGTTTAGTCATAAAACCCACCTTGGGTCAGGCACTCTGTCTCAGCCCAATTTACCTCACAGGGTTTTTCTTGTGAGGAACATAGGAGGAAGAAGATATGTTCACCACCTTTAGCTATTTGTAAAAATAATAAAGGCAGGATACAAGTAAATAAATAAAGAAAGACAGTAAATTGCATTAAAACAAATGTTTTGCTTCCAAGGGACCGTTTAGCTTTATAATGAAGGAACATCACTAAATTCCTATAGGCCAAAGCCAGATATTCCTAATCATATAAGAGGTCAGAAAGTTTCATGTGAGTTGAAAAAAACTTACAATGTGACCTATTTAATATATTTTCTCATTTTTCACTTTTGTATTTGGATATTCAGGAAAGTGTAGTATAGTAATCTATGTGGATTTAGGAACTGAAAATTTAAATCTAAAATGTCTTCCTTTTACTTTGATTGGGGCAATGTAAATGTATCTTAAAGTTATAATAACAGTCATCTGTACTTTTGTATTCTGACTACTATTAAAGACTGAAAGTACTGATATATTCTTGACCAGTGCCGGATTTAGATGAAAAGAGGCCCTAGGCTATTCTACTTATGAGGCCCTTTCACCTCCCATTTTTAAGTTTGTAAATTACATGAGAGATAATAAAAGGCCCCTCTTGATCTTGAGGCCCTAGGCTGAAGCCTAGTTAGCCTAAAGGAAAATCCGGCCCTGTTCTTGACCTATCTTTGAATTGGAACAAGCCAGATTTGCTGCCATTTGCTGCCATTTTTTTTCCATCTGTAATTCAAGGCTGCGTAGTCATCAGAACTGTGGTGCTGCATAATAACTCTGAAACTGGATATCTAACAGAAGTCCAGATTAAATTAACTTTCTTCAATCTAGTTCCAATTAGATGTATTGAAGTATAGTTCCAACCATTTCTACATAATATAGTCACTGATGAGCAACAGTTTGGAAAAATTTGGATGAGGTTTTTTTTTTCCTGAAATGTGACTGATCAATATACATCTACATCAGTATTTATTAAAATATCCCATAGAATATCATCTTGAAGATGTTCCATGAGTTGTTCCTGAGAAAAGGGAGAGTATTATTTTTCTGTTAATTTTGCATCCATTCACTTTCAGTAACAAACAAGCATCCTATTCACAAATGAAGCTATGTTAGATTTTTCTTCACTCCTCCTCCCTAATACATTCACAAAAAATATGAACTATTCAGTGAAAATGCATTCATTGTCATTTTCCTTTCACTGTATCTTTGTGAAAATGGATTTTTAACATTCTTGATAGTCAAGACCAAATATTTAAATCCAATGACTTCATTTCAAACATTAAGAAAATATGAAAGCACAAATATCTCATTATGTTCTACTACACTGAATGTATTAATAAAAAAAAGAATAGTATTATTAAAATATATTGATACTCAGGGAGTTCTGCAAGGCATAGCCAAAACAATTCAAGATGGAAGGAAATTTTGATTTTATTAAATCCTCTTGCTCTACTTTTGCCTTACTAGAATTGTATTTTATGGGACATGGGATTACTTCATTCTTCTGAGAAGTAGATAAAACTATAAGCTGGAAAATGTCCTTTGTAAAAAAAAAACAACAACAACCAATCCTCTGCTGTAAAATTAATATGTTTTCATAGTGATTTTTATATGAAATTTATGGATTTTATTTCAAAATTTTATGAAGGTATTAAATGTGTAGAAGTTATGGAACATCACGATCAGGTAGTCCATCATGAAATATCACTTGGTGGGCTTCTATCCTTACTTATTGACTTTCCAAATGCAGCCGACTAACCATTTTGAGGAAAAAAGGAGAAAATGAACACTAAAACTAAGATTGACTTAGTATTATTAGTTCAATATCCATTCTATTTTGAGAAACTGTCGTAAGTATTCCTCATGATTTGGAGTACCATCATCTTGAAAAGTTTAAGAAGAGCTCCAAGGAGATATGTTCAGCACTTGTCTGATTTTGGTGAGAAAATAATTCAGCTCATCCAATTTTACCATTAGAACGTGAGTGCCTTAAAATTGCTAATCTTTCACAGGTTCCTGCTGCTGGTCTTTGGCTCATTATCTTGGCTCTGTGAAGAAACATGATACTGTTTCAGATGGAGGAAATGTTAAGGAAAAAAATAAATAAAACAAGAAGAGAGAAATGGATTCTTGGCACCCTTTCAAGCCCATCTCATTTTGCTCCTTGCAATTGGGGACATGTTAGCCAGGGATAGCTGTTAATCCAAAATAATGCATTGGCCAGTTTTGCAAAGTAAATAAATGAACACTTCCTAATTCTTCCTCTTATGCCAATGCAAGGCTTTTTTGCCAGCAGAAAGGCACCTAGACTCCTTTAAAAAGAAGTGGCTTCCTGCTGAGAAGATTGTTCCCATTATCAATCTTCTACTCCAGCAGTGCCTTGATGAACAAAATGACCTGGGAGTTTTGGGGGAGGCTCTGCCTAGTAAAAAAAAAAAAACCCACATTCCAGGTAAGCAGAGTCATAGCAACTGGCCAATACGCCCCAGCAGAGTCAGAATTTGTCACAATCAAGAAATTGAAAGTTAGGTTACACATTGTTTTTTTCTTCTTCTGAATGTCATCTGCCAGGAGCTTTTTTGTTCTCAATATTAAATTCATCAAATGACTACCCTATAAACTTTTTTTCTATTCTGTTGCCCAGGCTGCTTTTCTCCTAATTGTTCTGCAATGCTTCTTTTTCAGCCTCCTTTTTTAAAATTAGCTTTTTCTGATACCTTTCAAGGGAGAACTCTATTTAGTGTGTAGAAACAACAAAGTTAGATTGGTGGGTGCATTGGCTTTCCTCTTTTCTAGACTTAGGGAGACATTCAATCCTACAGCTAAAACGTTACCTAGGCCGTTATCCTCAGTTTATTTCAGGTCTACCAACTTCTGTGTATCTATCAGAATTGTGAAAACAACAGTGTGGCCCATGAGTGTACACAAAGATAAGAACAAATCCCTTTATAAATTTCCTTAACTGTCCTGATGTGAAGTCACGTATAGAGGCTTCATTGTGCAAAGGCAGCAAATAACCTCAGGGTATTTTTTTTTAACGTGTGCAATTGATGGTATTATTAGATTTGACCTTTCCGCGTCTTGCAACCTTGGAATACTATATGTTCATTTTTCCTTCCTTCTCTCTCTCTCTCTTTTTTTTTAAAATCAGAAGATCTGTCCAATAGTTTATATCCAGCTTAGATGCCCTTTAGTAAACTTAAACGGTAAGCAAAGTCCTAAAGAAACTTGTTTGATGACATTTTCAACAGAATGAGTCACTTTTAAACTTGATAAAAGGGTGTGCTTTGCTGTCCAGATGTTTATTGAGATAAACTTTATCAAGAGGCATGCATTTGCATTTCTTATCCTGTTGGAGAAAATTTATATATATATGTATGTGTGTGTGATATATATATGATATATAGATATATATATATATATGTGAGATATGTGTGTGTGTGTGTGTGTGTGTGTGATATATATATATGTGTGTGTTTTCTGAGGTTTTTGTGGGTGTTTGTATGTAGGTCTTTGGTTATTCGGGTTTTCTCCTGCGTAAAATTGGAAGTGTCTTGGCAACATTTCAACAAAGTCTCATTCGTCATCTTCAGGCTGGTATATGTGTGTATATACACACTTATGTATATGTGTGTGTGTGTGTATTAGACATTATATATATATATAATATACAGTACATATATACATATACATACACTTATAAAAAATTTATACACATAAAAACACATGCGCGCGCACACACACACATATACTTCTCTACTTGAGAAGATATATATATATATATATATATATATATATATATATATATATATGCAGAAGGCTGTCCTGTCTGTTTAAAAGATGTATTCCCTGTACTAGGAAGACCTCCAAGAGTTTATTGTGGCTCTAATTACAGATGTCTGGAGACAGGAATGAGATCCATTGCCAACACTTTCAATAAGACTCAAGAGAAACATTGTCATTTGGGTTACACTATACAGGGAATTTGCCCTGAATCCAGCTACTTCTCATGAAAAGCAATACTTCTTCTCTCCTCTCAATTGTAGGTACTAAGATGGGATGACAGGAAACCTTTTTTTTCTTTTAAAATCTAGATAAATTTGGCAGGATAAAAAAAGTCTGCTTCAGTATTGCCTCCTCCCTTGATAGCCTATCAAGGAAGGAGGCACTACTGAAGATCCTGCAACTCACTCTTTTTTTTTTTTTAACAAGAGGAGATTAAATAAAAAAAATATAAGGATTATTGAATTAAAAAGAGAAGCAAAGATGCTGACCCATAGTGGGAAAGTGACATAGCTTCAAAAATTGTGTCCAGGAGAAGGCTTTGTTTTGTTTTGAATACTATCAAGTGTTACACTTCTTAAAATATGACTGAAGCACCAGTTCTTCATCCATGTCTATGGAAGCCTATTTGTGACTTAGAAGTGAGTTGTTTGACTTACACATAACAATGTCTGAAGCATTTAAATCCCTTCTGTGCACACAGAGAATGTAACATGTAGCTCAAGAGGTGCAGATCAAGCCTAATCAATTTCCTATCATTTCACAAGCATTCCAGCACGAGTTGTTTCATCAGATATCATGGACATTTGTAACAAAATGGACTTTTGTGGTATATTTCCTAATAAACATATTTTGTATGCCATTCTCTTAACAGCTTTTTTCCCCACTTGTGCTGGTTTTGAGTTGGGAATACTTTTAGTTGGATGCCAATGGACTTCAGGAATTGCATACCCATGTAGGCTTTTGTGGAGCTTGTTTACATTCTTAATGTAAACAGGTGCTTTGTGTTGTATGTCATATTTTCAATCACATTTATGCAGTGGTGAAATCTAAAATTTGTTACTACCGGTTCTGTGGGCGTGGCTTGGGGGGGTTAATGTGACTGGGTGGGCATGGCCAATTTTTTTTTTTTTTACTTTTAAAACCATTTTTTTCTACAACCTCTTCGGTTAAGAGGTTGTAAAAAAATGCTTTCAAAAGGCTCTGACAATCCCAGCTGAGTTGCCTGATCGGCAGAGACTTTTTTTCTTTTAAATGCCTCTGCCGATCCAGTCGGAACCGGGAGCATTTCACCCCTGCATTTATGTAATCTTTCCTCATCCAAAGATTTGTAGTTTTGAACTCTCAGTATAAGCCATCTATTTCACCAAAGATTGCCCGGAATTCTCAACAGCCAGTCAGCATAGGCTATGTAAGTACTGGTAGTCAAGAATTATAGTCCCTGACATAATGAATCCCATGAGAGTCAACTTTTTTATGGAAAATATGGCTTCTTTGTGTGTGTTGTTTAATTTGTAAGACTCCCAGTACATTTTAGCCACAATAGGGCACAGTTATCTAACACTCCTGTAATTGGGGAAAATTGAGGAGCCAGCCAGTGGTGGGTTTCAAAAATTTTTACTACCGGATCTGTGGTTGTGGCTTGGTGGGCATGGCATGGCTTGGGTTGGTGGGCGTGGCAGGGGAAGGATACTGTAAAATCTCCATTCCCTCCCCAATCCAGGGGAAGTTTGCTGCAAAATCCCCATTGCCTCATGATCAGCTGAGGCAGGGAATAGATTGGAGGCGGGGGGCAGTCAGAGATGGTATTTACCGGTTCTCCGAACTACTCAAAATTTCTGCTGTTGGTTCTCCAGAACTAGTCAGAATCTGTTGGAACCCATCTCTGAAACCAGTCCACGTGCTCTGTGCAAGACAGTAAAGTGTTAACTCCAGCTGTCTCTCGTAGAAGTTTTATCTCTGTCTGCAATTTCACGAGAGTTCTTCTGAAGAAAGAATGAGTCCATTGCAGGGGATGTACATGAGGAAGTGCTTCTGTAACAAAGGAATATTTCTTCCCTTAGGAAAAATGCAGTTTGCCCACCTGTCTCAGCTAAATGCTCTGCTGAATGTCATGGGTGTTGGTGTAGCAGGCTCTGCTTGATGGACTTAACAATATCTTGCTTCTGAGAAGTCCCACTGTTCCCCCCCCCTCAATGGTGCCCATGATTAGGAATGGTTTTTCACTTTTCTTTTTAAGAAACATGATGCTCCCCTACCCTTAATCAAAAGCAACGTTTGGAACACTAGTGTTCCCTTGGATATTGTGGCGTTTCTGCTTCTTGGGGCCATCGTGGCAGTGGCCATGAAACTTGGCAATACTCCTGAAGGCATTAATCCTTGGGCACATTTCTTCCACCATTTTGGAATCCTATGGATTTTATCTCCCATAGGTTATTTCCCCTTGTCTTTTAGAAATCTACTCCAAACTCTCCTACTCATATGATTAACACAAATCAGTTTGGATAATGTATCATATTTTTCGGATTAGAAGACACACCTAAATTTACAGGAGGAAAACAGGAAAAAAATAGTTTTTGGCCTCCATGTGTTGGATTTTTGCCTTCCCAGGCCCCCAGAAACACTCTACAGTGCTCCGCACAGCACATTTTTGCAAAAAATGACCAATTTTTGGGCTCCCAAGTGCTCCGCACATCGCATTTTCACCAGGGGTGAATTGCTCCTGGTTTGGACCAGATCGCCCAATCCGGTAGTGATGGCGGTGGGTGGTTTGGAGAAATTTTTGTAGCAAAAATCACTGCGTTCCCCCCCCCATACCCAGCTGAGCCGCACAATCATCAGAGGCTTTTTTTTTCCTTTTAAAAACATTTTTTCTACCACCTCTTCCAATGAAAAAATGCTTTTAAAAGTAAAAAAAAAGCCTCTGATGATCACGCAGCTCAGCTGGGATCATCAGAGGCTTTTCAAAGCATTTTTTTCTGCAACCTCTTGGCCGAAGAGGTGGTAAAAAAAATGCTTTGAAAAGTCTCTGACGATCCCAGCTGAGTTGCCTGATCGGCAGAGAGGCATTTTTAAAAGAGCCGCTCTGACAATCCCAACTGAGTTCCCTGGTAGGCAGAGAGGCTTTTCAAAGCATTAGAAAAAATGTTTTGAAAAGTTTTTTTTTTAAAAATTGGCCACGCCCACCCAGTCACATTAACCCCCACCACCACCACCAAGCCATGTCCACAGAACCGGTAGTAACAGATTTTACATTTCACCCCTGGTTTTCACCCTCCCAGGCCCCAGAAGCACTCTGCAGTGCCCATTTTGGCTAAAACGGCCCGCAGCCCGCAAAGTGCTTCTGCGGGCTGGGGAGGGCGAAAATGCAATGTGCGGAGAGTTTGGGAGGCCAAAAATGCCCATATTCGGTTTATAAGACACACCTACATTTTCACCCACTTTTAAAGGGAAAAAAGGTGCGTCCTATACTCCAAAAAATGCGGTATCTTGTTCTGTACATGGTCGGGGCCACGTTTGCACGATCAACTTCAACTTGATGCAATGTGGGATGAGGAAAACAAGGAGTAAGGAAATTCTGACCTTCAAAAGTCTTGCTGAACTACAAATTCACATTGTTTGATTTTGGATGCCTTTTATATCTTAGTAAAGCATTTTCAGAGTACAAGTTAATTACATTCTCATCAGTGCAGAATTCTCTTTTTTGCTGTGGATAACAAATTATTTGCTTTTAAAAGGTGGGGATGTATAATTTCTAAACATCTCCTGATTGGATAAATAATACAGGGTTGTTTGACTAAGATAAACTGCACCATTATGCATGTCTGTGTGAAAATATTGTTTTATGAAATCTCCACCCACTTTTTGGACAATAAAACTAGGTTTAATTAAATCTCTTTGGACCTTCAGCTTCAGTTTTCCAAATAAATAATTTTCTGGGAATTGGATTCTTTGCATCAGAAGAAAATATTTTTTGGGGGATTAGATTTGAGTGTGCACTGGACCCTTTTACATAGTTTTCAAAGTAACTTGCTTCCATCTCCCACCCCCGCAAGATAGTGGATAAAATATTAGAAAGGAAAACAGAACAAAAATCCTACACTTTCAAAGAGTTGGTAGAAAAGACTATTTCAGCTGGTGTGAAAGACGGAGTAGAGATAGAAATTTTAGAGAATTTTTTCTGTGTTAAAATCTGTTAACTTCTACTTTGTGTACATTCTTAGCGGTCTGTATTATTGAACAGGACACCTCTTCTGAATGGCTGACATTGAACAGAACGGAAATCAAGATGCTACTCCAGAGTGAGTGAATAAGGTGCCAGACTTCCTTGAAACAACATTTTAGCAATCTTGCCAGATACCCCCGGTCTGATATTGGCAATAGAATATGGAATATATTATTTCGGACTTTCAGGAATATCTTTAACCTTCCAATAAAGAAGGATTAGATCATCTTTGTGTGCTTCTTGTCTGGATTACCTTTCAAGACTGACATTAATTTTGCAAGACTGAAAGTATTTATCCCTTCCTCTCTTTTTAGCCTCCAGAAAACTAGGAGGTCCCTTCTGAAATGCTTCCTATTGTTTTGCCCCCACCTGCAGACCTAGCTGTGACTTATCAGACCATTGTCCAGACTGTAGATCTTTCTCCTGTCCCCCACAGTTATTGCCACATAACATTACATTTTTTAAAAAAAAATTGAGTTATATGCCGCCCTTCTCTGGAGACTGAGGGCGGCTTACAATGCATTAAGCAATAGCCTTCATACTTTTGTATATTTATACAAAGTCAGCTTATTGCCCCCACAAACTGGGTCCTCATTTAACCTACCTTAGAAAGGATGGAAGGCTGAGTCAACTTTGAGCCTGGTGAGATTTGAACTTACGGTAATTGCAGGCAGCTGGTTTTAATCACTATGCTTTTAATCTACTGAGCTAAACCAGGCTCCACATTCAGTGGTGAAATGCAATTTTTTTTGCTATTGGTTCTGTGGGCATGGCTTGGTGGGCGTGGCTTGGTGTGTGCAGGTCATGTGACTGGGTGGGTGTGGCCAACTTTTTTTTTTTACTTTTTAAAGCATTTTTTACTACCTATTCGCCCAAACCGGTAGTAAAAAAATACTTTAAAAAAGTAAAAAAAAGGTTCCGATGATCGCGTAGCGCAGCTGTGATCGTTGGAACCTTTTTTTAAAAAAACTTTTAAAAGCCTTTTTTTACTACCGGTTTGCCCGAACTGGTAGTTTTTATCACTACCGGTTCGCGGGAACTGGAGTGAACCAGTAGCAGTTCATCCCTAATTACATTCCTACTGTAAGGCACCTGTCAAGGGAATGTCTGGCCTCTTTATCTGGATGAAGAGAATGGTGCCATCCCAAGTGTTGCAAAATGTCTCATTTGAACAGAGCTCAGATTGACAACCAGGTTGACCAAAGAGCAAGAAAAATGAACTTTGAGAAACCTGAATATGTAGGGATCAGCCTTCCAGTTAATATATTTTCCCTTGTGAATAAAAGCTTCAAGGGCTGAAAAACAGGATTCAGGCCCTAAAAAAGTAGCTGATCTCACTTATAGGGTAGAAGAAAAAGAAATGGATGTTTAATCCAATATAGACAAAGGTGTTCCAGACCAGCCAGAAGTGAGTCTGAAAAATGAATCTTAGAATCTTAGAATAACAGAGATGGAAGGGACCTTGGAGGTCGTCTAGTCCAACCCCCTGCCCAGGCAGGAAACCCTACACCACTTCAGACAAATGGTTATCCAACATCTTCTTAAAAATTTCCAGTGTTGGGGCATTCACAACTTCTGCAGGCAAGTTGTTCCACTTAGTAATTGTTCTAACTGTCAGGAAATTTCTCCTTAGTTCTAAGTTGATTCTCTCCTTGATTAGCTTCCACCCAGTGCTTCTTGTTCTACTCTCAGGTGCTTTGAAGACTCCTTCTTCAAATGACCTTGAGTGTCATTTGGAGAAAGGCAGGAGATCTACTAATTTATTAAATAATTACTTTCCTAGCTTCCTTCAACAACACAGTGCTGCTTGGATTAGCTTGTAGCCCAGCCCACATCTTGCTCTCTGAATACAAAATAAAAAGGATGTGTGTAATTTCACAAAAGCGGTCCTTCCAACATAAAAGTACCACATGCTAAGCTGCCCCACCACCAAGGGTTGCTTTACAAAAGAAGAAGAATGGTAGTAAACAAAACAAACCTTTACAGCCTTAACAATGTCCATACCCCAAATGGTCTTTTTCTCGTTCTTAATAAATTGCATTGTTCCTGTTATCAGAGTCAAATTCGTCAAACATTTCTATAAAAACACTTACATTGGCAGAATACAAGGAAGCTGGATAGTGACTGATGTCAGGTATTCAGCAAGGTTGGTGTATCCCACTCCCTCCCCTTACTTTCTCCAGCATAAAAACAGTGAGGTTTACAGTGTTAATTCGCAGCCTCTTTAACTCTTGTCTTCCTTTTTAATCTACATGTGCAAGTAGGAAAATTGCCTTGCAATTCATGCTCATAGGCAGACTTTCCCCCTAAGTGCTTTGGCAATTTGAGGCAAATACTGTAATTTGAAATGAAAACCTAACACTTCTGGGAAAAATAATTTTGCCCCAAAAGTGTCAGCATTTCTCTTCAAAATTAAACTGCCCCCTTCATAATATTTGGCAACTGACTGGGAGATTTCAAACAGAATCTTCCCAGCTCAAAAATATCTTGCCATAATCTAAAATTGATTTAGAAATTTAATGTAGGAAAATGTATGTATATTAGAATTGGCCAAATAGGCCTCACAGTTACTACTCAACTTATGCCTATTTGTTTAGCGACTGTTCAAAGTGATGAAGATACCGAAAAAAAAGTTACTTACAATTTACAATTAAAATTTGGGTGCTTGGCAATTGAGACGTATTTACAATACATGCAAAATTTATGAAGGACATAATGGTACTTGGTCTCTTTTGTTGTTGAAATCCATAGGAATGAAAATGCATGGTAACACAAGGACAAAACTCAGATTGAAATGATTCCATTATATTAGAAACCTGATGAAATGCTAACAATGAACAAGGTAAAGCAGCACAATGCTTCCCTTGCACACCTTAGGGAATGCTATTCACACAAATGCAAAGTATGTAGATTAAAAGCACTGAAGCATAGCATCTATTCACACAAGTTGCAAAAGTATTCCCAGGGGCCAGGAACTTGTGCTAGAGGCCCACACCATAAAACATTGCTTTGAAACCGCGTTACCTCATGGCAGCAAGACTATTAATTTAGGGTTTATTGCTGGAAAAGATATAGGCATTTGCAAAAGCCAGGAGAGCGCTTCATTACAGGCTATCGTACTGACCCAGAACCCCCTTGCTTCCAGCATGGAGAACATAATTCATGTTGCATTTCATTCCTGGCTATACGAGCCCACAATGGCAAGAGCTGTGGTTTAATTACATCCTGTTGTCTCTCTTCTCATTCTCATCCCTTTGTTGCCATGTCCATCTCCGCTTTCATCATGGTAGTCACTAACAGCTTGATTCCAGGAGTTTATTCAGGAATTGTGTTTTCAACAGCCTGACAAATAGATTGGTGATCTGATGGTAATGCAATCTTGATAATGGAGATACCATGTTTTTCTCCCATACTTTAGGATGGTGGTGTAAATTATCTCCTCATATACCTTCCTTCCCATCATTGCAGTGAGGGACAGTTGAGACGACAAAGTGCAATGTGTATGCATGTGTGTGTATGTACCTACCACTGCATACACCTTTGGAACGTCTCTTTTTCTGGATGAAAATAACTGTTTCTTCTTTGAAACAAATGCAAAATTATAGCATAATAAGGCAATAATAAGACTATTTTTTTTAAAAAAAAAGATTTTTGCGGAACTTTTTGTCTGAAAACAAATCTATTTACTGTCGCTAATTTTGTTTTTTTGTTAGCTCTCATTGGTTTCCCTGGCTTCTGTCTTGTCCTAGCTGTTTCAAAAATTTGCTGCCAAGTTATTTTTTTATTCCCCCGTATGAATTTAATTAGATTTAATAGAACAGGTTCAGTTTGTTCATGGCTCGATGGCTGTAACTCTATAGGTAACTTCTTGAAATCATCACTGCCTTTTTTCCCCCCTGAGCCTAGATGATTAATTTTGCTATCTGAAACAGAATGCATACATTGTCCCCTATGTCAATTGCTGCACCAGAGTTCAATTCTTGCCTTCTTTATCTATTCACATGCACTTCTTCCCAAATTAAGTCACCAGACTCGGTAGGAAAGTTAAACAACCAGGATAAAGATGATAAGATGCTTTCGCAATATTCAGAGCTCAGATGAATAAGTTCAGGAAACATTCGGGGGGGAGGGGGTGAGATGCTTACATGATCAGCAGGCAAGATCTGCAGTCACTTTTTCTTGTCAACTTGTAATTCTTTTTTAAACAAAATGTATTGCCACAGTAAAAAGGCAGAACATTCTTGGTCACAACCAGGGATTTCCCCCACAAAACACCTTTACTATGTACCTGATGTGAGTCTGCACTATGCTGCTGCCTGATCACCTTTAACATGTAGCAGACCAGGGACTATGACTGGGGGTTTCCTCTGCTGAAACATTTACCTCATCCGACATCCACACCTCACAGGAATTACTCCATGTTTTGAGAGTTTGGGTTCTATCTCTTGGTTTGTCCTGTTGTACAACTGACTGTTTTTTAAAATATTTTTTTTTTAAAAAATCTTTATTAACTATGATTGCATCATTCCACTGTTGAACCACTGGGTAGTAGGAAAAAAGGCCAACTGTTTTGCATCTGGCTGCTGTGTAGTGACCATCTTGATGTGTTCAGGTGAGAGATACCACTGAACAGTAGAGATTTGACAAAGGGGTTTCTCTTTGGGATCCATGTGTGAATTCCAAGAACAAAGAATCAGGGTTTCCTTGGAAGCCACAACATCTGGGAAGGGAATTCCCCTAAGAGCCTGGTGGCGCAGCAGACTAAAGCAGTTATTAACATTCATTAACATTCAGTTGCCTGCAATTACTGCAAGTTCAAATCTCACCAGGCTCGAGGTTGACTCAGCCTTCCATCCTTTCTAAGGTAGGTAAAATGAGGACCCAGATTGTTGGGGCAATAAACTGACTTTGTAGAAATATACAAAAGTATGAAGGCTATTGCTTAACGCATTGTAAGCTGCCCTGAGTCTCCGGAGAAGGGCGGCATATAAATCAAATTAAAAAAAAAAGGCAAGACTACCCCAAATATAAAAGCAGAGCATTTTAAAAATTATTATCATTATTATTCCACTTTCAATTACATGTCTGAAGCCAGGAATGGGTTAGTCAATTTCAGGGTTTGCCTTCCTTTGTTCACACAGGTAACAGCAAAGAGTTATTTACAACTCTTGGTTGTTTGCTTGATTGATTATTAACACAAGGGCTGTCCACACAATGAATTCACGGTTGAAATGAGGGGTCTTTGGTGCTCTCCAAACTTGGTGGGTTGTTTTTTTTTTTTTTGCAGATGATTCATTGTCCAAGCCAGGTAACATCATCAACACTGATGATGGCACCTAGTTTGGGTAATAAAATATCTGCAAGAAAATAACCAAGCTCAGAGAACACCAAGGGCCTCACAGTTACTGTCTGAACAGCACCAATTGGAGTCATTAGATTGCCATCATGGAATTCAATATTTCTAACCATCTTCTTGATGTACACCAACATACTCTACATTATCCACAAACAGTCTCCAGAGTCAAGATATTAGGGAAAGCACCTTTTTCAGTATTTCCATTTAGCACCTTAGCATTTCTTTGGAAAGAATTCTGAGATACAAGTAGAGGCATGTGGACACAAATCTGGGAGATGATTAATGAGACATCCTTAATCCAAGGCATGCCTAGATTTCCTCCTTATCTAATCTGGAATAGTTTCTTTCCAGGATACCTTCAATGAAAGAGGAACACTATTTTGTTCAAATGTGACACTAAAATTTTTAATTCTTATTTGTGAGATACTAAATTCTAGGTACTTTTTGAAAAAAATTTATACTTAACCTGGATTTCCCAAGGCATCAAAGCTTAAAAAAGGACTATATGAAGACCCAGTCCATTTGGCAGCCTGTGCTTTTTTTTCTTTCTGCCTGCCCATAAAAATAACTGAGAAAGTATCCCTTAGAATGACCTAGGTTCTGCCATTCAAAATCTCCCTTAATTACAGACTTTTCCTCAAAGATAATTTAGAAGGGGCGTAATGCATGGCTGTGTTACACTCTACCACTCTCTGAATTTGCTGTAACTTGTTATTACTACACTAAACTGCAGTGGTCTGTTCAAAGACTTTTCTATAAATAAAGAACCTCCTGGTTGGGCAGATGAAAATCTCCATCAACAGTAGCTCCAACATGACTGTTCTCCACTTTCTGTTGCAGCCCAGGAAAAGTTTCTGACTTAGAAGAAAGCCAATAAGTCTTCAACAGTCATAAGATCCCCAAAATGTGACAAGCTGTACAACAATAGTTTGCTCATGGAAGTAGCACCTGCCTCCCATCTGGTTGTGCATGTCATTTATTTCTCAGAAGGGGAAACCAAGACAGATGTGCATGTGTTATGGGGCTCTGCCTTCCTGGTAGAATGACAAGGAATAATGGATATTTTAGTTCTCTACTTCTAAAGGACAGCAGGTTGGAGAAACTGTATGACCAACCTGTCAAAGAAGTTTCACAGCGTATTCTCAGTTCAGCTGGTGCACATACGACATGGCGGATTAATTTGCCTTACCGTAGGAAGCAGCATTATTGCATAATATAGATGCCATGTCCTAATGAATGCCGAGCAGAGAGTAGAATGAAGCATTATTGTATTTCCTTAGTTTATAAAGGAGTCAAAAGAGTGTGTGTATGAAAGCCAGTTAGTCACTCATTGGGCCATAACCTCTGTGGTATAAGCCTCTCTGGCTTTCCATGTTTTAATTCATCTGTAAGCAAAGCCACCAGGAAATTCTTCCTATCTGGGCTTTTTCAGTAGTGGTGCTACTGTAATCACTATGAGGGAGTCCTCCTATTTACTCATTTTTCTTTCTCTTCAAGATAATCCAAGAAATGGTCCATCCAAATTCTCTACTCCAGAATTGGTGGAGAATTTTAAAATGCCATTTGTGCCAAGTTTTCACACAATGCAGTGCTACATCCTCAAAAGTTCTCCAGCTGTGATTTAAGATGTAAATTACAAAGATATTTAAGACTTCTTTCTGTCCGGGATCTCCAACCTTATCTACTCATCCACATGTATCTTGCTATCCTTTACCAGTAAAAGAAAGACAACAATCCCAGTTTCTAGGAGCTGATGGTGAGATCAGGTGCATGTAAACTGTCACAGAAAGTATGCCTCAAAGTAGCTCAAGCTGAAGCATACTTGAGTACCTGCTGAAGAAACAACATGAAAGTCTAGATGAAAATTTAATTGCTTGATGCACCTTCCCTTTTAATAAACATGATGGATGAGAAAAGATTATTTTTTGACCCATTCTTAATTGTTGTTGTAGTTGTTAAAGATACTGTTATATAACTTTCTGGATAACATAAGGTTTTGGTTCGTGATAAAGACAGCACTGATGTCCACCAGTATAATGCAAATGATAACATTTTGTAAGTAATATAGAAAGATGTCACCAATATATAAGCATACAAGTAAAAAAAACCTATATCCAATCATTATATAAACCCATATGTTATTAAGCAACCCCAGCACCATTGCCTTCAAAATTTCTTCATGGAGAATTTATCTTTTTATATATATATGTATGTATGTATGTATGTATGTATGTATGTATGTATGTGTGTGTATATATATATATATATATATGTGTGTGTGTGTGTGTGTGTGTGTGTGTATAAATTTTTCAACATTTAAAACACAAAACACAAATTTACACTCATTACAGCATTTCCATATCAGTATCAATATCATTCATAACATTCATATTTACATAAATTCTATTTCTATTGTTCACTATCCTATATTATACCATCGTTTAAATTATGATAAAATTTACAGTCATATTATCATCAATATTATATAGTTCTTATATATTATACATTATATATCATACTTTATACATCTTATACATTAATTTTACTCCTATTCTTGTATACAAATTTACCTTTCCAATACTTATTGATTACCATAAATATACAATCATCTATAATTGTAATCCAACATTATCTTTTGTCTCTCTCCCATCATTTCTGGGTCCAATCATACCACATATTCCAACTACCATAAAAGTCTGAGTCTCTTTTACTCTTGATCAGTTTTGTAAATCCATTTTATTTATCTTATGCCAATATTTCTTGGCCTTGGGACAGGTCCATGGAGAATTTATATCTTATGATAATAGATTTCATATTTAGGCCTACGAAAAGGATGTTCTTATTTCAAAAAGTACTATGACTATGACTTATTTCAAAGAGCATGACTTTGGCCTTGGATTACAATATTTCAAGTTACAAAAATTATAAGAAAATATTACATTTATCCAAGGCTGGCTTTTGTTCAGTATAAAAGCATCTTGCGATAGAAGGTCATCATCTTAAAAAATTGTCCTGATGAGAATTTTCACAGTGAGTTGAAGGGGTTTTTTTTCCCTAATTAAATTCCTGGATATAGTAGTGTAAAAATTATATTAGTCCAGTTACATTCATAAAAAAAAAAAGCTGGTAGAAAGATAAGAAAAGAGAGTGGTTGAGTCTCAGAAAAGTAGTTCTTAGGGAAGGGCAGTTCAGGTTCCCTTGGGACAATCTGCTTTTGTACTTTGTCCATTTAAACTGGTTGCCTGGTGTAGCTGTATTTGCTATAATTGCTACAGTTTGTAATTGCAGAACTGTGCATCGCATATATACCCTCTCATTATGGTATGGAGGCAGAGCACTTCCAGTAATTCTGGGTCAGCTGCAGCTTCATGTTCCTTGATAGGGTGGTGGTGCTGTCTTGTAGTAACTTCAGCTAGGATCTCCAAATAGAATCAAGCCAAAGCAAATGTACTGTAATTATTACATAAAGAACTGAGGCCTGCTGCTCGCTATGCATACCTCTGCCAATAACCCATGCAAAGTATTTTAAAGATCTTTGTGGGTCTGTAAAAGTACCTCTCTAACGCCCCAATAAAAAGCAACCTCCCAAGCTGTAGCTTAGTCATATATTGAAGGATAAATATACCCAAGTAGTACAGTACCCCTCCCCCCTTCCTCCTCCTTCCTAGTGTATTCCCCCAGGTGCAGGGTCTGCTTTTTGGATCATTGAATGCCACTTTGCACTGTCAGCTTTGTCTCCAGGTGCAGGCATGCAGCTTGCATATATTTGTTGATGGTGTTTTGCCATCTCTGTTTTGGATGCTCATGAGGTCGCCAGCCGTTGACTTCTAGTTGGTAGGCAGTCTTGGCCACAGTGGAAGGTGCTGCTCTCTGGACACGTCCATACCAGTGGAGTCTGCCTTCTCTCATCTTCTCTATAATTGGTGCCACACCAAAACGTTGTTGAATGGTGTCTTTTGTGATGTGGTCAAGAAGGGAGATGCCATATATCCAACAAAGCATTTGCATTTCCATGGCATGGAGATAGCTTTCGGTCCCTGTTGTTGCTGCCCAGCATTCAGTGCCATAGAGTACAAGAGGGCAGATGGTTGCCTTGTAAATCTTAGATTTAAGACGGGCTGGCATTCGTCTGTCATATAACATACCAGTGAGTTCTCGCCAACGCACCCAATGGTGCAGGTATCTTCATTGAGCCAAATTAGAAATCAACTTCTTATACCTTTTGCCCTCAAAATAGACAAATTTTGAAACTTTCCATGTAATTTTGGCAAGTTGGATCGCAGTAAGTACTAATATAAACATTATCTGAGCCCCCTGGCAGTTCGGAAATCCCTCTAGAGCAGGTTCTTTCAACAGGCCTCAGGGAGCCTGTGAGGTGGCTACACTGTATGTTGAATGCTTGTTCATTTTTCTATAGTCCTATTTAGGTGTGGGTTTAAGCAGGTTTTAAATTCTTTTTTAAAAAATTGCTGTATTATATTATTGTTTTAGCTGATTGTTTTATTGTACGCTACCCAGGATCACATATGTGAAACTATATAAGTTTAATAAATTTATAAATAAATAAATGCTGTAAATTATGTATAAAACACTGCAAAAAATTGCAACCCCCCCCCCCCCCAAAAAAAAAACCATCTGTGGAAAGAGCAATAAAGTGCAGGATATGAGCTGACAATGAAAACCAGAGAGATAACTGAGGTGTTTTCGTTTACATAAAGACTGGTGATGACTCTTAGAAGCAATTCTTCTAGAAGCCCAGAAGCCTGTTGAAAACTTTTAATGATCCATGATCCTCTTTCTACTGTGAGCATGACTAAACACTGGGACTTTACTCAAGTTAATCAGACTTTACTTCTTACTTATCAATAACAGTGTTGAAGTCACACTGCCTTTCATTTTTCAATAACACAGTGCTTTTTTCTGTCTTGTCACTACCTGTGAAAAGAGTTTTTTAGCATCTAAGTTTTGTACGATCTTAGAGGAAGACTGCTTCATCTCAATGATTCACTAGATCTTACACCAGAGTTGTTTTAATAAAAAAATATTAGCGCCTTTGAATTGCTGTAAGAGGCTCTATAAGAGGATTACCATTCAAAATTGGCATTCTGTTTCAATTTCTTGGTAAATAGTGAACGAAAGCTGAGTCAGTACTTATACATTTCTAATAGCTGGTGGTTCTGGCTGGCTTCTAAGTAAACTGGGAAGTGAAAATCAAAACCAACAAATGAAGAGAGATCTCTGCTTTGCTTTCAGTGTCACAATAACTTTCTGGAGTTTCTTTGGGAATATTCTTGAGAATAATCAGAAAAGAGATTGAAAAGGATACTCTATCAATTTATGTTTTCTATTCTTACATTTACAGTTTCAGTTTCTATTTGAGTAGAGATACTCTCAGCCTGTATGTATACAATTCATATTCTTATTCATATCCCTTGATGTCAATGACTTTTAGTCATGATGGACAAAAGGATTTCACACAAGGCATTCTTCTCCTGGCATTATTGAATGTCCTGCCTGATGATCAGGCTCAAAATCTGGATTCACTGACCATAGAATGGGATTTCGCTCAAGATAATTTTTCTGACGTTCCTCTTTTCTGTTCCAGAGTCAAAGCAAAACAAAATCAGCTGCTGCCAACTTCTTCCTTTTCCATCCTTCAGTTCAGAGAAACTTCTGCTCTAGAGGCACCATTTCAGATCTCATCTGGGTTGGAAAATTACAGAAGTAATTTCCAGTTTCATTTGTACCCACTACTCTCCTCATCAATCCCTGTCTCCAAATCAGAAAGAGCGTACGTTCCACTCAACTGCCCACAACTAGCAAAACAACCACAACAAACCCATAGCTTGATGTTACTTTATTAAACATCAACAAACATCAACAATGGATAAGTAGCAAAATGGGATTAAAAGAGTAAGAGGCATGAACAAGAGGCAAGAATGCACATTACTGATATCATGAGTCAATCAAACTCATGGGGAAAAAAATACTGTGGGCAATTAGCATGGACAGTCTCAAAGGAAGTGGCCTTAGTTATACCAGCCTCAGCCCTTTTTTGTGCATAAGAATAGAAGAATAGAGATGGGAAGTACTGATCCTTCCTCCTTCTGCACCATGAAGCTAACTGTTTGGTGGACTGGGATGATGTATTCAGTATCACAAGTTTCCTGCCCCCAAATGCAGTGCTATGGCTTTACAGGAACAAACAATTAAGACTTGTCAACTGAAGATGCAATCAGTTCTTTTCACATGATGCTGGTACTGTAGCAAAGAAGGGCTACTTCCTGGGTCCTGTTAAATGACATTGTTAGAGCAACAAGAACCAAAGCAAGTCAACCTCAATTATCCGGGGCAGGCTCATAATTGCAGGAAACAGAAAGTCGTGTTTAGCTAAGCCCTAAATCATATACAGCTTTAAAGGGGATAACTTTCAGTTGCAACTGGAAGCATACTAGTAAAGAGCTGATGGCACTGTTACATGAACATACTGAAGATTATCACTGTGTTTGCCAATGCATTCTGAACCAGCTGTAGCTTTTTAAGTGTAGCCCCTATAGACTGCATTGTTAGGAGTCTATTTGCAAGATAACCAAGGCATGAGTGACTCTAAGGAGGATTTCTCAGTCTAGAGAAGGGGGCAATAGGCGCACAAGTTGGATTTTTGTGAAGGCCTTCCTGGAGTCATGAATCCAGGAAGACCCTCTCCCCTCCCATCAGATTGTGCAACAGTCCTGGGGAGGTCAGTGCAAGGAAAGAAGGAAGGAAGGAAGGAAGGAAGGAGAAGAGAATGACCAGCAACAAAGCATCATGGAGAAAATATATGTAGCTGCTAAGAGATGACACCAACTTGATTAAGCTGCATCATCACAATCACCAAATGATCCAATAAAGATTTATTTAAAAGGAACAAAAGGATTTTTATGTTCTAAAAGGTTGGTATGAAAAGTTGTTGGACCATTTCATTTTGTTACATTTTTAAGCTTGATGAATGGAAAATATAAATGAGCTATAGCACTATGTAAGCTGCTATCTTTTGACGGGTGTTGCCTGCTATTTTATTTACATTATCCTGCATGCACACCAATGCACATTCCTCAGAATTTCTTCATCAAGTTTTGAGTTTATTTGATTTATATACCGCCCTATTCCCGAAGGACTCAGGGCGGTGTACAGCCATAAGATAAAACACATAAATACAACATTTAAAACAGACTAAAATCCAATTAAATAATTTGGCTGTAGACAATTTTTAAAACCCCCATAATTTAAAACAAATTAAAATTTATGTTATTATTAAAAAGAGGAGAATTAGGCCAGGCCAGCCTGGTGAAATAAAAAGGTCTTAAGAGTGCGGCGGAAGGTGCGTAGGTCCGGGATCCTCCATATCTCTGGGGGGGAGCTCATTCCAGATAGTAGGTGCCCCCACAGAGAAGGCTCTCCCTCTGGGGGCCGACGGTCGACATTGTTTGGGCGACGGCACCCGGAGGAGCCCCTCTCTATGAGAGCATACTGGCCGGTGGGAGGCCACTGGTGGCAGTAGGTGGTCTCGTAAATAACCAGGTCCTAAACCATGGAGCGCAATTACTAATCACAGCTAGTAATTACAGGAACAACAATTGATGACAAACAAGCACTGCTAATCTTATCCTCCGTGAATTTGATCCAATTCTCCCTTAAAACCCATCTACATTCATGGACTTCACAGTAATTTCTAGAGTTGAATTACATGAGGTGAAAAGTATTTCTTTTTCCTTACCGTGCATTTTTGGTGATTCTATAGTGATCAGTGGGATTCAATAATTGTTGATCCTGAAAAGACCTGCCTGCGATGCCTTGTAGAACATGTTGGTTTCCAAGGCAGAATAAAGTAGGTGATCCATTTTCTTTTGCTGAATTACCAGTAATAGGAACTCTAAAATGTTACATTTCGGTCTTTCTTACTGCATTCTAACCACCATGGTGGCTCAGTGGTTAGAATGCAGTATTACAGTTTAACTCTGCCCACTGCCAGGAGTTCAATTCACTGGCTCAAAGAGAGGTTGGCCTTCCATCCTTCCAAGGTCGGTAAAATGAGGACCCAGATTGTTGGGGGCCATTCTAGTGATTCTGTAAACCACCTAGAGCAGTGATGGCTAACCTTTTTGCCATTGCATGCCAAAAGTGGGGGTCGCACGGGGGGTCGCGTGCATGCATCCCTACATCCATAATTCTATGCGCCCCACTCCCCGCGCTCCCCCCGCTTTTGGCACACGATGGCCCAGTGGGCCTGGTAGGCCTCCCCCCCGAAGCCCTCTGGAGGCCAGAAATGGCCCGCTTGCCAACTTCTGGTCCCACCGGAAGTAGGCAAATGGTCTGTTTCCAGCCTCTGGGGGTGGAGAGTGAAGAAGGCTGTTTTCGCCCTCCCCAGACTCCTAGAAAGGCTCTGGAGCCTAGGGAGGGTGAAAAACGGGCCTTCCAGTCCCACCAGAAGTAGGCAAATGGACCGTTTCCAGCCTCCGGAGGGCCTCTGGGGTTGGGGGCGGGGAAGGCTGTTTTTGCCCTCCCCAGACTCCTAGAAAGGCTCTGGAGTGTGGGGAGAACAAAAAATGAGCCTTCCACCACTCCTGGAGGCCAGAAACAGCCTGTTTCCTGACTTCTGGTGGGCCCAGAAGGCCTGAAAATCAGCTGTCGCGTGCTGGAGCTGAGCTTGCATGCCCACCAATATGGCTTCATGTGCCACAGGTGGCACGCGTGCCATAGGTTCGCCATCACAGACCTAGAGAGTGCTGTAAAGCACTATGAAGCGGTATATAAGTCTAAGTGCTATTGCTATTCTTGATCATGATTTTTTTACCCATGCTTTGTTTCCTAGAAGTTTTGAAGAGGTGCATTTTAATTTCCAGTGGAGAGCTCAGTTAAAACTCCAACTGAAAGAAGAAATGCATTTCTAGGACTTTTCTTGCGACAGGCTATATGCTACATTATCTCATTGATTTATGTATTATGCTTTACAGCTTGCAAAGGCAGTCTTGCCTTTGTCCATATGTGCCTGCTGGAGGAAAACAGACCCTGTAGCCTGCTTTAATGAGTGTCAAGGCACTGTAAATTTTTAAAACAAATGAAAGGCCTTAAGCAGAATGGATGAAGAAAAGCTGTTAACAATGAGGGATTTTGACATCTAATCTTTACACAGGTGAAGAAAATCCATTGGAAATCCCTAGCACATTTGCTGGGGGAAGAGAGGGAAGTCTTTTCAGAAACAGAAGCAAAAGATGGATTGATCCTCATGGCCTCACTGACAGGCATTGTGAAAAATAGCTGCCAGGTGGATCACAAATCAGGGATCATTAAAAGCAAATCTGAACCAATTTGTCTAAATGCTCTGGATCAACTGTACACACAATAAATTATCTCCTCTCTCCCCAGGCTGGAAACTCTTTGCCTTTTTTTCAGCATAACAAACCATAGTTAAACTTCAGCATGTGCAGAATCAGAGCAGATGCTCTGATCTCTACCACCCCAGTCCTCAGGGGTGGGCTTCAAAAATTTTAGCAAGGGGTTCTCTGCGCGGTTGTTGGGTGGACGTGGCCATGGTGGGAGCGGTCTAGTCGGCCTCCTGCACCTTGGGGGGGTGCATTTTTTTCCCCTCCGTGGGCTTTGGAGGCTCTCTCAAACCTCCAGGAGGGCGAAAATGCCCCCCAGGCTCTGGAGGTCCTATGGCGGCCAGAAATGGGCCCATTTCTGGCTTTCCTGAACTTCTGATAGGCCCGTTTTTCGCCCTCCCCGAGCCTCTGTGCACACCCTGCACTTATCTGCATCCGAAATGGGCCATGTGGGGACTCCTGGGAGGGAAGGAGTGGGGAGGGTGGGGCCAACCAGGAGTGGGATTTGGGGGTTCTTTGAACTGCACAGAATCTCACCTGCGAACCCCCAGTAGCCCACCCCCTGCCAGTCATAGCAAAATGAAGTACAAAGGAGCCAAACGTAACCTTAATGGTAGACAACAAACGTGATTACAAGTAATCCTTGCTTAATGACCACCCTATTTTATGACCTTTCAAAGTTACCAACTTTATGACTAGTCCTTGCACTTATGGCCATTGTGGTGTCGCCGTGATCGTGTGATTGAGGCTGGTTGCTTCTCAGCCGGTAGCTTTTTATAACCATTGCATCAGGCAGTAGCCTTGTGATTGCCATTTGTGCACCTCACAGTGGTTTCTGACAAGCAGCATTAATGGAGAAGCTGGAAGTAAACTTTCAAGTTGTGGTCACCTGATGTCTCACTTTAAGACGCAGGGGTGATTTGCTTATTGACCAAGCAGAAGTGATGACCTTCAGTACAACTGCATCACTTAGCAACAGAATTGCTAGTCCCAATTGTGGTTAAGTTACCAATATATCAATAGCAATGGTATTTTTTTTTTGTAAGGCTATGTTTTATTCAGGGCTTATTTAGATTTTTGTAGCCCAGATATGTTATGTCTAAACTTGGGCACTGATTACAAAACGATCTTGCTCTTATCCTGAACGCTCATTTCACTTCATTTCATTTCCTCCTAGGTATCTCCCATTGTCTTGTTTCTCTGCAGATGGGGCTCCCATTTCTCTTCTGAAGGGAAATTAGCTTTGGGGTCCCAAATCTGGATCGGCCAATTTATGTGTGAGAAGTTTTTTCTAAGATGTTCCAGGTACTACTTTCCCCCCCTAAAACCGCTAATACATTATAAATTACACCTTTGGGAATTCCTTACTCTACAGCTAGAGAAGAGTTCTGGTACAAAATTGTCATGGGTCCTCAGTCATAATAATTTGACTATGTACAGCAGCTGGGAGAATCATTAAGTACTTTCACATTTCCCAAGGGATCCTTCATTGTGTCAAAGTCTTAAGCCAAGCGATGGTTTCAAGCAAATGGTTCCAGACCATGTAGTGCTTCCCTCATTTTTCTAGACAACATTTGGGGCATGTGTAAAAGCCTTGGATGTTATAGCAAAGCACCTGGGATTAAGAAAGTCTCCATCCCAACCTTTGTCATTACACAAGAACATGGCCTGCAGGTTGTGCTTTTTTTGCATCAAGGCAGATCATTAAATTTCTGTGAGATGAAATACTTTCTTAAGGCAAATCCTGGTACACTTATACAGGTGTAAAAGCATGATCTTCCTTTTTCCAATATGCATCTAAGCTGCAATTCCATACTCCATATATGATATACCTGTGGCTTTCCAGGTATTGCTGGACTGTTACTCTGTGTAACATCAGCCCACATTTTTAGTAGTGAGGGATGCTAATGAGAAATATTGGATGTGCTGGATGAAGCTGATAAGGGATGAGCACAGGAAGGGTGGAAGTGTCTCAGAAATAAAATGCTGGAAATAGAGTTGCACATTATTTTCTCATGGAAAAATGGCATTTAGAAAACTACTGCAGATGCATAAGAAACGTTTGATTAAGCTAGGTGTTGAAAGGACATGGAAGATGGGTGTAATTGTCAGGAATATGTACCAGCAAGTAGGTGCTATCCATAGAAAGGCTAAAGTACAAAAAATGAAGTTTTCAAGGAAAGTTACAAGCAATGAAAAACCTCTTTTTTTTTTGACTATGTTGGTTGCAAAAGGAAGAAAAAAGAGGGTTTTTCTAGGATAATAACCGGCGATAGGGAGTGGACAATAGTCTTCAACTCCTACTTTACTTTGGACTTCTTAGCAAAGGGTAACAATGTTAAGCAGAACAGTTGAGACAAGGAGGAACTGGCAGCCCAAGGAAATGATTACGAAGCCCCTGGAATACATTTAAGGCCACAAAACTGGACCAGTAATACCTGGTCCTGAGAGAGTCCTGAGGGAATTTGCAAATGTCAGGTCCAAGCACCTTTCTGTAACCTTTAAGAAACTATGGAAGGCTGGCATAATACCAGAAGATTGAAGAACACGAAATGTGATGGCTATCTTCAAAAAGAGGACCTGGATAACTATGAACAGGTTAGCTCACCATCACTATGGTGAGAAAGTGGGGAGCCCCTCTTACCCTAGTGAGAAAAAGCACAAGAAAGTAATTAATAAGGCACTTTGCTGAGGGGGTGGGGTGGGGGAGGAAGAGATGAATAATTATCAAAGGAAATTAGAACATATTAGAATGCTAGAAAATAAGCTCTCATAATTGAAGAAAGAGAAGTAAGTAGAAGTATAGGTTAACAAGATAATTAATAGACCTATAAATAACTAATAAAGGAGAATATTCATAGCCCCGGGTTAAATGAAGGTTCCTTGGTGGTCTCTGAGCTTGGTTGCTTTCTTGCAGATGTTTCCTTACCCAAACGAGGTAACATCATCCGTACTAATAAGTGTAAAACCTGAGGTAAGAATAAATGTAAAATTTAATTGATGATATTATTTAGTTTGGGTAATGAAACATTTATAAGAAAACAAGCTCAGAGAGCCCCAAGGACCTCTCACATACAAATAAGAATGCAAATAAGAAATAGAATTAAAGGTACATAGATAAGAGAAAAATAAATACAGGAATAAGAGGAAATAAGCAAAGATAGAAAGCATAGTCAATAAAGTGAAAATGAAGATAAGAAATCTATTAATAAAAAATTAATGAATGATTGAACAAGATTAAGCACAGGTTTCTTGTGGTTAAGTTTTCTAGGCAAAACTTTGTTTCTCGTGCCCATATTACATCCAATCTTGGGGTTTAAAACTTACCCTGTTTTTATGTTATGTCAAACTCCTCAAACCCTGTCAAGGGACTCTGTAATTTTTCCTTTTTGAGAAAAATGTAATGCCTAGCAGCAAACCTCAATAGTTCTGTTTCAGAAAAAGAGATGTATGTTTGCTGTTGTTATGTACAGATTGCTGAAGAATGATGAAGCACTGTTTGCTCTGCTAATGTTTTTCAGGCATCAATATTAGCGTTGTGCAAAGAATGTGAAGGAGCTGCTTTAGTGAAGGACTTTAGTGCAAACACAGCACTTCTCTTTGAAAAGGTGGAGAAGCTGCAAATTTTGCAAGGCTCAACCAGCTGCCTCAAATTTCGGCCCATTGTCTGCGTGAAAGTAGACAACACTTTTGATAAAACCCAGGTCAAGTGAAGTGGCTGGGCAGCCCTTTGCATATGCAAACACGAGGGAACAGATTTTCAAGCTGCCACGCAAGGCTTGCAAAAGTTGGCTCTGCTTTAATCCTTCCTTCCGGCTCATGCACAGCTTCATAGGCTGATTGGAAAACATTTCACAAAACCAGTCTAGGCTCATCCCCACTCACGGATCATGTGGCCAATGTAATTCTCAGAACCAGGTTATGCAGTCCAAACATGAGATACATCCTCCTCCCCCGCTAACAATATCAAATGTATGAGCACTTATTGTTTTAACTATGAACTGTTATAGATGCAGGATTAGTTTGCTGACGTTTGAGAAAATGTTTTGATATTTATTGTCCATTCCATTAGACAGAGATAGACCAACCACTTAATCAGCTCCATAGAAAGACTTCACTGAGATTGGCTATAATAACAGAATATTGCAAATATAACTGTGCTCCCCCTTCCCTTAGTAAATCAGGGAGGTATTTGTTTGAGTTGATTCTGATTTTTTTTTGTTTCCTAGGACTTAAAGAATGTCTCATCCCCCTTTGCCTAGGTAACAGTTCTTGCATGTTTCTGTCAAGGTCACCTTACAATTTCTTGCTGAATTCAGGTCCCTGGGTGTAGAAACCTGAATTTGTGTAGACACGAGGAAATCACACTAGATTAATAGTTTTGCATGTGCAAAACTATTTCATAAATATGCACTTTATCTATGGAATAATAGATAAAGAGCCAATATGATGTAGTGGCTCAGATCCATTTCGCTATGGAAGCCACAAGGGTCAATATTTCTCAGCTGAAAGAAAGGTCCAGAGATAAAAGGGAGTGAAGGAAGACTCAGTTATTCCATCTTGAGTTCTTGATAGTTTGGTGGACTATACACATAAAACAATTTGGGATGGGGCAATCCCATAAACTGGCCAATTATAATTTCATCTGTTATGTACCAAGTGTAGGAGAAGAGGTGGCAAAACTTGGGGGGGGGGTTGGAGTAAAAAGAAAGATCAATCTAGAATTCCTATGTACCACAAATGGACCAAGTCTTCTTGAATTTTATTGACCCTTATCTAGCACCAAAATAGTGCTAACAACTAATTGAGTAGATTCCCATGCATAGGCATGAGTAATAATAAATCAGTTTAATTGGAACTTTACATGTGGTCCAGGGGTGGGTTCTACTTACCTTTACTACCGGTTTGCAGCGGGAGCGCGCACACTTCTGCACATGTGCAGATGACCCAATATGAAGTCATGGCAGGTGGGCGTAGCCTCCCGCCAGTTTTACTACCGGTTCTATAGAACTGGACAGAACCGGGAGCAACCCACCACTGATGTGGTTCTGATCTTTTGTGCCTGACACAAGTTACACGTTAGTGAGAGTTGGTCAGATGTTGAAAGAGGTATTAATTATGCAATTATGCATCCTAGAATGATGAAGCTGGGATTGTCGGTTGTGTTCACAAATCTTTCTGAACCAGCCCTAAGCATGGTTTGTTGAAATGAGCTACTTCATCATAATATTAAGTCTTTATCAGTAGATATCCATTTCATGCTAAATGAAAATAAACAAACTACCTGGTAGTTTAGTTTCATGAATGAACAAGGCCACAAGCTATGATATGCTTCAAAATAGGCTGTACATGTATCAGCATGCAAGAACTACTCTTCTTCCAAATGGAAAAACAACACAAATCATTTAAGTGAAAGTGTTTTGTAACAAACTTTTTCATTTACACACAAGGCTAATCTTTGTGCATTTACCCTGAAGTAAATCTTTCTTGTCTTCAGGTGGTTACTCAAAAGCCAAACAGGATTTATCAATTCAGTTATTGTAATAAAAGCCTCTTTCATTCATAAAAATGAAATTAACAAATATTTATGAATAATGATAGTAAATTTGAAGCACTAACTAAAACATAGTGCAAAGAGAAACGTTTGATTAGTTCATGCTAATTGTCTCAGCTTTGTCTTTTATCTGTTATTTTTCCACTGACTATAGCATAAATGTGGTTAGTGTTATGGGCAGGGGAATTTTCTTTACATTCATGTCCTCCAATCTGTTGAACTATTGCACCCTTCATCATCATCATCATCATCATCATCATCATCATCATCATCATAATTCAAACCATATAGCCACTTCCTATAGTTTCCATCACTGCTATCTGATACTTAGGATGTTAGGGATTATAGTTCAACTGATCTGAGGATATTAGTTTGGGAAAACAAGAAAAGAACAGAACCTAAACTTTGTTTAAGGTAAAGGCAAACAGTTGTGTCTGACCCTAGGGGGTGGGTGCTCATTTCCGTTTCTTAGCCGAGGGAGCCAGCATTGTCTGAAGATATTTCTGTGGTCACCTTCCCACCAAAGTGGTACTCATTTATCTACTCTCATTTGCATGCTTTCTAACTGGTAGGTGGTCAGGAGAAAGTTTGTTTATCTAGATTCGTGTATGTTTTCCAAAGTAATGATAAATACATAAGGTAATGTGCATGATAATTAATATATTTATTAACAAGTACAATAATAAGTGGTTTTGTTTTTCAGAATAAGACATTTTGAAAAACTGGCAGCAAGTTTTCTTAAATGTTGTTTGGGTTTGTCCGACATATGGAATGCAAATCTGGTTCAGCATTTGGGGAACAATAAAGTGGATTACATTTTTCACAAGAAAAATAAAAAATGTTTAGCGACTGTTCATTTTCTTTTTCAGGTCTTGTGAGCACTTTCAAAATAAGTTTTAACTGTTTCTCTCATTTAAATTTGTTAAAAGCAGACTGTTTTTGAAATCACTTCATTAAAATGTTTGGAAAGCAGAGTAAGCTACAGTGGCCTCATTAACATTCTGTATGTGTATGTCTCTTGGTTACATCTCTCCTCCCCCCCCCACTATGTTTTCAAGAAACATTCTGGGAAATAAGAATCTCAGAGTGTTGTTTCAAATAATGTTTAGACAGTGCACATTTTTCTGCTCAGACCTGCTTTATAAGTTGTATATTTGCAGAAATTGCCTGAGAGATTGCAGGCTGGGTTTTCAATGCAACTGCTACTTTGGCAACCCATCAAGTAGCAGCTGTGGCTAGAAGAGCCTTTACACACCTTTGGGTTGGGCACCCCTTTTACCCATTCCTGGACTGGGAAACCCTGCTCACTGTCATTCATGCCCTCATGATCTCTTGTCTGGACTTGTGCTGCCCTGCTCCCTCTTCCCCCACACATACAGCAAGAGTTCTATGGATGTTTATTCAAAACTCCTAAACAGGTCTTCGGAAAGCACTCTGGTTGTGCAGATCTGGATTCGAAGCTCAATAAAACAAGGGTCACTGGGTAACTGAGTCCAACAGGCACACATGAAGTCCAAGAACAGGCCAGGATACAAGGCACGAACACACAAGGCACAGAACTGGGCATGTTGCTCCATCAATAATTAAGTCCTCAGGGTGGGGTTAACTAGACAATGGTGGTGCGGTCCTTCATGAGGAGTGAGGTTGTCTTCTCATGAGTACTCTAGCTGAACGGCATTGTGCCTGTCTCCTCTGTGCTCTATGTGTCCTTGGATCAGGAGGAGGTGATCTTCCTCATTGCTAATGGGCAACGTACAGATTGTATTATGAAGTGAGATATGTGCAGATCTATACATTGGGGAAATAAAACAACCACTTCATAAATGTGTGGTATAACATGGGAGAACAAACCCATCAGGACAAGATTCAGCAGTCCATCTGGTTTTAAAAGACAAAGTCCACTCTTTTGAAGACAGCAAACTCCACATTTTGAACAGTGAGGCCGCTGGTTTGAAAGAGGGGTCAAAGCGGCCACCTATGTCAAAATTGAATAGCCTTCTCTCAACAGAGTGGGAGGGATATGTCATCATCTATCTCCAGTCTACAAAACAGTCATTTCAGCATTTCCAAGAAGGCTCTACACCCATTTGCACTACTCAGGTGACCCTGAGGACACAGATAAACCTCCAAGTGGCCTCAACGACTCTCTAAAACAGGGGTGTCAAATTGGATTTCTTCGAGGGCCAGATCATTATTGCAGTTCTTCGCGGGCCGGCCAGAGGGGGGCAGATGGGATGGACACCTTGGGGCATGGGGGGCCCGTGTGCATCCCCTGCGCCCAATTTTTGGCCTGGATGGTCTCCTGCAGCACTTTGCTGGTCAAAATGGAGTGTGGGGGCCTCATGTGGCCCCCCTGTGCCCTGTTTTGTCTGGCAGAGTGCTGCAGGGGGCCACCCAGGCCGAAAATGGGGGCAGGGGGCCACTTGCAGCCCCCCCCGTGTCCCATTTTGGCTGCCAGAGGCACCACGGGGTATTTCCAGGCTGGCCCCATGGGCCAGATTTAAGCACCCCGTGGGCCTTGAGTTTGACACCCCTGTTCTAAAAGAATGCAAATGACCAGTTGTCTGCAAGGAGTATAAATCTTTCCATTCCCTACCATCCAGTCAGAGCTGAAGAAGCTTCTTGGATGAGAAGTGAAACGTCTTCAAAGAAAAACAGAGAAAGTCCACTTGCCTCTTGAAAAAGTACCATTGGGACAACCATGACCTGGATGACTGAGAATCTCCATAGACTTTCATGACTTGAGACCAGGTTACACGAGGGTCTGTCTTTTCCTAGTTGTTTCTACCCATCCAATCTGAGTTAGCAAGATGGGCATGCTCTGTGTCCCATTGGCCATGGATTACTGTTAACTGGGACCCAGGTTATGTACCTTTTCTGTTTTAGTACCCACCCTATCAAATATTCTCTCGCCAAAAACTAGGATGGCCCCTTTTGAAAGCCCCTGAACAGCTGTGCTGTAGTCTGGGGCCCCAAGTGTCTCCTGGCTGTGCAAGCAACCTTGGATGGTGACATTCTCCTTGGCTGCTGTGTATTTTAATATTTCTATTCATGAGAAGGGATTTTTTGCTCCTCATAAGTATACAGAAAGTGCAATTGAATTTCTACTAGCCTTCCCTAAGACATTTTTCCAAGTACCTCTGCCCAGGTAGCAATGATTTACTGCTTGGAACCAAATTTGAACTTTATAAAAGCATTAAAATATCTCCCATGAGACTCCCCAGCAAAAATGATAATCAAGTTTTGCAGAAAGGAAAGAACAAAAGAGATACCTTAAAATGTTTATGGGCCAGACACATAGGAAACCAGAATGAGAAAATTATGTTATTGTTTGGATTCCAGTGTCATACCTTTCTAGAGCATAAACATAATTGTTTATCTATGGTAATTGCTCTACTAATTCAACCACTTCTGTTTAAAAATACTGTTTGACTTGGCAGAAACAAAATGTTCTTTTTAATTTTATTTTAAAGCAGGCTGTAGCAGGATTGTTGGGATGATAGGTTGTGTGCAAATTTGACTTAAAGAGTATTTATTCTTCTAGTGCTATGAGGAAAAAAATAGCACTCTTCAGTGATACTCTCCAAAGCAGGAAAATCCAACTGTTTTTACTCTAAGGACAAAACAGGCGATATGATCGCTTGACATAAAGCGGGTGAATTGCACCACTCATCTGGAATTGCTTTAAGTATCCAGGGGTGAAGTTTCTATTGTCTTGCCATGATGCACATTTTGTTTTCTTGATTATTGTGCATACCTATGTTTGAGTGATGTGATGGGTGGTGTACATTTAAAAAAGATGTTTGGCATGAGAGACAAAAAAAATAATCTGATTAAATGGCAATTTAATTTAAGTCACTTAACATTATTTTAATTTTAATGTGATTATGATGTATTGTGTGCCGTTGTGTTGTTGCCAACACCTAGCGACCACGTAGATAGAATTTCTGTATGATGATTTGTTTCTAGGCTAGTTCTTGAGGCCTCAGCAACAGTGCACTTATTGCCACTCTGAGCCCATCCATCTTCCTGCAGGTCATCATTTTCTTTTTCCTTCCACTTTCCCAGCATTGGAGCGTTATTTTAGAGAGCTGGGTCTGATAATTGGAGCCTGGTCATTGGTGGCTCAAGTGAGAACTCCAGGGTGATTTATTTTATGATCCATGTGTTTATTTTCTTGGCTGTCCATTATATTTTCCAGGAGCCTTCTCCAATGCCAACATTTAAAAGCACCAATATACTTCCTATACAGCTTCTTCAAATTGACTTCCACAGAGTGTCACAGAAAATACCATGGCTTGCATAATTCCAATCTTTCATGGCATTTGAATATCTTTTCCAAGGCCTTTGTGGCTGTTCTGTGAATAACAGAATAACAGAGTTGGAAGGGACCTTGGAGGTCTTCTAGTCCAACTCCCTGCTCAGGCAGGAAACCCTCTACCGTTTTAGACAAACAATTGTCCAATCTCTTCTTAAAAACCTCCAGTATTGGAGCACCCACAAGAGGTAATCTCCAGTGTATTTCTTATTGCTTGTTCCTTTCCTATGGATGGCTGATCCTAATAGGCACCTCTAGTGTGATACTCCCTTACTGCGGCCCCAAGCCAACTGGCAAAGCCAGGTCTTCAGGCTCTTGCAGAAGATGAGGAGAGTGGGAAGCAATCTTACCTCAGAAGGTAAGATGTTCCAAAGGGCCGAAGCCCAGTTGCAGCAACCTGGAGTTCATTAAATCTGGTCACATAGTAACTTAATTTAAGACCATGACAACATATGACCAAAATAAGAGCCCTGGATAGTACAGTGGTCTAAAGCACCCTGTTATTAACACCAGCTGCCTGCAATTATTGCAGGTTCGAATCTCACCAAGGCTCAAGGTTGACTCAGCCTTCCATCCTTTCTAAGGTAGGTAAATTGAAGACCCAGTTTGTGGGGGCAATAAGCTGACTTTGTATAAATATACAAAAGTATGAAGGCTATTGTTTAGTGCATTGTAAGCCGCCCTGAGTCTCCGGAGAAGGGCGGCATATAAATCGAATTAAAAAAAAAATTCTGGGCTTAATTATGGTAATAAATCAAGAACTATCTGTGGTCCATATGTGAAGTGATTAAGGCATAAGTAACTACGAGAAGACACTCACAAATCCAAGGATAGGCACTTTTGGTCCTTTCTCAATTGAGAATGCTGTATTAATGGAAATGCCAGTGTATTTTCATTTTTCCCCCACTAATCATTGCTTCTTCCTACAACTTATAGGTATAAAGTCACTAATTACTTTAGTACAATATCCACATGAATAGATATCTAATAATTAATAGCATTTTGAGGGGAGGGGCATTGTATCTTAAGAAACCACCATTTTATTTACTTAAAAATCCTTCCTTAATTCTAAGAACACATTTATTTATGATGGAACTGAAACAACTCCTGGAAATCACTTAATACAATCCCTGATATTAGAAGAAGTGCAATGCATCTCCAGTAAATGGTACTCTAACTTCTACTTTAATTTGGTTCCTCCTCTGGTCCCCTCTGTCCCCAAGGACAGTCTATGACAGTGATGGTTAACCTTTTTGCCGTTGCATGCCAGAAGCAGAGGGAGCATGGTGGGGTCACACGCACGCGTGCCCACATCCATAATTCTATGCGCCCTGCCCCCCCTGCTCCCCCCGCTTTTGGCACATGATGGCACGGTGGGCCTCGTAGGCCTGTTTTTCGCTCTCCCCAGGCTCCAGAGCCTTTCTAGGAGTCTGGGGAGGGTGAAAACGGCCTTCCCCACCCACCCCCAGAGGCCCTCCAGAGGCCGGAAACTGTGTGTTTCCTGACTTCTGTTGGGCCCAGAAGGCCAGAAAATTAGCTGGCCGGTGCACACATGTGTGCCGGAGCTGAGCTCGTGTGCCCACCGATATGGCTCCACGTGCCACCTGTGGCACCCGTGCCATAGGTTCGCCATCATGGGTCTATGAGATGATCATGCAGCTTGTGCTTTAAGGAAGGGTGTTTAATTGGACTGCTTTTTAAAAACTTTCATTATTCTAGCCCTAGTAGAACAGTTTTTCCAACTTCTCCATTATACAGCCTTAGACATTGGAAAACAGCTACCATTTTCCCCATAATCTTCTATTCTGCAAAACGTTCCCTGTTCTTTAAATTGGTCCTTATAAAACTTAGTTATCAAACTCCTCACCATCCCGGTTAAGCACATCTGGATACATTGGAATATGCAATATTTTAATTGGCCCTGACCCAATTCAATATCAGTTCCATGCTTCTTTATAACCTTATAAAGACCTGATGAAAAAAGAGAAGTACAACTGAATGTGATCATCACATTGTTAACATTCAAATTCCATTACTCCAAAATCTCAGATAATGAATTCCAGTGGTGAAATCTAAAAGGCTTAAAACATGGGAGATAAGCAGGAACATTGTGAGAAATTGTAACTTAAATCTCATAGATTCAAACAATAATCTCAGACATCTTGAGAAATGATACTGGAATTAGGACTGGAACCTTTTATTATAGAAATTCGACTCAAAGATAATCCAGAGTCAATGGCAAGCTAATCACAAGCTCTGTGTTAAGACCCACATGCTCTTCTGTGACTTTAATATTTGTTATTTACAAAGACATCAAAAATAGTTAACACGCCAGGGAGAGGAGTAGGCTAAAAGAATTATTATAGGAATCTGAAAGGAGAAATCTACACTTGATCTGCAACAATATGTTAAGTGATTTGTTCTCCTTCTAAATTGTCCCCCCAATTTGAATCAAGGTTTATGCAAATTTCATATTATGGTCAAACCAAGAGATCCAAAGCTGCTTGCAAGAAATAATTCTCATTTGCAGTCAAAACTGATAAATTTATTTGTTTGTTTGTTTGTTGTTTTTTATCTAGCCTTAGTGAACGTGCCTAAATGGGATGGAATGTAGTAAGGAGGTGGATTCCTAGGAGGGAGGGGGTACATTCCAGAGGAATAAGAGGCAACTCAGCCCAGATACCATGTGTGAGAGAAAGAGGGTGAGGACAGCCCCTCCCTAATAGTTCACAGAGTATATTGTAGATGCAATATACAGATAGTACAGTGCTCAGTCTGGCAAGAATTTGTCTGTAAGTGTGGAACAATAAACTCAGCTTGGAAGAATTACTATATAAAGTAGCATTCTTGATTTTGGGCCTTACACTAATACCTCTTCCTATTTTCACCATAATAACCCTATGAGATTGGTTGGGCTCTGAGCGAGTGACTAGCCCAAAGTCACTTTTCTAGTCCATTCAGGCAGGACTAGAACTCATGGTTTTCTGGTTTCTAGCCTGGTGCCTTAACCACTCGACAAAACTGCCTCTGTGTACTAAGAGATACACAGGCATAATTTGCTGAATCCTGAAGATATGGCTGTGTTCCTGAGTTTGGGATTGGAATGCCTATTACAGCCTGTGAACAAAGTTGATTGCAATGTTTGTATTGTATTTGCATTGTGATTGTTTTTTCACTGGTGGTGGTGGTTTTATCTTGGTTGCTGATTGTCTATTTGTTTTGTGTTTGTTGGGAGAGGGACCGCTTGTGTTTATAAAATTGTTGTTAGTGTAAAGGGAATAAAGAATGTCCTTGAAGGACAATAGGAAGATCTGTTATCAAAGTAATAATCAGATAAGAGCAGCTTAAGCCCTTTCCAAGTTGAGAATACACCTTATATCAGGGGTGTCAAACTCATGTGGTCACGGCAGCATCACGTGATGTATTGGGACTTTCCCCCCTTTGTTAAACTGGGCATGAGCATGGCCAGCGCATGACACATCTGGCCTGTGGGCCTGGAGTTTGACAGCCCTGCCTTAGATAGACCCCTCCCTAATTCACACAAAGATGAAGTGAGGGAGGGGGAAGCACATTCAAATTGCAAGATTCTGTTCCAATTAAAATAATGTTAGACCTACAATAGCATTGGTTTCTTAGTCTGGTCTACCCTAAAGGGCTGACAATTAGTTACCCGGAGTCATTGTTTCCGATGGACAGCCATGTATTTTGAATAAGCAAACAGACAAATGCAAATAAACAAGCAATCAATGTAGTTAGAAAAAGAATCTCAGCTGAAGAAAAGCAGAAGCTATTTAATAGTTGATACTTCTCTCTCCTGTGTACAACAATCCTAATGGCAACAGGAAATAAATATATTAAAATGAGCCAAGGAGACCTTCCCGTATTAAGATTGTGTTGATATTTCTCCTCAGCTCTTCCCATTTGCAGTGCTGATGTCTGGGTCTTCATAAAGTAATGCTGTTAGAGCTGAATTTACCACAGATTAGTCCTTTGGTTAATCAGAGCAACAGGCTTAAGTTTTGCCATTTCTCATCAACTCCTTTTTGGAATCTGTTTATTAAATCAAAAAGAAACCGGGAAACCTTTGTAGGGCTATCAATTTTTGGCAATTCATTTTTTAAAAAGTTTTTAAAAATTTTTTACACAAACATACAAACAAACATACAATGTATTTTTTCTGAACAGAATTTTTGGCAATTCTTGTTTGAACTAGGAAGAAAGCCATTAATCCAGCCTTACCATCTATGTGAAACATTTTTTGGGGGGGTTCTCTTTCAGGCTCCCCTTTGTTAGTCTTGACCATCTCCTCTGTCTCCCCCCCCCTCAACACACACCTTTTACCAGGACTAATAATAATTCTGCTTCATAGCACAAGCCTCCTATAAAATTAGAAGGAAAACACTATATCTATAGCTTGCTCTGCTCTGATACAATCTGGCCCAATAAGGATCCTGACAGATCTCTCTCTCTCTCTGATGGAGGATCACTTTGGCTGGCTTTGTCCAATCCAGTTGAGAAGTTAGCTTCAAAGAGCTCAAAGAAATGTCTCTCCAGAATAATCAAAAAGCTTTCAAGTGATTGAAAAATCTCAGGGCTGGACTCCCTCTTTGTCTCCTCCTCCCCACAAGTTACTTCAGCTGTAGATAGAGAAGGACCTTCACATATCTCTTTCTGCTGTCTCCTGAACATTATCTAAAGTGAGTCACTCTACAGTAGTCAGCTTCCCCCATTTCTCCTTCTGCTCTTTTAAATTCCATGCCCTTAACTCTTTTTGCATTCAGTGTGCTGTTCCCCAAAGCAGATTCCTCTCTCCCATTGAATTAATGTAACAATATCAGAACTTCCTGTATTCTTCTCATTGAACTGACAATGTGTTGAATTCTTATAGATTATTATCCTTTGAATGCTTTGTATCAGGGGCGGGTTTCAAAACCCATCGCTACCGGTTTGCTCGTGGGTGTGCGCGTGCTTGCGACACTTCTGCACATGCAGAGAAACGTCCGGATGGGTGGGCGGAGCCTCCTGCCCCACCACTACCAGTTTGCCCGATCCAGGGTGAACCGGTAGCAACCCATCACTGCTTTATATGTTAACTTTAAATACTCCTTGTTCTATAGTCCCCATAAATTGTTGACCACTTTTATTTGATTGCCAATATACCATCAGTCTCAAATTTCAGGTTATAACTTGATTAATAATCCAAATGTCATTAAAAAAAAAATCTGGAACATACAAGCTTGTTTATGTTAATATACATTAGAATTTAGTGTAAAGTTCACTCTAGAATTGCTGCTGAAATGGGAGCCAATTTGCAATAAATATCTTATTTGTCAATACTTGAATAGGGCTTTTTTCAATCAAGGGCCAAAGTAATACAGTTCTTTTGATTTGGAATTATTCTATATGTAATGAAAAATGTCCAGGTCTTTCCCTCTTCCACTATTAATGTTTATAATTAAATAATTATTTGGTTATAATTATTAGTTTTGTATGTATACTTCTGTTTCTTCTTAGTATGTATGCTTTTTTCTTCTGTTTGTTAGTTTGATACAATAAAATTTGATAACTTTACAAATATTTTGGAAAGAACACTAACAAATTTATCATGGCATAAGCTTGCAAGGATTACATGACTTCATCAGATGAAGTCTGAAAGGTAAAATGTGTGACATTATTAATTATATTGAGATCCACAAACAGCAACAATTATCATCAAGATGTTTGTGACACTACTGAATTTTGATTTTCAATATTTAAAACAAAATCAATTGTTAAACATTAAAAATCACTGAAATCACATGAAAGTCTGTGTTGCTAATAAGGTTTTGAATACCTTCAATTTATTTGTTTTGTCAGGCTAATGATGATTTAATAGCTGACCAGCTACTGTAATGTTGTAATACTGTAATGAGTCAGCAGGGTTATTTGACTGCTACCGCTTTAAGAGGCTGTAATATAAGATAAACCACTATTTGAAAGACAAACCTGTTTACTGTATTTTGCTACTGGGTTGTCTCAAAATAGTCACACTGTGCACACTCTAACATGTTTCTTATCATTGCTGTTATAAAATGATCATCCAATATGCCAGCTACTTGAAAAGATTTCTGCTTTGTCTGAATTAATTTTTTTAAAATTAAGACATTATCTTAATTACCTTTATTTTTCCTGCTTTCAAAACTTTTTGCCTCTGATATTTATAAAGTATCAGTTGTATCCAAGGCTCTCTATATACAGCAACAATAACAATAACAATAGCAACAGCAACAATAGGTGGTTTGCTATTGCCTCCTTCCTAGGGCTGAGAGTGTCTGGCCCAAGGTCACTCAGTTGGTTTGTGCCTAATTAGATTTGAGCTCAAGGTCCACTGGTTTCTAGCCTGGTATCTTAATCACTACATTAGACTGGCACTCTTATTTACAAGAAAATGAAAAGCTTATTGGTATTATCTCAGGACTCAAGGTCAGACAAGGTGAATTTATATAACAAAGTTAGCAGAATGGATCAAATAACCTGGCTGCAACGAATGGGAAACACTGTGTCCACTGATATTTGATCATTTAGATGCTCTATTTGTTTAGTTTGGAATGCACAAATTATTCTAGGAAAAGTACTATTTTAAAGACAGAAATCTTTTGTGTACAATTAAAAAAACCATCTTCTTACCCTTTAACATTATGATATCAGTTGATCTTTCTATAACATTATTACGTGAATTTGACTTGAAAGATAAATAGCTCTATTATTTTCCAAGAACCTTGTTTTTACAGGTCAGTAGCTAAATAATCAGTTACCTTCCTGAAAATTAATCCTATTTAGCTGAAGAATTATTGGCTTATCTCTATATTATAGACGTGTTTTATAGAGACTTGGCTTTAGTTTATTAGAGCAAAGGATAACTCCCCACTCTCCTTTAAATGGACAGAACACTAGTTAGATATGAGTCATCCGAACATCATTTGGTCCATCTCTATTTTTTCTCAATCAGCTTGTCCATCATTAGCACATCAATAGTATCACAATTACAGCTCATCCTCACTGTTCTTAAATAGACATTTTAGTTGGTGCCTACAAAGAAACCATTTCAAACTGATAGGTAAGCTCTACCACTTCCATAACTGTATTTGGAAACACAATGAATTTGAGATTATAACATAGTTCCTCAAAGTTTCCAGCAAGGAACCAGTTTGTACTTTAATTAGGCAGCTGTGCAGCATATTTTTAAACCCACAGGGCATTCTCGTTTCAGAAAATGTGTAATAGAGTTATAAACACAGGAGTATATACCTATGGAGATTCTCAGTCATCCAGGTCATGGTTATCTCAAAGATGCTTTTCAAAAGGCAACTGGACTTTCTTGAACGGAAGAAGCTTCTTGGATGAGAAGTTAAATGTTTTCAAGAAAAAAACAAGAAAGTCCAGTTACCTTTTGAAAAGCACCTTTGGGTCAGAAATATAGTATATGACACAGTATCAGTATGAAGTATTACAGTAATGTAAGATAAGGAACATGAACTGCAAAGAAATAGATGTTCCTGTCTAGATTATCTCCTATCAATGAGAATGGACCTGACTCAGTAGAATTGTCAGTTTTGGTCTACACTTTGAACCAGATGATGGGTTGAAGTTAGAACTTACTGCCTTTCTGTGGCAGCATCAATGCTTTAAAATAGCCTACTGGTGAAAATTAGGCAGCTCCCCCCTCCTCCTTGTTGGCCCTCAGGAAGATGTTGAAAACATATGCTATTTTAGAAGATATTATTCTACTTTAATATTTTATTTTTGCTTTCTCATTTATATTGTTTTTATTTGAGGGTATTATCTTTTAATGATACTATGAGTATTTTAAATGTTTGTTATATTTTATACTAATAGAAACCACTGAGAGCCATTGAATTGCAGAGAGATATAAACCGGATGGATGGATGGATGGGTGGATGGATGGATGGGTGGGTGGAAGGATGGGTGGAAGGAAGGAAGGAAGGAAGGAAGGAAGGAAGGAAGGAAGGAAGGATCTTCTCTAGAAGAAATAAATAAACATTTTGGTCAGTTTTACTTTCTTTCTTATTTACATTTTGTAAACTCTTTATTAGATTCTAATTGGAAACAAGCCAACCCATTCTTACTCCACGATGATCAAGTTGTGTTTTGGGTGGCAACGTTTTGAGTAATGCATTTGGCAAAAGCAGAACTCCAAGGTTCCTCAAAGAACATATTTATTGGATATATCATATCGGCACAGCTAGTGAAAACCAACTCTAAAAGTTCCCATGGTTTTAGCCTAATTAAAACAGCAAATGTTTCCCTCCCCAGAGGTCACTGGTCACATTGTCCAATGAAAGTAGCTGGCAGGCTGCTCCTCTCCAGCTCCAGCTGCCACCTGTTGGGATGACCTTGGTTCCCACAAGAAAACTTTTTGTTTTGACTGTTAGTCTCTTTCTCTTTCCCCTCCCTTCCCCCTTTCATAGTTTGTGGCAACTATGAGGCAGCAAAAGATGGCTTCAGCCAGGTTCGCTTCAGAGTCAACATAGGGCTAATCAACTTTATAGCATCAACCTAGCTATATTTCAGTCAAATTGGCCAAAATATTTTCATTTTTATAGACAAACAAATAAGTGAGTACATTATATAGTAGGATGTCTTATTTCAGATCAAATATTTATTCCAGGCTGTTTTTATATGCTGACTAGCAATGGCACTCCAAGATCTTGCATAGAGATTCTTCTCATCTTTTTGTAACCTCATCCTTTTTGTGGACATATAAAAGGTTGATAATATATTATAACTACAAAATATTGCTTTACCAAAAAGCTATTGTTTCTTCAATAGAAGTGTCATCTGTTCCTTTTTTTGCAGGTCACTGATGGTTTATTTTTTATCCGAATAGCATAATATTTTTAGTGTTCTATCATTCCTTCAGATCAGCCAAATATACAGCCTGAAAAATATATTTTGTGGCAATTTAAAACAACACATTCCATAAGTTTCCAAATGACTTCAATGAGATAGCCAGCTGCTTGCATCTTAAGTATTTTCCAGCCAACCAAACAGTTAATATTTTCAGGCATTTTAGTTCAAGGCATCAAACCTGCCAAATTTTAACTAGATTGAAAAAAATTGTATTTATTTTATATCTGCCATTTTCATTGTTTGTTCTTATTACTCTTCCATGTAGCCTTCCTTTGACCTATACAGGTTGTTCCAAGTTTTGATGTTTTTTCAATCCCAAAGGAAAATAATTAAAAATAAATCAAGCAAAAATGTATAAACCATAAATGGATTTTCATTAAGAATCCATTTGTCTAAATTCTTTTCTTGTTTTTCTTTCATCAGAATGGATGTACATCCCCCTGGTACATCACAAAATATATTTGCATGTTTGGGCACAAAAATGTTTAAAGAGCTGTTCTCTGTTATTATGCTAGTAACTGAATAATGCTAACTAAATGTTTCATAGACAAAATTCCTTTGTAGCATGAAGTGTCCATTCTACTTGTGGATATATTTATTTGTAAATCAACTAAGTACAGAGGTGAATTTTCCTACTTACAAGGTAGGAAGAGTTTTCTCTAGTATTTTTTTTTTAACCAGGATCATTGATTCAGCATATCAATAAAGATATTAGATTTTGGATTTTCACATTCCTCTGGTTTAAAATCTTCTTTAATTGTTCTTCATTTACCAATCATGCATAATTTCTTAGTGGATCAAGTGAGACAATAGGGTTAAAAGTTTTGGAGGAAGAAATAGCCTAATGCTGAAGTCAAGGAACAAATCCAGGGCCTTGTAAAGCGAATTATTTCATTGATAATTTTTATTAAGACTTGAAGAACCTCCATCCTATTTAAACTTAGTTTTAAAACTTAGTTAAACTTAGTTTACTTTATTTTCATTGCACCTCGTACAACAAAATTAAATGCCATATTCAGTGTATATCATACCTAAGAAAACTATAAAAATAAAACAAAAACACACATCCTTCACATTCTATACAATTGCATTGAAAACCCCTGATACTGCATTAATATTACACTATATGGTAGAATTCAATAGAGTTACTGCTCTGGGATAGAAGCTGTTTAATTTAATTGTTTTCATTTTTCTTTCAGTAATAATAGTCCAAATACGAGGCCTTGAGAAAATTTTAACACTTCAGAGGGCATTTTTATTTTATTTATTAAATTTATATACCACTCTTCTCACTCTTAACTAAGAGTAACTCTGGGACACATTTGTAACCCAAATGATTTTAGCAGAACAATCCTCTCAACAATGCTATCTTTTTACACAGTGTTTGAGACAATCTGCTGAAAACAGTATGTCATGAAAATTCATATGCTGCAATTAACTGAGATAATGTATCCCATACAAGGGACTGACTTTTTTTTTTAACTTTTATTTAACAAGGACAATACAAGCGATAGAATATTAAATGTAACATTTGCTGCACATGAATTATTCAGAACCAGTTATAACTTGTAATAACAATTAAAAATAATTAAAATACGTCCATCAGCTGGAATATATTAAAAAGCACTACCTAAAAAAGGAAACAAACCTTTATTACCTCAATGAAAAGGCTCTGGGATACAAACTATGTACTTTACAGTAATAAATCAGGTAGCAGCTCAGGTATTTTAGCCTAATAAGTAATAGTTTGGCAATTTTCCAAATTGAAGCATAGTCCTTTTTCTTTAATCGGTGGCTGCACTGAGAAGATTCTATTCCCATGGACTCTTACTTAATACAGGATGACTCCAAATTCCTTCTCTATGTTCAGTAATAAGCTTTTATTTTTCTTTTGAAAATAACAAACTGGAGATGTAAGGGAAAATCTGAACAATCCTTTAGCTAAAGGATTTGGCTGAAGGATATCTTAGATATTTCTGTTTGTATCCTAACCACTTTCTTTTTAAAATATTAATATTCATTTTGAATATTAATTAAGCTCTTTTGTTTGATACCATTTCATTGAGTAGATTTAATGCCTGAGGGAGTGCCTCATCCAAAATAAATTTTGATCATCCCTCACTTTTTCTTACTGCTGTCAGAAAGACGTATTTTCAATATTACTGGAGAGGTGTCAGTGGACTCCTTCATAGAGAAGACAGTGACGCAAGTTTGTTTGAATTGAAACCAATTTCCAAACAAGTTCTGAACACGGTATATGAAATTCAGAGTTAGCATTCTCAGTGTACAATGTTCTAAGTGCACATATAGCAGGCATAACTATCAAGAAAGTTACATTTGTTTAATTGGGTTTGCTCCAGGGGTGGGTTCTACTTACCTTTACTACCGGTTCGCAACGGGATCGTGCGCATGCACTTGCTTTGCTCATGCGCAGATCACTTCTAATGACATCAGGGTCAGTGGGCGGAGCCTCCCGCTGGTTTTACTACCGGTTCTATAGAACCGGTCCGAACCGGGGGCAACTCACCACTGGTTTGCTCCTAGATATGTACACTAGGAGAACCAGTTTGGTGTAAGGCATCAGGCTAGAAACTGTGAGAGCAGGAGTTTTAACCCCATTTTAGTCAGAAAGCCAGCTGGGTGACCTTGAGCCAGTCACTTTCACTTAGCCCTAAGAAGGAGGCAATGGCAAACTGTTTCTGAAACTTCTTGCTAAGAAAACTGCAGGGACTTGCTCAGGCTGCCTCTGGGAATCAGACATGACTGAATATAAAGGGAAAAAAAACACACACTATAACTCTGGGAAAATAGTAATTAATGTTATTTAAGTCAACATGTTAAAAAGAAATCACAATATCTGCATAGAAAGAATATACAGTATATTTACTATTTATAGAAGTCTACCATTTCCATTAAAATATTCTGAGTGTTTAGTCCCAACTGTTTATTTCTAGTCCAATGAACCTTATATATAGCAATACATTTTTAAAAGTGCACTGTATACCCATAAAAGCTTCTCTACAAGGTTAATATTTATTTACCTATATAATAGCTTATACCAGTCAGAATTTCTATTATTATAGTAAAATCACAATATTGCATCAGTAAAATCTAATAGATTAAGGCTTGATAGTTAATTAAATATTACATTCAGTGGTGAAATCCAAATTTTTTTACTACTGGTTCTGTGGGTGTGGCTTGGTGGATATGGCAGGGGAAGGATACTGCAAAATCCCCGTTCCCATCCCACTCCAGAAGAAGGATACTGCAAAATCTCCATTCCCTCCCCACTCCTGCGGGAAGGATATTGCAAAATCTCCATTCCCATCCCACTCCAGGGGAAGGATACTGCAAAATCCCCATTCCCTCCACACTCCAGGGGAAGGATACTCAAAATTTCCACTACCGTTTCTCCAGAACCTGTTAGAACCTGCTAGATTTCACCCCTGATTACATTGCTTCCAAATTTTAGGCAGATTAGATTGGGGACTTCTTTCCATTTTCAAATTACCATCCCTCAATCCTTAACAAATATTTTATTTGCTATGTTTATATATGAGGAAATGTTTATTACGTTGGTTTGGGAAAGTATTTGCCACTCTTTTTTTCTGAATTGAAAAGGGGTCAACTTCTGATTAATGCTCATGAATATATTTTGTTTGTTTGTTTCTTTTGTTTGTTGTTTATTATAGAGCATGGGTAAGAGAAATGATGTTTTCAATGTGAGAACCTCTTACATTGAAGTGTATGAGGATTACTTGTCCAAACCTAACATTCAAGAAGTTGAGATTATTACAGAGTTGGTGCTTTTCTTCAGCCTGGAAGCATACTTTTTTTTCTCTCTGAATACACACATGGGAAAGATACCAAATGTTGCCAAGAAGCCATTGATCTTCTGCAACACAGCTGAGTTTGTGTCATGTTTGAATATTAGCAAAACTATTTTCTTACCTTTTCAGTTTGGCAGCCACTTCCCCCTTCCTAAGATCAGTTCAATACATATCCAGTAACAGTAAAGTTGGTTTAGAAAATAAATAATGGATCCCTGATATGACTATCTCTATATAGATTGCTTGGGAGAGATAGTCATCTCCAGGACTTACATTGTTGCAAATAAAGTTTAATGTGATTAGTTTGGTTCAGAGATGTAATTCTTCCCAAAACCTTTTGAGATGAGTTTTATTTTACTCCATTGATTGCTAATTTGTTAATACTATAATTCAGGATTTTGGAATGTAAGGTTTTTAGGGTTGAGTTGAAATCTTCATTTTGTAGCTTACCAAAACGTTTAATTCATCTACTATATCTTTGTGCTGATTATTTCAATCTTCTCAAATATAGGTGTCACAGTTCTCTTGTTAAAAGCCATTATTTAGCCACGAAATATTTTATATTTCTTGTAAAGTAGATTGTTTTGTCTCTTTTGAAGTTTTTATCTAGTTCTTCAGTTTGCTTCTTGGAAAACTTGGTACCCTTATATGATACATGATTGTAATATGAATCATCATCCCCAAGATATTCCTGGTTTAAAGAAAATGGGAGAAAATGCAAATCATCATACATTTTAGGGAAAGGTTCTTGCTGTAATATCTTGAATCTATTAGCAGAATTCCAAATACTTGAATCACTTAAATCATTAGGTTACTCATTTACTTGTTCCTTTGTTAGTAGTAACCCATCGATTTTTATTTTTTTAGTCTTTAAGTTAATGCAGTGAACCAGTAATGATCCAATGTTTCTTCTTCTTTCCCATATTATATAGCTGTTAGTATCTATTCACATTTCAAATACCGCAGTATCAGAGAATAATAATAATAAAAAAACCCTTCTCCTTAGGTAAGAAACATAGGCAATACCCAAACCAATAAAAAAGGAAGAGGAAGAGGGAGAGGAAGAGGTTATCTAGCTGGGAAATGAAACATATGCCCAAAAACAATTAAGCTCAGAGAGCACCAAGGACTCCACCAATATGCAAGCTATAATGTACAGAGGTAAAATGTCTGGCTGCTGCCATCTTGTAGAAGCAAAAAAAAAAAAAAAACCATTTGCAAAGGCAAACCTCCTTATATTGTTAACTGAAAACATGATTTCAGCATTCACTTTCAAATCAGAATCAGACTTTGCAAAATTTCTATTCTCATCAGTCCAAACAAACACATTTTTCTTTGATTTTTCTTCTGAAAAACTGACCTTCGTGTAAGGACATTGGGCAACTGTAATGAAAGCTTTACATCTTGCCACTAAAGTATGCAGAACAGGTCTGTTCAACATGTGATCTATAGGTCCAATCCAGCCTTGAAGCATAAGTTAGCCTATTAAGACCTCAATGAACTTCCTGCTTTTGCAGCTATTCTAGATACAAACAAATTCCAATATAAGAAGAAGCTTTAAGGTCACCTGATTTTAAATTAATATGCCTGTCTTGTAAGATTTGGAACAAAGGCAATGTTCTATTGGCAATAGAATTTCTAATAAGGAAGAAATGGTAACAGAGTAAAAGATATGTAAGAGTAAAAATTTTCAGAATTCTAATGATCAAATCAAAAACATAAATTAAAAGTACTATATATGCTGATGGCCATTCACTCAAGTCATTCATTCAAAGGATTCCTTAAAACTGGCAATGAAACATATATAATAATACCATTTAATATCAGGATATTGATTTGACAAGAATAAGACATAGATATTTATGGAATTTATCTGAAGAGGAAAAACAGCAGTTGAGATAAATAACAGGATTTAATATTTGTGTTAAAAGATTTCAGACTTTGCCTAACCAGAAACAATAAAGACTTAAAGCAATAACAATTACAATTATAATTGTAATCAATTACATATCTGATAAAAAAAATATAATACATAATATTTTAAAATGCAGAAGCCTAAATCTATCTAGGCTAGCTAGAAGAAAAATCAGCAGGAAAAATGAATATTTCATCAAGGACATTCCAGATGATTCCCAATAAAAATTGAAGAAAAGATGTTGAATCAATTGCAAAAGAAATAAGAATCTCAGAAGGCCTGCATAACTATCCCATGCATAATACAAATAAAAGTGTTCAGTGCATAAGATACCAATTATAAATGGCCTATTAAAATTATGAGATAAATATAAAGGAATATCTGGGGTTTAAGGCCTATTTCTTCAGTACTGAACCTTTTTTTTCATGAAGGCAAATATGTTACAAATTTGATTAGTGGAGAAATATTACTTCATGTAGATTGCAAGATTTAACCTTTAATAAAAAGATGTAATCTTTTGAGACTACCTCATTGGAATAATCACAAACCATTCATTATCTTCAAAGATGATAGTGGAGTTACAAAAAGCAAAGAAGGATACTTAAGAGGTTTGACTAAATATGAAATGCTTACAGCACAAAATTAACAACATCTGCATTGGCTTATTCAGAAGTTGATTCAGAAGTTGTACAGGTCAAATATTGAATGATTAAATGAACACAGAATTAACAGGACAGTTGATATACAACAATATGACTGTCAATAGAAGAGAGAGATATCAAATTTAGGGTGAATATTATACTCTGAATAATTATATATGTTCCAAAAAAAGAGGTGGATATCTAGTAGCAATGTTACAAAGCTCAGCAATTCTGGAAGATGCTTCATTATGGGATGAAAAAAGCAAAATGATTTCATATTTCCAGAAAGTATACTGAGTTGGCTTTATAGATGATAACTGTTGCTAGAATGAGCTACATCTACCACTGAGAATTGCAATCAATTCCTTGGTTAGAAGACTGGCAGATTACATCATGAGAGAATGCATCAATGTCAAAAATGTACAGGTAATTTGGAACCCATCAATGGGCTATAATTTCATGTACAGATTTCTGTCACATCTGAAATTTGGATTTCTTTTAACATAAGATTTACATTACATTCTGATTGGTTGTTAAGGTCCTACTTCATATTAAAAATTCTTGACAAATTTTTATTTCTTTATTATTAATTTGACAGACAATTCTAACAATTTCTGGTTTGATTCCAATCTTTATTCTTAAAACGTTAAACGCAGGGATGCTATTCAGCAGGTTCTGACAGGTTCTGGAGAACCGTTAATGGAAATTTTGAGTAGTTCAGAGAACCGGCAAATACCACCTCTGGCTGACCCCACAGTGAGGTGGGAATGGAGATTTTGCAATATCTTTTCTGTTTGAACTAGGTAAGTGCAGCGAAAAAACAAGGAGGCCCTGTAACAAACACTATGAGGAACAAAGTACTAAACTGACACAATTTTTTTTTGTATGTTTCCAATTAAATTTTACAGCGCTTACAAGAATAATCATGGAATGTGTTACTTTTCCCTATCAAGATATTATAATTTTTGAAAGAACTCTTTAATGCGTTAGTTTTCATCTCTGTCTCTCGGTTTTACAATGAAGACTTTAACAAATGTCTCACAAAATATCCTGAAAAGGTATGAATTTCTTTTGCCTATTATTCTGTCTGGAAGCATAAGTCAACTTGTCAGCTCTGGAACCTATACCAATTCACCTCTCATTTTTCAGAATCCTTTCTGAAAAGAAATTGCTAAACCATCTTTATATTTTGCAGCCTGAATAGAGAGTTGGAAAAGTGGTGAAGTGTTTTGTATTCCGTTGTATTTTTAGGTATGATCCTGCATATTTTAAGAAATATTCTTCTTAAAAGATTTATTTATTTTCAAACTTAATTGTCATTATTTTTGGAACTGCAGAGTTTTTTTTTAATTCTTCCTTTTATTTTTGTTTCTGTTTTATTTCTTTACCCTTTTTCTAAGGGTGTTTCTTTTATTTCTGTTATCCTTTTTCTAAGCAAAAGAACTTCCTACGAGTATAAAAATTATGAGAGATATTTTGCTTTGCAAATTTACGTTTTCAGTATTCTGAAAGTAGCAGTATGTGGCAAAATTGGAATTAAGTGAATATACTCACACTTAGGGAAGCCATCATCCTTTCCTATTAACCTGTAATTATGAAAAGGATCACAACCAGTAATTAAAATGTCTCTTTTTAAATTGCTTCCAACTAGATTTTGCATTACCATAATGTAATAATGGATAGTTAGGTTTCAATTCTTCCTCTAAAGCACTCAGTACAATTGCCTCACTTAATACCTACAATATAGTCTTTACTGTATAGAGGGATAAAGTATTATTCAAATATTTGTTCTTTGTTCTCTATGTTTCTTCCATAATTTCAAATGACTTTAGTTCCTAGTTCTAAAGAAAAAGTGCCATAAGTCCTCCAAGAGTTATTCACATCTGATAGAAAAATGTATAAACATTTTTATCACTGCAATTATAATGTTGTGAAGACTAAGAATACATATAGGCATGAACAAAAGCAATTACAATTAGGTTTTATAGTGCAGACCAAATATTAATGTTATGTCCTTATAAGGACATCCGGCCGGGGATTGGTTAATCCTCCGGGCGGGAAAGTTAAACCGCTGTCATTGGACGGCTGGTCTGCCGGAGCGCTATAAAAAGGGCTCCGGCAGCACAGCCGTTCGTCTGTTCTGACTTAGTTTAAGAGCTGAATAAAACTTGTTGAGCAGACCCCGCTGGTCTTGTCTTCTTTCCTGCGCCTGATCTAACAATTAAACCAGTTATTTAATGGCACCTGTCATTTGACTCTGAGGGAAAATAAAGAACCTTAGAACTTTTTGTCACGCAGCAAAACATAAAAATAAAGACTGTGTAAATAACAAGCAACTTTTGCAACCTCATATACTTTATTACAGTATGCTAATTTAACACTACATTTCATTGGTCTTTTAGTCCAAGCATCACCCTGAAGAGATTAGGGGAGTCCTGAACAAAGTTTCATCAATATTTAGTTATAATTTAACATAAATTCTATGTCTTATTTATGATAACCAATTTCTTGCTTAGGTTCTCTGTAAACTCTAAATATGTTTTAACAATAGCTATATTTGTACAAGATACTTTTGTCTAGTGTTATTTTGCTGAAGGCATGAAATCTAAATCTTTTAATTCTGACAGAATTAAAGAATACGTTCCACAATCTATCAGCCCAGATGTGATGTAATCTCGTGCACATCTGACCAAAAGCAAACTATCTAATCTTTCAGAATTCAAGCTTGCTGCATTCTTTTCTAAATGATCAATTTTAATTTGTTTCAAACTGAACCAAACTATTACAAAAGTTTATACATTCTTAGTTAATATGATAGACTTCCTTCTTTCGTTTGCTACAGAGTGCTTAAAGCCATAATGTGTTAGGATTCATGGAGGCTAAGTTGCAGCTAACTAAAACCTTAAAAAATGACCATAGAACTGTGCCCTGAATCCATGTTTCTACAGAACAACAATGCATCAGGCTATAATTTTTATTTTTAATATAATCTTTGGCCTTGGATTTAAGTAGCAGCTTTACAGTACTTACAGAAGCCTCAGTTTCATTCTTTTAGACAACAATGGAGATTCATGATTTTAGTTGTGAATATATAAATATTATTGTAATTTGTGACTTAATGGGGGAATTGAAAGTTTCTATGTAAACGTTTCTGAGGAGGATGAGTGAGGAGCTGTGCCTTCGCCAAGGAAGAGGAACCTGTGGTTGTGCAGATGTTGCTGAACTACAGCTTTTAGCATTGGCCATGGCGTGACTGCATGGAGCTTTAATTCAGCAACCAAGGACCACAATTTCCCCACACTCTTGGATAAATGTTTTGGTAACAAAACAGCTCCAGGACAATATAAACTTAATTATTTATAGACTGTGGTGATACTTTAAATGCATGACATGATCATTTCTTATCTTTACAACAGAGAAGTGAGAGGCAACATAAAAGTGGATTTGAGAAACTTTCATCTGTATTCCATGAAAACAACCTCCTTTGAAGCACAGTGTGATGATAATGTGGCGACCCAAAGCCAACTGATCTCTGGTTTTATACCACAGTGACATGAAGAAATTAATATGTGATATCCACAGTTCTGTAGAATACAGACTGATCTATGGACTGGCGGTGGTTTTGAAGGGTCTTCAAAGAAAATCCTAAGGCCTTTTTATAGATTTTAATCATTTTTCTCAGCTACCCTGTTTACCTGTAAGATTGATTATTCTCAGGTAAACTGTAATTTCTAGGCCACAATTCCACTTTTGATTAATGAAATGGTCTTGCTGTGACAAAATTCAGAGCATCGTAATGAAATGTAACTTTTTTTTTTTGATAGAGTGCTCTGCATTTTTTTTCTCCATAGGTTTCAGTCGTCCAGGTGATGGTTGTTTGTCCCAAAGGTGCTTTTTCAAGAGGCAACTGGACTTTCTGATTTTTGAATACGTTTCTCTTCTCATCCAAGAAGCTTCTTCAGGGGAAACGTCTTGAAGTCTTGAAAAAGCACCTTTGGATTCCCCATAGGTTGTCTTTCCTGAAGAAGTTTTTCTTCATTTAGATGAGTTGAAAAACAAAAGATAACATCGCCGAAGAGTGCAATTGTTTGTCAAAGATTCGGTGTCCCTCGGGTGCTTTCTAAGCGGTAAAAATCAGCCTTGAAACTTAAGGAAGCCAAGCTGAGGGGTGAACAATCCCCCCACCCAGCCAGCAGGCAGGCAAAGGCCGAGCCTAAGTTGCATTTGGCCTCTTCGCCGGCAGGGGTCAGCATTGCCACATAACCTGTACCTAAGCGGCGCACATAGGCAGGAGCCAATCAATGGGGCGGAACGAGTGCAGCGCGTGCCACTCTCCGGCGCGACTCCTGGGCCCGGTATTGCCGACAGGGGCGCACGAACCACTTTTCTTTCGGCAATCGGATCGGGAGACGGAGTTGAGAGATCCGGCAATTTCAACCCGTCTTTGAGGGTTGGCAGATCCTCAGTTGTACTGCAGCAGGCTAGCTCGACTTCTCTGGGAGAAATCCCCTTAGTTTGGAGAGGGGCTGTTAAAAACCACTAGCCCTGCCTGAGGCAGCCCTCTCCTACATTATTTTAAAGCCGCTATCCCGAGTCTGGATCTTGCAAGACGTAAATCATTTCCAATGGCGGGAGGGGGGAAAGGAAGGAAGCGGGAACTGCCGGAAAAGGGCTCTCCCCCCCCCCCAAGCCGGAGTTCCTAATCCCCGTTGGGGCGAGGGGGAGCCCAGAGTGTGGCGGCCGTTGCCGAAAATGCCCGATAGCCTACGATCACTTTCAAGGCAGTGATTTAAGGAGGAAACGGGCTCTTTTTACTTTGGAAAGCGCAGGGAGTTGAACACGCGCAGAGGGACATTGTCGATCCCCCCCCCCAAAATTATTTTTTTAAAAATAAAATTGCTAGTGAAAACTTAAGGCGGGAGGACGCGGAGCGCACAAGCCTTCGCTTTTATATAACGTGGGGGAGGGAAAGGAGGGGGCAAACTCCCCTTCTGGGCTGGCAAGCCTAGTGGTGTCAGCAGGCATGCGGAAGCAGAATATTGCAAAAAAAAAAAAAAAGTGCAATCCGTGTGGCTGAGACGCCCGAAGGATGTTCAGGCCGGTGCTGCGTGCCTCCGGTCCCAAGTAGTAAAAACAACTGAAACGCCATTCGTGTTATTTGTAATTTTTTTTTTTTAACCAAGGAAAACTCATATTTGGACAGCTTTTACTCCATTGCTTATCGCCTGAATAGCTATGTGATTAAGCAACCGCGGTTTAACACGATGTGGGCAACAGACGCTTGGCTGAACCACCGCTTTCCTTTTCTCCGTGTATGGCACATAACGCGAGTCGGAAAACAAACCGACATTACTTCTGTGCTGAAGCTGAGTTCAGGAATGTGTGAAAGGCCACTGGAAGGCGATTAGGAGCCTGCAAATCTTTGCCCAGTGAAGAACAATTCTGCCGTCAACACCTCCCCTCAGACTCTTTACGGCTGCGCAGGGGGCCGAGGCAGGTCTTGAACCCCCGTCAAAAATCACTATGTATTATTTATATTATTTATTCCACAATCCCTGCAGTTCATAAGCTGCCAAGAGCACCTGGCTCATCGACTCGTGAACCTACTGAGACGCCTCAAGCAGCGTCTCTTTTATCCGGCGGCGCGCCATTGCGCCCTACGGCGGAAAAAAAAACCCAGTCACACCCCCTGCTTTCGAAGGACGGATCGGTCTGCCTGGCTGACCGCGGTTCTCCGCCCCCCCCCCCCCAATCCAAAAATTCGGGACTCTCGGGAAAAGGACGCACCCGAAAAGGCCTTCCTATCGTTCCTTGATCCCCCGCCTTGGAAGGCTCCAACCGCGGAAGCTTTCAGCTTCGCTAAAGCAGCACCCCTCGTTTGTGGGCGCGTAGGCGGGCTGTCTCTCTCCCCCCCCCCCTCCGCGCGCACAGCTCATTCACACGGATCTGGCAGGCTACGTTCGTCCGAGCCAGCTTTCCAATTGGCTCGACGCTCCGGGAGCCTGAAGGCAGGAAAATAAAGGACCGCGGCCAAGGCGGCGGTGATTGGCGAAGCTCTTCTCACATCACAGGTCTTTGGAATCGCCCTACAGCTGTTGCTGGAACGTCAGGGCCCGTGACGTTGCACCCCCCTCCTATTACCGCTCTTCCAATGGGGGGTTGGCCTCCCCCTCTCTTTTTATCGGCCTGATCTCCTTCATCTTTTCTTAGGAAGCGTGACGGACACCTTTGCATCTGTGCACGGCACCTCGGCCACGTACCTTGCTTCTCTTGCCATGCCTTTCAAGTCCTGCGTAGCAACATTGAAAGAGGATTTGGATTTGCGCAGGTAGAATCCTTCGATTACCGCGCTTTAACTCTTTTAATTCTCAGGCCATTGCATGATTGCGTACTGGAGATTTGACATAGCGGGGAAAAAAAGTGAGTTATCTGTATTTTATTCTCTCCCCAGACTCCCCTCCCCCCCCGTGCATGTATTAGCCAGTTGGGAACTTTTTTAAAAAAAAGTAAACTTAATGCTTAATAAATTAGATTAATTATGGCTTTTGTAAAAAAAAAATCCTTTAATAAAAGGTAACCGTTGCTATTAAAGTAGACAACTTTTGCCTAATGTTCTATATTCTGCGCCGTTTATTTGCATTATGCAAACGCTTTTTAAACTGCGTGACCTACTTGAATACGGTGGGGTCTTTTACTTCTTCGTCTCGTTTGCTGTTTGGCACTCAGCCCTGCCTACTAACTTGTTAAATCGGGGTGGGTAGGAATGTTACCTTTCGGAGAATAAATGCGGAGGGCGAGAAAGCGGCCGAAGCGACTGTTTTTAAATTGGGGTTATCTTTTCTCTGTGAGAAGATGCGCCAGCGGTTTGACTAACAAGACTTTTTTTACCGACCGACTGAAAGGTCGGCCCAGTAAATAGTACCCCAATTATTTATATTAGTACATTGCTCTGCAGCAACTCTTTTTAAAAGAAATAAGTAATCGAAACATTTCAGCCAACTTCCCTCCAATTGTTTTTATGTTTAGCTCCATACCAGACATTTCTGTCGTCAGGATTACGATCTAATTATTCCCTGCGTCGCCAGAGGCCTGTCCTAAAACGCCTTGCATACCACCCCACCCCCGTCCCTTTCTTGCCAGTTAACCATCAGGGAGTCCACCGGAATATGATTTGGAGTTGGATGGCCGGGATTATCCGCATCTATCATAAATCGGAGACCTTATACATTCCTTGAGTGTTCTGGCCCAAGATGTCCCTTGCTTCAGTTGTGTTGAGAACAGAGAGGGGGGGAGGGAGAGAGCTGTGCCTAGAGGGGTGCTTTGCAATCCCTCTTCCCCATTCTTGTGTTACCTATTTGTTAGCTGATGTTCGGTAGATCTGGGTTTGTCTCAAATGTTCCCGACAGTACAGCGCAAAGTAGCAAGTGCGCAACGACCGAGAGCTTGGCGTCCCCCCCCTTTTTTTTCCCCAGTTCCCTTTTTCCTACGAACTTCCCTGAGAATTTTACTCTTGGTTTCTACCTGGAAAAAAAAATGCCCCACCGTGTGGTTTAGCCTCTTGATTCCTTTTCTGACATTGCTTGTCAGCCACTCTGAGTCAAGGTATTGCACCGCGTGACGGGTGGCGGAATACATTTGACAAGTAAATAATTAAATAAATAAATAGGAGGGGGTGTTTGCATGGGAAGAGACGACCGTTCCCGTACCCAACCGCTAGCCAATCTTCCCTTGCTGCTCCGATCGGCCAACCCCAGATGCAGATGCTAACTTTAGCAATTACTGCATAATTCAGGTTCAGAAGGGCTTTCAAAAAAGGACGAGTATCATTCCTCCACCCCCGCGAGACTGGCTGTTCGTTGTACAGCTCCGCGCTATTGCAACGCTCGATCTCCGCAGGGAGAGCCCAAGAATGTTCGCAAGGCTTTGGCTGCTGGCTCTGAGGACCACCCTTATTCGAGGATCCCTGGTTGACGATTAAAGATCGGGCCCTCTTTAAGAGCTCCCCCCGCCCGCACACCCCCCCCCCCAATCGCTGGCAGATTTTCCGAGCAGCTGCCTCCAGGAAGTTCCAGCAGAATCCCCCTTATTCGGACTTTCACCTTTCCTCCCCTTGCACTGGGGATAGCTTTTATTGGGGGGTGGGCGGGGGGGGGGAGAGAGAGTGAGGCGCAGAGGAAAGAACTTGAGGAAAAGCTCTGCGAAAAGCAGCTGTTTTAAGCAGAGAAAGGGGCGTGTCGCAAAGCGAGAGAAGAAGCGTCCATATGCAGATGAGAGGGGGCGTGGGGAGTGGAGAGTGATTCGGGCCCCGGAAGAGCCAGTGGAAAAAAAAAAGCCCATATAAAAAAGTACTTGGGAACGTTTTTCCGACCAGAACTAGCAAATAGCCTAGAGGCGGAAGGGCGATCGGGAGCAGCTCTCTGGAGAAGAGCGAACCGGGCTGACTGGCGGACGCACGGGACATGACTCCATAAATAACTCCAAACCGGGCTGCTCCTGCACAACTGCGCGTAGGTGGACATTCGTCTCTCTGTTTCTCCCCCCCCTCCCTCCCCCCCCCTCTCCTTTTTTGTCAGCCCTTCAGTGCTTCTTCCACGCCGTCCTTTAGTGAGGCGGCTCGGTCACGTACACACACACACACACACACACACACACACACACACACACACTTTCTCTCTCTCTCACACACACACACTTTCTCTCTCTCTCTACTGGCAGGTGGTCCAGAGAAAGCCCGGTGGATGAGTTGCGGAGGGAGGAATGGTTAAAATAGTTGTGCCCCTGGTCAACCTGGGGGTGGCGGAGGCGGCCGGGGGGGGGGGCTTCGCTTCGTGTGCTTTGAAAACTCGGGGGAGCTCGGTGAATAGGAGGGGGCGGAGAAAAGCGACTGCGATCCTCCAGGCTTGAGGATCGCAGCTGTAATTCAGTTTGCTTTTGCGTTTCTTTCACCCTCCCTCCCTCCCTCCCTCCTATCCACCCCCCTCCCCACTTCACCCGCTAGGAGCGAAGGAAGAAGACGCCTTGGAAAGGGAAACAGTGCCTTTTGTCCACTAGTTCTGCCTGTATCGTTTGAACTCCCCTCCACGCGCACATCGTCTCCGCACCATCCTATAAATTAAGCTGGACCATGGCAGACGACGAAAACGGTCTTAGCTCCCCCAGCACCACCAGCTCGACCGAGGTCCCTCCGGAGCCCTGCGGGGAGAGTTGCGAGAACAGCCGCTGCAATGTGCTGACTTGGGAGCAAGTGCAGCGCTTGGATCGTATCCTGAGTGAAACCATCCCGATTCACGGCCGGGGGAACTTCCCCACTCTGGAAATGCAGCCGCGCCAGATCGTGAAGGTGGTGAGGAGCCGCCTGGAAGAGCAAGGGATCGGCGTGCGCGACGTCCGGCTCAACGGCTCGGCGGCCAGCCACGTCTTGCACCAGGATAGCGGCCTGGGCTACAAGGACTTGGACCTCATCTTCTGCGCCGATTTGAAAGGCGAGGCGGAGTTCCAGAGAGTCAAAGACGTGGTCCTGGATTGCCTCTTGGATTTCTTGCCGGACGGGGTTAACAAGGAGAAGATCACGCCGCTCACCCTGAAGGTAAATTAAATGGAATGCGCTCTCCGTCCCAGCAGGTGGCTGCTTTAGACAGACCAAGGGCGAGTCTAGAATAAAAGAGGCACACCTCAAGTTTGCATTTGGAAAATGCCGATGACACCTCCGTGAGGATTAGACACATCAGTTCGCTCTGTCTCTCCCTCTATGCTTATTGCCAGCACCACCTTTTAATTGGCTTCCTCGCAACTATTAATTCTCCTTTGCTTTGGAAGAGCAAGAAGATCCCCACGCTTTAATTATAGCCCTGATCTATAGCTGAATTAAACCGAAGTATTTGAGCTTGTTTAGAGGCTCCTGGTTTTTCTGTGGGCTAAATTGTTTTAATTACAGTTATTTGTTTTCTTCCTTGAGTTGTGGATGGGCCCCGCTAGAGGGAAACAGTGCTCCTCCATTTCCCTGCCCTTCAGATGGAATAGAGAGGCTGAGTCCATTCTGCTCAAGGGCTGCAGAAACACCAGGCTTCCGATTAAGGGTTTTGAGAGCCTAGTCTCTTATCATGCTTTATCACTTGTTGCTTGTATGTACATTGTGAGCCTTCCCCCGCCCCCAGACAAATTCCTTGTGTGTCCAATCACACTTGGCCAATAAAGCCTATTCTATTCTATTCTATTCTATTCTATTCTATTCTATTCTATTCTATTCTATTCTATTCTATTCTATTCTATTCTATCTAATTCTATTCTATTCTATCTAATTCTAATTCTATTCCTATTCCTATTCCTATTCCTATTCCTATTCCTATTCTTGGAAAAAGTGCTCCCTCCCTGGCACTACATTAAGCTTAATTATTTTTTGCGACACTCAAGAAGTTCACTGAAGCCAAGTGGCCTTTTATAAGAAGTTGGGAACCATCCAAAAACATTTTAAGTTATTACTCTGCAGGAATTATCTTGGTTTGGAGGGCAGCGCATAAGCTTAAATTTTATTTAGAAATTTTCCAGTTTCTCCAAAAGGTAAAACATTTTTTTTTGTATTTTAAAGATGTAAAAAAATGAGAACTAGTGTGTTATCCCCTTAAATTTTACCATAATTAAATTGCCATTTTCTAAAGTAATTTACTGCTATTACTTTGTATGCATTTTAATTACATCTCTGAAGGAAAAGACCAAATAAAACCTTTACACAGAACATCCCTTCTGTGCATTTATCATAGCATGAGTTCCCCCACCCCCACCCCTCACTGGTCTTTAACCACTGCCTGTCTGCAGAGCACATACTAAGCCTGTCCACATTGTCTCTTCCTTATGCCTGAGCTCTGGGGATGACAGGGTAAAGTTGGGATCAAATGCAAATGAAAGCTCTAAAGAGGAAGTGCTGCTACTGGTTTCCTGACCTTTTCTTCTCCTCCTTTTTTTTTTTGGTGGTGGGGGTTATTTGTTTCAAATTGCAGGAAGCCTACGTACAGAAAATGGTGAAAGTCTGCAACGATTCAGACCGATGGAGCCTCATCTCATTATCCAACAACAGTGGCAAAAATGTGGAGCTGAAATTTGTGGACTCTCTGAGGAGGCAGTTTGAGTTCAGCGTAGATTCTTTTCAGATCAAGCTGGACTCCCTCCTTCTTTTTTATGAATGTTCTGAAAATCCAATGACTGAAACTTTTCACCCGACTATAATTGGGGAGAGCGTCTATGGGGATTTCCAAGAAGCCTTTGACCACCTTTGTAACAAGACGATCGCAACTAGAAATCCAGAAGAGATCAGGGGAGGTGGCCTCCTTAAATACTGCAACCTCCTAGTGAGAGGATTCAGGGCTGCCTCTGAATCTGAGATTAAGTCCCTCCAGAGATATATGTGCTCAAGGTTTTTTATTGATTTCTCAGACATTGGAGAACAGCAGCGGAAGCTGGAGTCCTATTTGCAAAACCACTTTGTGGGACTCGAGGACCGCAAGTATGACTATCTCATGACCCTTCATGGGGTGGTGAATGAGAGCACAGTGTGCCTGATGGGACATGAGAGGCGACAGACGTTAAATCTTATCACCATGCTGGCCATCCGGGTGCTGGCTGAGCAAAATATCATCCCCAACGTGGCCAATGTCACTTGCTACTATCAGCCAGCCCCTTATGTAGCTGATGCTAACTTCAGCAATTACTATATTGCTCAGGTTCAGCCCATGTTCCCCTGTCAGCAGCACACTTATTCTACTTGGTTGCCCTGTAACTAACCGGTTTTTATAGACTTGGGGGAATTAACCGGTTTTAAGCGACTTGGGGGAGCAAATAAAAGGGGAGGGTGGCTCTCCTCTTTTAAAAGTGGGAAGTGCAACATGGTTTGCTCTACCTTTTTTTTCTTTTGCTGGAGGAAAGTTCTTCTGGTTCTTCTCTCTTGCGTTAAATGAGTTAGAAAAGAACCAAAAGCTATTGGATTCCACCCCAAAGTATGCAACCTGTCTTGAAGAGCAACTAGATCGCCTTGAAATAAACCTAGGAGAAATGGTTGATGACAATATGGGTTGGCAATGCTTGCTCCCATAGCTATGGCAGAGCAAAAGTTGGGAAGGCCGCCTTGATTATTATTATTATTATTATTTTTAAAAATGGAATCTGAACATTGAAATGAAAAAGGAACCTAAGAAGAAGAAGAAAGAGAAACAAACAAACAAAAAAGCTAAATATGCTTTCAGGAATTAAAAGTTAGATGCAAAAATATACAGATACGTTGGAATAAGGTGTAATTTGGAATTCTCTCTTTGGAGCATGCATTAATTATGCTGCCCAGCAAGGGTTGCCACAGAATGTATAGCTTGCTTGAATAGAATGCTTTAAGAGAAATTGCTTGCTCAAAAAAAGAAAAGGAGAGATGGAGGCTGAAAGAAGGGTGGGGGTGGGAAGGATTATGGCAAATTTCATTATTTCCAGCTGTGTGCATGCTTCACATTTTTAAAAAAAAATGTGGAAAGCAAGAAAACCAGCTGCAGCAAGCTTCATATGCTTTAGGACCAAAGATAAATTCTCCTAGTAAAGACGGGATATGGTAGATTATGAAATATAAATATATATATTTGTATACAAAAATTTTAAACAAAAGTGCCTGATGTTTTCAGAGAATTTGAAGTGAGAAAAAAAAATATAGTTTTGTGGTTTAATCTTGCATTTTGTTTTTTTTATCAGGGACACAAGAAACTTTTAAAAAAAATAAGCTTGTGAATAAATGGTGGAGGATATTCCTATTTGTTTTCCTTGCAAATACCTATATAAAGGTTATATTGTTGGTGTTCTACAAATTTTGGTACACAATGTATGTGTATGTTTATTGTTTCGTGCGTGAGCGTGTGTGTAACATGTTACATGTATATATTCACATGTTTTAAACATGGTAGGGAAATGTAGCAAATGTTAAGGAATGTTTTAAATGAGCTATAGTGTGCGTGTTCCAATCTGCAACAGGATATAATCATTGTGAGGCACTTTGCAGAGATTCCCATACCTGAAAAAAATCTAGATACACAAATTAGTCCTATATAAAATTGGAATCCAACGATAAAAGTAAGTAATTGGCCTATTTGTGAGCCATGGGGTTTCGTAATTGGACAAAACCTCTTAACTCTGAATTATTGTATCTTAATATAATGTGGTTTTAATGTTCAGCTTAGAAATTCCTACATATATCTGTGGTGGAGCAAGACACCAACTGCAATATGGCTCAAACAGGTGGCTCCCCTAATCCCCAGATACTGTTTTACTTGGTAATTTAAATACTTATGATTAATATTTCTTTTGAAAAGCAGAAAAGCAGAATGCACTATGCATTCCACAACCACTATAACTTAGCAAATGTGAAATGAACCCTTTGTGTTGCACGTTTGTGTGCATGTATGTGTCTTTCCACGCATACATACACTATCAAACATCTTCGATTTGATTGCCACACTCTATTTTGCAGCTTAATATTGTGTCTTATTTAAAAGGAATCATTTTTGCTTTCTCAAAGAATCAACTTACTGCATGTTCTTCCAACCCCTCTGCGTTGATTATCATACAGAAGAGTCCTGACTGTTTGTTTTTCTTTTTCCTCCAGCCACTGGTTTTTAAAAGGAAATGAAATCTACCTGTAACGTTCAAATACAGAGTTAAGAGATCTTTAAGTTAATTAATGAAGGAACTTACGTTTGGATTTAAAGCTTAGATACTTTATGAATTGTGTTGGAGCCTGGCTTGTCTGCTTTCCCCCATTTTAAATGATCTGACATTTCTAGTACTGATGGAGGAAGGCCACCAACACTTGTAGAATCAAATATTTAGATACATCCCTAGCAATGATAAAACAAGATGAAATGTTTATAACGTAAGGATTAGTAAATTGCTAATCAGACAATCTGTCCTTGGCCCCCGTAAAGCTACTCGCAATCTTATTTCCTCTACTAGCTTTTAAGTTATGAAAGATTTTCCTGTATCTACAATAATTTTGTGTTAGTTGAATAGGATTCCCCATGTGTTTACGGTACTCAAAAATTTGTCCTCGGTGAATCCTATCCATCGTCTGTTCTGTCTTGAAAGCACTCTCTGCTTGCCTTTGCTCCTTCTGATGCCTGAAAGGTGTGACCTCTTTTTAAAGCTTATTTCGATCAGTGTTTAGTTATAAAGCAAAGTTAACACAGTCTCCTCTGTGGTGAATGAAAAGAGAGGTAAAAATTTGCATTTGGTAAAAACAACCAGACATTCACTTATTGTCTGTCTTTATTCCTGTGACCATCCAGAACAGAATAATGAATGAATCCAACCCAGGGTAGGAGTTGAGGAGGGACAGACAGGTCAGGATAGCTGCTGCAACTGTACAAGTTTGGTCCTGGTGGAAACTGAGCTGAAGGCTGGGGAAATGGGATCAGCTGGTAATGTGGTTTTGTCTTTTCCTTACTGCAGATACTTTGCTGCAAAGAAATGAGTCACATCCACTCTAGCAAGGGGTTGGGGATCACTGGCAGGACCTCGACTATAAAATGCTGATAGTATATAGCATATTTTCCTTTAGAGTAGTTTTTCCATTTTTTTTTTTAAAAAAAGAAATCCTTATTATTGCTTAATGCACTGTAAGCCGCCCTGAGTCTCCGGAGAAGGGCGGCATATAAATCAAATAAAAATAAAAAAAAATAAAAATAAATTAGTCCAGGCATTATAGGTCCCCCCAGCCCACACTCTATACCACATTTCATAGTTCAGAGTTTAGTTGCTCTTTACAGCAAATGGATGTGGTAAAAGTATGGCAATTATTTCTCATCCACCCCTTCAAAGGCTTAGTAGTTTTGATTAGCTAACAGATACATCCAGTGGTGGGATTCAAGTAATTTAACAACCGGTTCTCTGCCTGTATGATTTCTTCCAACAACCAGATTCCCAAACTGCTCAGGAAGTTAACAACCGGTTCTCCCGAAGTGGTGCGAACTGGCTGAATCCCACCACTGGTCACATCCACACATTTATACTTGGGGTGGGGACTTGTAATTGGTGGGGATTTTTAATAGAAAGTGTCTGATGCTACTAACTGGTGGTCAAACAGCTTAAAATCTGTATTTTCAAAATCATTTAGTTTTTGTGGGTGCGTATTTAGCTCTTTCTAGGGTTTGGCAATGTCCACCTTCCTTTTTCAATTTTGATAGATTAATAGTTTGAGGAGAAAATGCGTCATACTGTTTAGGATCCTGTACTATTTCTTCAGTAGATTTTAAAAGTTGTTGCAGTATTTTTTAATACAAGATGTCTCATTTATAGCTAAATTGATTGGGGTTCTGGTGAATTATCTCTGAATCAATAGAAGATCTGAATTTGTTCTAATATGACAGTGGCTGGAAAGAGAAAAGACGAACGTAAAGTTTTGTATTCTAGTCAATTTTAAAGAAATAATTTTAATAGTGAATATTTTGAAAATCTCATTTGCCCATATCTGTTGTGTGGATCTCAAACGATTGGAAGTGTTATTTTCAAGTCCCAAGTTGTTCAGTGAAATTGTACTGTATATAATCTGCAACATGCACACATGAAACAAATTATTTGAAAGGAAACAAGCAAAAATTAAGAGACAATTAAAAAAAATGCCAGCAGATTATTGTTTTCATAATTCATTTTATTTAAAGGCTTTAAAACTTACTTGCTGCTAGGTATTGCACAAAGTTTCATGCACACCTTATAAATGCCTATTGTAAAATGCTTTATATGCAAGTTATATTATTGAAGGCTCTTATTCATTCAGAGAAAGCTTTAAATAGTTTGTGGAGTTTAAAATTGTGTAAAGGAAAAGAGACAGAGAAGGAAATATATCTAATGACATATTCAGCACTTTTTTCTCTTTTTTTTCTTTTTGTTTTGTTTAATTTGTTTTCGGATGTCTTTCCAGTTTCCATTGCAATGGACAAAAATCCAAAGTCAATGTATACGTTTTGCTGTTTGCTATGATTACAACTACTTAAACTTTGGAAAGCCTACGCATTCTACAATGCGCTGTACATGGCACTGCAAGCCCTTGAAGTCTATGGGAAGTATTGTCAATTTCATTCTCCCAAATTCTACAGAATTCTGAACTTGTAGTCTTCAGCAAAGCATCCTGTTGCATCCAGCTGTTCCTTTGACTGCTCCTGCTATGGGAATTTGTTGACTCTGGGTTCGGTTGGTGGTTGAACCAAGTAAAGGATGGAAAACAAACCCTTCTTAAGTAACAAAAGCATTTGCTTCTGGGCTAGAGGAAACAGATTGTGAATTTTGTTTACAGCATCCAATATTTGGAATATTTGTAAATAAAAATGTTATTTTTTCTATTTATCTGTGTGTCTGATCTTTCCAGTGTCAAAAACTATTCTGAAATCCATTGTCCGTTGAGTTCTGCTGTTGAATTGTCCAAAAAGGGGTTTTTACTTTATTGTGTGGCCTTAAGACTGCTTTGGCTTACTAGAAAATGCAATTAAAGATGCTATGCAGCATGGGAAAAAGCACTGGCTTTCTTCCAGCATGACTTTTGCAAGCACTTTTGCAAGTTTTTGAACTGAATTCTTCATGGATACGATCTTGGTAATGCATATGCCAGCCTTCTCCAATCCAATGGCCCCAGATGTGTTTGACTTGAAATATCCATCCTAGTTGGGAGTTAGTGCTGGGGTATCAACCAGTGGTGGGTTGCCCCCGGTTCGGACTGGTTCATAAGAACCGGTAGTAAAACCAGCGGGAGGCCCCACTGCCCCAGATGTCATCGGCGATATGCGCAGAAGCAAGACGCGAGCGCAAGCGTTATCCTGTTCCGAACCAGTAGTAAAGGTAAGTAGAACTGACTCCTGGTATCAACCCATCCTGAGAGCACCAAGGTGGAGAACTGGATTAGTCATGAAAACATGCCTTTTCATTCAAATTACAATCTCAAATCATAACGAGAGCAAAACCAATCCATTTGCCTGTTTACTGGGGTAAAAGGTATTATCAAAATCAAGGTGTACTTCTTAACCAAATACCTCTTCCACTCAAAAACTGTAAACCAGGGGTGCACATTTAAAAAGAAAAAAATATTTCAGTGAGAAGCATCTTGACATAAAAGCTTCATGGAGCAGTTGCATAGCAAGTAGCCACTGCAATGTTAAGTCTAATTTTAAAAAGAACATTATAAAGAAAATATACAATTTTCTTTCCCCAAAACTACAGAGACTGGAACACATTCATGTACTGATTTTAAACTCTACATTTAAGTTTCTAACAAAGCAAATAAAAAATGCATCAAAGTCTGAATTTCAAGAACATACTTTAAAAAAATATTTTTACTAAAAAAGTAAAAATTAATCGTATTAGGGAAAATTGTAGAAAAGTTGTACGATTTTTATTACTGCGTTAGGTACCAAATAAACTCTGTCATAAATTAAAAGCACTAATTATCCTTCCAGCTGTAATGCCTCTGATGAAAGCACAATGGCAAGACTGAATTTATTACTAAATTAATAGAGCGTAAAAAAAATACGAAAGTGGCTGATTCAGGTCCATGAGAAACATGGAAGTGCGATGCTTCCTTTCTGAAGTAGAAATAGGAAACAGGTTTTCAGGGAAAGAAAGGGGAAAATCTTAGCATTTGAGAGCACCCAGTTAAATGCTTAAAACTTCAGAAACACAATTTTCTAGTATACAAAGCATTTGTTATGTTCACACAGCAAACATAATAAGATTATTTTTTGTTTATGCACTGAAAATCCATTCAGGTCCCCCTGGCACCACAAAGGCGCATCATTTTTATGCCACACCAGTGCCCAGAGAATCCTGGGAATTGTAGTCAGGCTGCTGAGAGCCTCCTCCCAAGCTACACCCAGCATTCTCTTCAGAAAGGGGATGACTTCAGAAACTATGTTTCTCCATATTAGCAGTAGTGCTAAGTATCTTCCTTAGGAATGTGCTTTGGAATAATTCTCATGGATACTGTACATGCTTATGGAAATACATTTTAAAAATTGCCTATGGCTCCCAACAATCCAAGTCCTCATTTTACTGACCTCAGAAAGATGGAAGGCTGAGTCAACTCTGAGCCAGTCGGGATATAACATTTTCATCTGACAGTTTCCTCTCCACTTTCCTTTAAATGTAAAAACAATCTTCACATACGCACGAATATTTAAGAAAGATATCTATATTGTGAATTGTTGCAGTTTTTATTTATTAATGGCATGTAGATATTGTTTGAGAAAAGCCATCTTCATTTATCGACTGGGGACGCAACAGACGTTGTGGCCTCATTGCCAATTTTAGAGACTCATCTTTTCTGTTTTCTATCCAACCCTTTTATAGGTTTTTTTTCACAACTGAATTTAAAGTGTTCCTGATTTTATTAATACTCAAGGAATTCACTCTGCAAGTTTTTCAACAAAAAAAAATTCTTAGCATTAATAATTCATAGCATTAAGCTTTGGAAGCTTTTCAGAGGACAACTCATGCTCATCTAGCTCCTAGCATTTATATGTTAAGAACCCAAAATAAAACTCCTCATTTTTGAACAATGGTGGACAATGTTTACATGAATCTGTTTCTCATAAATCAACAAAGACTGATGTAGTTATTGGCTATTCCTAATGGCAGAAGCTATCCAAAATTTCAGAGTAAGATTTTTCTCTGCTATTAATGTTAAAAGCTCAAAGCTAGCAGAACACAGAGCAAGGCCTCCCAGGTCCTGGGTGAGGGACTAGAAAGCAGAATGAAATGGCAAACAGACCCATTGGGTTCATCACCCATCTCTAAACATGCCCTGATCCTTCACTTTGGCCTCATACCTTCAGTTTAACAATCCAGATCCTGGGAAGCAAAAGCACGAGAAAGGAGCTTTCCAACAGGGACGGGGGGGGGGGGGGGGTATTACTTGAAAATTCTGGGTGCTATATTGATATTTCTTTTATATTAGACTGAGATTTTGGAAGCTCATTCCAACAATCCATTAAGTCTCCACTGTACCCAGCTGGTATATTGCATGCTGAGAACAACTATTCCTTACATGAGTTTGAATTCAGAAGACAAGCATGAAGTTTCTACATGTAAACGTCATAGGAAGATCCTATGGTACATAATGTGGCCTGAATCTGTCTATCTGCACCAAAACATAATCATAAGTTTATTTGTCAAGCATATATAAGATAACAGGTAAAAATATAAACATAATTTTAATTTACATGAAAAGAGTAAGTAAAAAGGAATATTAGGACAGGGACAGTAGGCACTTATGCATGTGTGTGTGCCAGTGGTAGGTTGCTATAGAACCGGTAGTAAAACCGACAGGAGGCCCCGCTCACTGACCCCGATATCACCAAAACGCTTCTGCGCAGAAGAGCATCGGCGCAGCCCCCCTGCGAACCAGTAGTAAAGGTAAGTAGAACCCACCCCTGGTATGTGCGATATGTGGATGATTTTGCAAGATGCTGAAATCGGTGATATATTGATGGAATCGGAGAAACATATATTGATAGTCTCAGACTGGACCATTCCATGGACTGTGAGCTACAACTGGTAGAGAACTTGCAGGAACCGAGAATCCAGACTGTGCTACATCTATTCTGTGCGCGCTACACCAGCTGTCTATTTATTTTCAAGGCTGTTTTAAAAGATGCACACGGTGGATATCTGAGCTTTTTGGAAGTCTATTTCCATTTATATGAACCTGGCAAACTTTAATATCTCTAGCCATGGCCTCACTTTCTGGTTCGCCATTAAGAACAGCATGAAATACCTCTATGAGTTAAGAGACTTCTCTGTAATGATCTTATTTCTTTGATAAGCCCACTCCAGATAATATCCATAGTTGTTTTTGCTTGCTGTTGAAGGATTTTTAAAGCTTATGTCTTATTTGCTCCATGGTGAATTATAACTTGCTATGCTTCTAACTAGTTTTATCATATTGAAAAACATAAATGTAATAAATGTTAGTCCTCTCCCTTTTATTATGCATTGAAATGGTTTATATAGGATACTTCTGTAATGGCTTCCCTCCAGAGCCTAAGGCAACAGGCATACTCTTCCCCTTCCCCTTTATCCCCAAAATACCAATATACAAAATAGCAATTAGCCAAATCAGCTAATGTCATGGTCCCATCGGAGCCCGGTTTGGAGGAGGAGGAAGAGTTAGAACCAGGACTGGGGATGACATGTCTCCCTTGGAATGCTTGAAGGGGCCAGGGGCTGAGGATGATCCTGTCCCAGGCCACTCAGGCATTGGGGGAGGTGGTCGACCAGAGAGAGAGCTGCCTGCCCTCACAGACACAGGAGAGGATTGGCTGCAGACAGCTAGTGGTGCTGATAGGCAGCAGATCCCCTCTGATGAAGAACAGCTGCCTCCTACATTTGATCAAGGGCACGGAGAGTAGAGTGGAGGCAAATTCAAAAGAGGTCTGCGAGATGACTCGGGAGAAGATCGCTTCACCCCTCCTCACAAGGAACACCTGGTATGGGTTGACTTAAGGATAACCTGGGGAGGGGGGGTTGAGGCAATTTGTCTTTGTCAGGAACAATTGTTTGTTTTGGCTTACACTCCCTTTGCTTTGACTTGTGCTCTTTCCTGTGCCTTGCCCTTTGCCTTGCAGACTGCCTTTTGTCTTGTAGATCTACCTTTTGCCACGTGGACTTGCCTTTTGTCTTGCGGACTTGCCTTTGTCTCTATGACAATTCGCCATAGCCAGCTCATCATGACCCAACCTACCACAGCCAACTCACCATGTCTAACTCTCTGCAGGACAACTCGCCACAGCCATCTCGCCACAGGACAACTCGCTGCGGGACAAGAGTTACACTAATATCAAAGGTATGGTGGAATAGAATCATTAAAGAAAGGATGCAAAAGGAGGAACAGAATGAAATTTGAATGGCAAGAGTTAAAATAAATTTTCTTTATTTTAAATAATTAAATAGAATTGTCAAATTGTCCTGCAACAAGTTGTGTTGCAGCGTGTTGGCTATGGCGAGTTCAGCCTCTGCAAGTCGGCTGTGGTGAGTTGGCCCATTTCCATGTGGACTTGTCTTGCCCTATGTATTTCGACTCTGACCTTGTCCCGCTTATACCTTCTCTTTGGACTTTTTTGTTGCTTACTGGGTTTGGTTTGGGGGATTGAGGGTGGCTGCCTTCTAAGTAGTGTAGGGTGGAGCCTTACCGACCATTGTAGGGCCAATTTTTGTGGCATTTAATAATGCCTGCCTCTACCTAGGTGACCTGGGTCATAACAGCTAGCAAATGTTGCGATGAGTGGGGATTTGTTAACCCGAATCCTTTATTCTAGCTAATAGGAAGCAGCACTTTTGATAATATATACCTGTGAACCAATCCTGTTTGTATATAGTTAGTGCACTATAGATATTGAGCCACTTGATGAAACCGGTTTTCTTTTTGGGGAAGGGGAAAATTAACAATTTTTGATACTTTTTCAGTTGTTTTCCCCCAACAGCATGCACAAAATAATGGATGCATGCTGATGCATAATAAAAGTTAAGCATAAAAAAAGTAATACAAGAGAATTAAAGCTACATAGTTTTAACACAAACTGAATTCATCCATCAAAATAATTAATAATCAAATGTTGGAAGCATAGTGGTGAAGCAAGCGGGAGACATGACTCAGAGCCAACAGCTTTTGTGCGCTCTCAAATCCCCCTTTTTTGTGGATCAAATTTTTTTTTGAGTCACGCTGCTGAAATTTACTGGCATACTGAGGAACATTAGGAATACGATTTCCCATGGAATTTTATGAACAGACTTTGTTCAACCTACATTAAAACAAGTAAATAAGAAATCATATCAGAACAACTTTAGTCTCTAGATGCAAAAACATGTTGGTTTGGGGAAGAGATAATAATGTAGGGATCAATTGTACCTTGGCTGGCATCAATCCACATATTTGGGTTTGTTGGGAACCAGACTGGGATGACAGGTTCTGAATAGGGCAACCTTCGATAGATTCCTAACAGCTTACTAATAATTCTATCTACTTTCTCAGTTTACTAGCATCCTCCATTTTTTTTTACTTGTATTTTTATGGAATGTGTGCATAATTATCTTCCAATTTATTTACTGTTCTAAACTCGCAGGGGTGTTGTAGAGAAAATAAGAGGAGAAAGGAGTGTTGGGTATGTTACCTGCCTTGGGTTATTTGTAAAAATAATAAATATGGGATACAAGCAAGTAAACAAAATGTATGTCTTTACTCCAGTGCATACCTTTTTCTATGGAATTCTTCCAAACAATGTTTTGTTTTGTTTTTTTTAAATGGAGTTGACATTTGAGAATGACAAACAGCAATAGGTAACATCAGTGGTGGGTTGCCCCCTGTTTGGACCGGTTTGCAAGAACCGGTAGTAAAACTGGCGGGAGGCCCTGCCCACCACCTCTGATGTTGTCATTGGCGATCTGCGCATGTGCAGAAGTTTCCCATTGCGAATCGGTAGTAAAGGTAAGTAGATCCCATCCCTGGGTAACATCCACTGTTGCACTCTGTGCTAAAGCAGAGCCTGCTAATGGCAGACCATTGGCTTTTTCTAGATTACAGGCCAAAGAATAAAGAAATAATTTTCAGGCAAAGCATTGAATTGCAGCCCCTACTGCTTTACTGTATCCCAATGACAAACTTTCGCATCCTGGAATCTGCTAGATATGTTATAAATATTTATCAATAACAATTATGCATATTCCTATAATTCAATATAGCATCTACTTCACTTAAAGTTACGGGGAATGTTCTTCAATGTATCTGGAGGCTATGGGTTGAAAAGTATCTCCCCGTACTGTTACAGGGATGAGGAGGGGGACACACAGTGGCTCAGTGGCTAAGATGCTGAGCTTGTCGATCAGAAGGTCAGCAGTTCAGTGGTTCAAATCCCTAGGGCCGTGTAACAGAGTGAGCTCTCGTTACATGTCCCAGCTTCTGCCAACCTAGCAGTTTGAAAGCACGTAAAAAATGCAAGTAGAAAAATAGGGACCACTTTGGTGGGAAGGTAACAGCGCTCCATGCGCCTTCCGCGTTTAGTCATGCCAGCCACATGACCACGGAGATTTCTTCGGACAGCTCTGGCTCTTCGGCTTAGAAACAGAGATGAGTACCGCCCCTAGAGCTGGAAATGACTAGCACGCATGTGCAGGGGAACCTTTACCTTTACTGTTACAGGGAAGTCACATTGGATTGTTATGACCCAAGTGGTCAAGGCAAGGCAGCCTTCTAGAGAGTCTTTTATTTCTCTCAATAAATATTCCAAAAAATGCCCCTCCAATGACCAGTAAGGCTCCACCCCCCCCCACTATCATGAAGGCAGTCCACCCTCAGTCCCCCAAACAACAATTCCTATAAAGTCCACAGAGTAGAGCATGCTCACAGGGCAAGTCCACCCGGCTAAGTGTGTCCACAAGACAGAGCCTTGACAAAGATAAATGGCAGTCCTCAGGGCAAGGCAAGAGGCAGTTCTAAAGGCAAAGTAAACAAAGTGCCAACAGCAGTCTACAAGGTTTAAGACAAAAGGCAGTCTTCAAGGCTAGGCAAAACAAAAGGCGAAAAGCAGTCTTCAAAGCAAGGCAAGGCAAAAGGCAAAAAGCACAAGTCAAAGCTGGGGGAGTGTAAGCCAAAACAAACAATTGTTCCTGGCAAAGACTAACTCCCCACAGCTTTTCCTTAAGTCACTCCACTCCAGATGTTCCTTGTGAGGAGGGTGGGGCAACTTTCTCTCCAGTAGCCTCGCAGCCCTTCTCTGGGCTTGCCTATGCTCTACTCTCTGTGCCCTTGGATCGAATGGAGGAGGCAGTTGTTCCTCATCAGAGGGGATCTGCTGCCTATCACCACACTGCCTGTCAGCAGCCGATCCTCCCTTGTGTCTGTGAAGGTAGGCAACTATCTGTCTGGTCAACCACTTCCCCCAATGCCTGAGGGCCCGGGGACAGCATCATCCACAGCCCCAGCCTCTCCAAACATGCCAAGAGAGATGTGCCATCGCTGTCGGACGGTCCCGGTTCCAACATCTCCTCCTTCTCCTCTGAACCAAACTCCGATGGGGCCACAACACTGGATAAATAGTTGCCATGCAGAGAGAGAAGACTGTGTTATCTTTAACTTCTTGCTGTGTGCCTTCAAGATGCACTCTGCCCCTCTTATGGCTATTGATCTCCAAACACTCGTAACATATTATTTTGGCTGGCTGAGCAACATGGCGTAAGTGACCAAAAACAGTAGTTGCAACATTCCAATTCTCATTTTTCTGTGGAATGTAGAATTCACGGGATCTCCTGCTGAGTGGGAATTCAGGTGCTTCTCTTCGTGGGTCACCCCATTTTGTTTTCACAGAGCCCCTTATCCCTGCAAAAAATTGTTCATGCAAATATAATAATGCAGACAACAGTGCTACAATATGTTCTTCGTGAGATGGAAGAGATACAGTTATCCTGATGGGTCCCTTGACTGCACGAGGATGGCTTCTTAAAGATTTCCCTGCAGCTTTTGCTGAGCTTCTTTGCTGAGCCAGAACAGTGAAGTGACGTGCAGCTTGTGTGATACAAGGATTTTATAAGTTTGAGGAGAAGCCATGTCAAAACCCCAAGTAATGGAATGTTCTCTCCAGAATCTCCTATGCAAACTATAGATTGCTTTTCCAGTACACAAAGTACCTCTCCTGAGTGCCAGAACTTTCTGGTGGATCCATTGATGGCATCGTAAAACTGTCAAAAGTGCAGTCTTTTCCTTCTAGTAAACTCCAATCCATTTCTGACAATTGTCAAATTCTTTTCAGAAGCTCTGTATAGTAGCAGGGCCATGTTTGATTGTGTGCTGCTCACAGTTTGCTGATGGCAAAAGTACAGAAATGTTCTCAATAATTCATGACTAAAATTAATATCTGATCTTAATGGTGTTATAAAATTCACAGCATAGGGAGTTCCTGAGAAGTTTTGGAAAAGGTACCAAACTGTTTGCAAATCACAAACCAGGCCTAGTTCAGTGAAATAATTAAAATCCAACATGTATGTAATTAAGGTGGCAATATTTTGCATTCTTGGCTGCAACTACCAAAAAAATTTTTTTTTCCAACACCAAGTTGGCTTAAACTGAACTGCATTGTTCACTCCCATTTAAAATAATTAATTTACCTCTCTTGCTGCAATGTCATTTCCTGCTATGAAAGACTATTTGCAAACTGTCTGCAGCAAACATCAACAAAGAGTTATTCCCCAGTGTTCCAATAGGGGCTGCCACACAGAAGAGGAGGTCAGGCTATTTTCCAAAGCACCTGAAGGCAGGGCAAGAAGCAATGGATGGAAACCAATCAAAGAGAGAAGCAACTTATTTTTTATTATTTATTAATCATATTTCTATGCTGCCCACTCTCCGAGGACTCTGGGCAGCTTACAACAATTGACAGTATACTAAATAGCATATTGCCCCCAACAATTTCGGTCCTTATTTTACCCACCTCAGAAGGATGCTGAGTCAACATTGAGCCGGTGAGATCTGATCCGCTGATCTGCTGAACTAGCAGTCAGCTGAAGTAACTGCAGTACAGCACTCTAACCACTGTGCCACCTCGGCTCTTAGAACTAAGGAAAGATTTTCTGACAGTTAGAACAATTAATCAATGGAACGAGTTACCTCCAGAAGTTGTAAATGCTCCAACACTGGAAGTTTTTAAGAAGAGATTAGACAACCGTTTGTCTGAAATGGTATAGGGTTTCCTGCCTGAGCAGGGGGTTGGACTAGAAGACCTCCAAGGTCCCTTCCAACTATGTTCTTCGGTTATTATCAGAACAGGAGATGAGGCATCTCCATCCTGTACCTATCAGTGAATTGAGACTGAACGAGGCCCAGATAATCACAGGTTGTTACATAGTTGACTTCCCACTTCACCCACCGGCTCAACTACCTTCCATAAAGGATTGTAAAACAGTTGAATCCAGAGAGAACCTTATAAAAATAAGCACAGTGTAGCTTCCTTCCTTCAAATCAGTGAGAGTGTGACAATCTTCTGGATTCAGGGGAGCACATCTGCCCTAAAGTGCCAAGAAGGACATGGATCAAGCCCATACGTGACAGAGGGCACCCTTGGTGCATCACAAGTATTTCCAGAAAACATGGCCAATTGTTACACCAGCCATTCCTTGGAGTGACCCATGAATAGACAAGATTTTGGAGATTTTATATGCTTTATCAGCAAAATGCTGTGCAAATTGATGGTGAGATCCTGATGCAGATGCCTTCCTCCCAAAGGGAAATTAGCCATGTAAATAAGGATGTTGGATGATAGCCCACCCACTCAATAGGATAAATAGAAATGTTTGAACAGGGACTACAAGCTCTATATGAATAGTTTCTCTTTTACAGGAGATCATCAGTAAACTGAGACCAACAAAGAGAGACTGCTAAGTGGAGTTTTATCACCTTATACCACCTTAATGTTAGTTGGCTTGAAATGGATCCATCACTAAATTAGAAGTCCTCCTTCCCAAAAACATGTCTTGGACAACTCGCTGCAGCCAACTCATCACAGGACAACTCGCCGTGGCCAACTCACCATGGAACAATTCGCCACGGGACAAGAGTTACACTAATTTAGAAGGAATAGTGAAATAGAATAATTAAAGAAAGGATGCCAAAGGAGGGACACAATTAAATGTGAATGACAAAAGATAAAATAATTAAGTTAATAAATAAATTGAAATGTTGAATTATTTGGGACAAGTTGTCCGACAGCAAGTTGGCCATAGTGAGTTGGCCACGGTGAATTGGCCATGGCGAGTTGGCTGTGGCGATTTGTCCCATTTCACCTTCACCCAAAAACTGCCTATCTAGAATTCCTGGTCATATGTTAGTTTACAGTAATTTCAAGGTATCTTATTTTATCTTATTTAAAGAAGATGTGGTCCATTTCTTCAAATATCTTATGTACACTGTAATCGCCTAGAAGAAATTGTATTTGTGAGTCTGATCTGGTTGTATAAATTGCTAGTTATGGTAAATGAGAAATGGAAAACCATTGTGCCCACAAGTAGCTCTTTAGTTTAAACAAAGCAAAAAAAAAACCCCAAAACCAACTGAAGCCAGTGTTGCGAATTCCATCTCTCAGCATTACAGTGGGAATGGGAAACTATTATGCTCGGACCTAGATTGATGCCATTGGTCTCATCTCTGTTACCATAGATTCAGTTGCAGAGTTTTTCTACTAGGCAAGCTCTTTGTAGGGAAACATCACAAAATATGGCTCAAAGTTACTCACTGCAAGCATCAAGCTCAGTGGTGCTCTAATAATACCCTTATTGGTAATTGAACAGAATAATGTCAAACTCATCAAAAACTTTATAAAGTTGGGCACCCACAAGAGCTGTTTTGCATTGCTCTTGTGGGTTTCTGTTTCCACCATAAACAAAATTCTTTATGATATTATTATTTGGTCTAAGATTTCCATTACTTTATTATTTGTCTGTGGTTTACATTCACAAAAGACAACATAGTCAACATTGTGGAACTCCAGTCTCTTTCTGCTCTTTGGGCTAATGGATTGTGGAAAACATTGTGCTGCAGTACGGTGTGTGAAATCTTCCATTTATAAAAGGTGAAATCTTTTATGAAACATAATGATACTACTTAAGGACACAGAGTCTTGCACTTATAGAAATTGGATCCATGCTCTCTCCCAAAAACTGCAGTAAAACAAGAAATTTAAGAACTTGCAAAGAGTAGTAATTAATTTGTCTGCGAAAGTGGTCACTGAATTCAAGAAAAACATATCTCGAAGCTATAAAAGTATTTCCCTGAGCAATCATCAGTCTATTTCAGTATCCATTCCAGATGTGATGGATGCATCATGGGCAGTAGCCAATAATCACTTTGCTCAGATTCCTCTACATTCTAAGTTGAATTCTTCCACAATTCCAAAAACAATCCTTTTAAAGTCGATCAAATAATGTAACTGGTGGACAGTACAGTTTTTGATTGATTCATCATATGCCATCAAAATAATGTAATCTCTTAGCAACCATACAGATCAGAGGTGGGTTTCAGCAAGTTCTGACCAGTTCTGGAGAACCAGTAGTGGAAATTTTGAGTAGTTCGGAGAACCGATAGTAAAAATTCTGACTGGCCCCGCCCCCATCTATTCTCTGCCTCCCAAGTCCCAGCTAATCAGGAGGAAATGGGGATTTTGCAGTAACCTTCCCCTGGAGTGGGGAGGGAATGGAGATTTTACAGTATTCTTCCCCTGGAGTAGGATGGGAATGGAGATTTTACAGTATCCTTCCCCTGCCACGTCCACCAAGCCACGTCCACCAAGCCACACTCACAGAACTGGTACTAAAATTTTTTGAAACTCACCACTGATACAGATGCATTTTTTTTCTCCAGGATAATCTAACCAAACAGGTCATTCAGCTTTTCCAATGATGCACTGATTGTTATTGCAACCAAATTCATTCATTTGACTGCTGGTCATTCTGTCTTTTTCTTTCCTTCCGCTTTTCCCAGTATTGCAGAGCCCAATCTGAATCTGTCACTGGGACAAGACGTTTAGTCTTCTGAGCTTTCAGATTCGTGTTGGAGCCCATCCTCAGGGAACTTCTTTCTAGCAGACTCATGTAGCACAAGTACAAAAGCTCGGTAGACTAAATCTCTGAGCCCAGTGACAGATCCAGATTGAACACTGCAACATTATCTTAGGACACATATATTCATTTTCATTCATTAAAAGTAGCCTTCAACTTATAACTGTTTGTTTAACAACTGTTTGAAGTTACAATGGCACTGAACAGTGATTTGTGACCTGTCCTCACACTTATAACCATCACAGTATCCTTACAGTCATAGGATCAAAATTCAGGCACAACCAGCCTGAATTTATGATGGTTGCAGCACCCCTGGGTCACATGATCATCATTTGGGACAGGGGGCTTCCAATAAGCAAAGTTAAGGGGGAAAAGCTGGATTTGCTTAATGGCCCTTTGACTATGTCCAAGATATGATAGTTTGAGCCTGGTCATTTGTGTCTCACATGAGAACTCTGGGATTGAGTCATTCAACGATCCATTTCTCTGTTTTCTTGATTATTTGTGATATTTTCAGGAGTTTTCTCCAACATTAAAAATATAAATACTCTTTATATCCTGTTTTTCAAAGTCCTGCTTTCACTTCCATAGATTGTCACTGTAGGAATGTTCTTGGATCGAGCCCAATGAAGGAGATACACAGGCATGTGTATAATCAAGTTTGTTTATTTACATAATGTTTCTCTCTTACAGGTTTGCAGCTAGAATGGAGCCCAGACCGCATGGATGACCCTTAAGTACTCCAGGGGCGGAGTCCAGGTGAGGAGGGGTCAGTGGGTGAAGGGATCCCTGGGTAGTTAACCCTTACAACACTAGGTTTGGAGGGCAGGCATTTATACTTAACAGTCACAGGGAAAAACCATTACCTGTATATTGCTGATCTTTGAAGGTATAGAAACATCTCAGAGCATGGATACCTGATACAAAGTTTTGCTACTATTCCAGATGTGATTTTTGGCTTATCTCTTGATTTCTGTTTTTTTAAAAAATAATAGCTTGTCATTCGTAAAAGGTAGAAGTTATTCACTGCTTCAAAATTTTCACTGTCAGTTCTAAAGCTGATTGCTGTATCTCTTGTCACTAGTGTGGTCTTCTTTATATTTATATTTATTTATTTTAATCTTAATATAAGATTATTTTTTTTCACTATGCTCCTTGACTTTCATTATTAGAGTCTTACAGATCAACAGTTATTGGTATCATCAGCATAGCATAGGCTAGTGATATTTCTTTCTCCATTTTTAAACCAATTTGTACCAATAATTCAACATACAGATGAATAAATAATGGAAGAGTATACAGCCTTGTCTACTTCATTTGCCAACCTGGAGTTAAATTCTTTTGTCTCATGTTCCATCTGGACTATGGCTTCTTGACCTGTATATAGGTTTGCATGAGAATTATGAGTATTTTTTGTATTTCCATTTTTATAAGTACATTCTACAATGTGATGTTATCAACACAAGCAAATGCCTTTTTAAAATAATCAATGAAGGACACACTGATTTCTTTTTGGTATTCTTTAGTATGCATCCCATTGGAAACAATTGAAGTGTTTTTGACTTTTGTTTTCTATATCTCATTTTCTTTCTCTTTCCATACAAGTAAGGAGCTGGGTGTTTATTTTCAGCCTTTATTCATATTTCAACCTATGACCGTGAAGATCTAATCTTTATAGCCTTAATGTTCTCTGGGCTCCTTATTTGTGGTCAGTTTAGAGCACTGCATTTTCTTCCTTAACTTACATGCAAGTTATCATATTACTGTTATCTGAGCAGCTCTGTAATTATCTCTTTCCACATTGAATGGTTGTATTTTATTTATTTTTAAATAATTTGTGGTTGTTTGTTTTACACATTGTCTTTTTGAAATAGTGAAATTTGATTTCAGTGAGGATAATGTCTCTTCCGAAAGCAGCCCAAAGGGAGAAAGAAAATGCGGAAACTTCTCATCACTGCCTCTCTATAGTACAATGCCAGGAGATGGCACTATCTAAATTATTTGAATTTTAGCATTGTTATTTTTTTAATTACCAGAAATGTAACATGAAGTGTGAGTACCCGATTTATCTCTCATACTAGAGTTAGGTGGTAGACATCCAGGAGGTACCCCCTGGAAGATAACTGGGCCATGAGGAACTACTAAGAAAAAACCAGGAGAGGAGAATGAAGTTGTCATATTTATAAAAAGGGATGTTGTAAGAGAAAAATCCAACAGTTTCTTAAGATAATTGTAAAGTATTTGGTCATGGAATATACACTAAGCAAGAAATGCATAGTGACGAATGATCAAATATGTTGTAATAATGCATGGAGATTACAAACACAGCTATGCCATTTTAGACCACTCTGGAAAATTTTTTGCTAACCCTCCTATACCATCTGTGAGGATTTAATGCATTTGCATTTTTTTAAATCTATCTATCTATCTATCTATCTATCTATCTATCTATCTATCTATCTATCTATCCATACTGGGAAGTGGCACTTAACTGGCACTTCACCAACTTCCATAACATTCTTTGATTTTAGTTAAATGAAAATCTATACATATTTCTTTGTTTTTAGATATTAGCAAGGCTTTTGAGGCTGGCAAATTCAGGAAAGAACCACTTGGATTTCTGGAATTATCTTTATTACTAGTAGAGTAATGTAACTGGTAGGATCTATTGGATATATAAACAAATATTTGTGATGGAATATTTGAAAATATATTCCAAATGTCAAAACATTGCTTAAAGGTGCATTGACAACTATAACAGTATACAGATTTCCTGACAAAAAATATATATAATTGCACATGAAATTATTCAGTGAAATTTACCATTGCCTCTTTAAAATGAGCAGTAAAAATAAATTCAAAACATAATTACTGTAATGCCATGTGAAATAAAATAAATATAGTTTAAGATTTATTCAACAGTTTTTAGCGATGGGCTGCATCTATAGATATATTGTCCAGATTTGCTTAATTTCCTACTGAAATAGATTTTTATCCTTGCTAAAAACTAAGGGCAGATAAGTAATTCAGACATTTTTTAGAACTAGAAGGTCTAAATTCTTTTGAATTTAGAATCAGAATTCTACTGATTCTTTTGGAATGTTTTGGAGACTATTAATCATGCAAAGTTCTCAGAAGTTTTTCATTCATTTTTTTTTTTTGCCATTGATTGATAAAGGTCACCATCAACATAGTACATCCTTAACTAACTAGCGGGATCCCAGGAAATGGTTTACCCATCACCTTTTTCTCCCCAGCTTATCTTTCTAAAATCTAGCACCTGATAGCTGATCTCAGCCTCATGATGCCTTCAATCTAGTATTATCGAAGGCAATTGGAGAAAGTTTAAAGAGTGTTAGACACAACTATCTGGAGGAGGGGTATTTCAGTCTGATAATCTGACCAAGATCTCCATCCAGAGAGGGAACCCATTTAAGTTTACCCAAAGCTACTTTATATCTGGAGTTAGTCATCTTTCTTCAATATGGGTTCCTGGCAATTCTGTCATCAACAAACTCTACCTGAAATGAAGGATAAATGCTCCTCATTCAAAGAGATTGGGATGAAAGGGGCTTAATTTGGCACACAAATGAGTCATTTTTTTTAAGGGGGGGGGGGGTAACTGTGATTCAGGCCTGAATTATTTCCTCACTTCATGAGAGAGAAGTATTGCAGTTTCAAAAAAAAAAAAAAGATTCCCCAAAAGGGCAGGAAAGAAAAGAGCCGTATTTGTCAGGAGCAAGAGAGGGAATGATGAATTGAAGCTTTAAAAGAATACAGAAACCTTCCCAGGCTGAAAATTAGAAAGCAAACACTTCCCTCCGAATTCACTTGAGAACCATCTGCTATGATTTACCCAGGTGGAGCCACAAAATCCACACAGGCAAAAGCAGCCATCATAACACTGTCCATCTCTTTCCAGGTAACCAAACATAAAGGTTGACAATGTTTCCTTCAAGTTGTCTTGTATGAGTAATTTGTTCAAATGCTATAAAATATGTACTTCCTCAGTGAATCAATGTACTTCCATCTGATTTGCATAAGGCTGCCGGTTCTTTCAATACTTGTAAGAAGGATTTATTCTGAAGGTTAAAATAACCTGCTCCACTGTAAATCACGTTGTTAAAGAGGAGATTGCAGATCTTTAAGCCTTTTCTATAAGAAAAACTTGAAGGAAAAGAAAGCCAAAGGGATGATAAGGATAATATATATAATTATAGTATATAGTCCACTTTCGGTTTGATGAATTTTGTAAATACTCGGCAATCTTTGATTGATACTCTCTGACTTAATCCAATGACCTATATCCAGAAATCTGACTTCCATTCAGAGGTCATATATTTGTGGATATTCACAGACTGAAGTTTTGGCTTTGCTAAAGCAAAAGAGAAAAGGATATGTTAAAAATCAGAGTTTAAACACAATAAGGGAGCTAATGAAGATTGTAAGGATTTTGCTGAGGTTTGTAAAAAATCTTTCATTCATATCAGAGGTGGGTTTCAGCAGGTTCTGACTAGTTCTGGAGTACCGGTAGCCGAAATTTTGAGTAGTTCGGAGAACCGATAGTAAAAATTCTGACTGGCCCCGCCCCCATCTATTTTCTGCCTCCCAAATCCCAGCTGATCAGGAGGAAATGGGGATTTTGCAGTAACCTTCTCCTGGAGTGGAGGGGGAATGGAGATTTTACAATTTCCTTCCCCTGCCACGCACACCAAGCCATTCCACGCCCACCAAGCCACACCCACAGAACCGGTAGTAAAAAGTTTTGAATCCCACCACTGACTATGTATGTATTTACACATATGTAAACATATACACATAATGTGTTTCCCCAAAAATAAGACCCTGTCTTATATTTTTTTGAACCCTGAAATAAGCGCTTGGCCTTATTTTCGAGGAGGTTTTATTATTTTGGGGTGCATGGAGCAAGACTGGGCTCCTCTTGCCATCTTACCTGATTTCCAGCTCTGTCTCCCTAACCCTAACCAGAGGAAATGGCGGGGACTGGCTGTGTATGCGGTTAAATATTTTCAGGGAGGGCTTATTTTGGGGGGGGAGGGGCTTATTTTAGCGCATGCACTCAAAAGCCTGATTGGGCTTGTTATCTGGAGAGGCCTTATTTTGGGGAAAACAGGGTACATACATTCAATCATTTTTGACCTTATTAACTGAAAGAATGAAGTCTTCAGGAGCTAAACATCAAACCTTATAATACCTTTATCATCCTTCATCAACAGATTAGCTCTGGCAAAAAGAAAACATTGGACCTTATCTAATGTAGGGGAACTTTCCTATTTATTAAATTTTAAACGACTACAAATATTGACCTACGCACATTTAAGGACACTCTATTATACATTTTCCACCTCTGTACTTATGTTGGATAGTTAAAGATGTACATTCTAAACAGCTTTAGTAAAATCTACTCTTATAAATGTTATTTTTTTTATCCATAATGGCAGTATTTTTCTTTCTTTTTTTTCCACATTAATCCCATGGTAAAGATATCAGGCTTCGGTTCAATTTGTGTCACTATCTAATGTCCTTTTCATATTTGCGTTCTCATTACAGTAAAAGGCATCCTATCTTACTTTATGGTTTAATATGATTTTTTTCCCCAGTAGACTGTTTGATTTGCAGTTGGCAAGAGCCAACTAAAATACCAGTTTTCCAATGAAATAGATCTGGTACTAAATCTTACTAATTAAAGTTGATCTCGGGTATTTAACTTAGGTTGTCCTTATGTATAAAACAGAATTTTCCTCTTCGTAGTGTGATTTATGATGGGCAGATCTGGAATACACTTATAGTAAGTGACAACATTCCTTTAATAGAAAAAAACCCTAAAGTAATATACTGGTATAAGGTTATTTGAGGTACAATTTCTCATTCAAGAATGGTACATCTAAAGCAGGCACCTGGGCCCTTTCTTCTCATAAAAATGTTTCTGCATTCTGTGAATATAATTTGCTTCACATATGTTTTGCTGGGAGCAAATTTTTAAATTCATCTCCAGAAATTCAGTGATGGAACAATCTATTAGATCTCTATAAATCAGCTGCCAGCTGTTTCCAACGTTCTGCAAAGGTATCTGGAAAAATGGGATTTCCTCACAGGTATGAGCTGTGCTAATTTATTTAAGGGATTCCTTTTTCATGCTCCCTTCTTATTTCTTTTTTTTTTCCCTGTAGATTTTGTGCATGTTTTAAAACACTTCAAGGTAACTATATAATTTATTATAATCAAGTAAGATGCAGAGAGAAAAATATACAATTCTGAAGGAGAGGTTTATAGAATGAATGAATGAATGAATGAATGAATGTGTTCTTCCCCAGCTACGGACCCCATAGAACGCAGCACACACAAAGTCTGTACAAACCTTAGTTTACTAAATTAAATAAGTTTTTTTTCCAAACAAAGGCTGTTAATTAACTTTCTTAACAGCCTACAAGAATCCAAAGAATAAATAATCGTAATCTTACTATGGTTGGCAGAAAGCCCAGAAGCAATTTGCAAAGAACTAAGATTAAGGCACGAAAGAGAGTGAACGAAGTTGTTCCCTGCAAATTGCTTCAGTCAGTGTTCTTCCTTAAATAGACTAAGGGAGTAGCCAATTAGCCGCAAGCCTTACTCTTGAGGAAACCTTCTCCTGAGAAGCCACTCCTGCCTTTTGGCAGCTCTGCGCACCCATCCATCGAGAAGAGGCTCCTCCTCTTCGTCCTCTTCACTTAAGGGAGCTTCTGGAGGTTCTGAAGGCCCTGGCTGAATCCCCGCCTCTGGCACCACATCTTCTTCAGCCTCATTGTCCAACTCGAGTGCCAGCTGCACAGGCTGCTGGCACAGCACCACACCAGCCTCCTCGCTGTCCGAATCAGCCACCAGCCGCATAGGCTGCATACGGGCCACAACAGAATGAATGAATGAATGAACGGACGAATGAATGAATGAATGAATGAACGAACAAACAAACAAACAAACAAACAAACAAATAAATAAATGTCTAAAGTTATACAGGGATGCTTAAAAGTTTATGAAACCTGAATTTTCAAAATTTATACATTAATATGAACTAAAGCATTTCTGTTCCCCACACATCCTAAAAACTAGATAAAGAGTCAACTAAACCAAAGAGCCAACAATATGATACTTATCCATTGATCCACTGAGAAAAATAGTAAAATAGCAATAGCACTTATATACTGCCCCGTGGTGCTTTTCAGCCTTCTCTAAGCGGTTTACTGACTCTAAGAGTCAGTATATTGCCCCAACAATCTGAATCCTCATTTTACCAACCTTGGAAGGATGGAAGGTTGAATCAACCTTGAGCCCTACTAGATTCAAACTCCAGGCTGTGGGCAGAGTTAGCTTGCAATACTGCACTTTAACCCGCACGGCTCCAAAAAGGATCCAAAAGTGTTCTCCAGAGGAGAAGAGGGTAAAAGTGACCAAACATACATTGTGATATGACGCCAACTTCACCCCTTATGTATGCCATGCCACAATCTAACTATGAAAGGGCAAAGCTTGCACCATGATATTAGAATGTATGATTCATCCTATTGGAGTCATTCTGGTTAGGAACAAATTCCTAAGAGTTGTCTATAGATCCCTGAATGGATTTCACATGGCAGCTTGGCCTTGATGAAACCCAAAATGAACTCTTAATTTCTGTGGTGAGACTAACCAAGTACCCTGACATATGGAGCCCTTTAATATGGTGATGAGAAACCACTGGTTATGTCTGCAGAGGAGGTCTTGGAGTGGGAACAGTGGTTTAGGTCAATGATATCATCAATCCTGAAATGTGTCAGTTGGTCATACATTCAAATTGATGCTTTAGGAAGTGGCTGAATCTCAAGAAGTATCGTAGCCTTTATATTTAAGGAAATAATCTGTCCAGTGGACAGAGAGACTCGCTCTCTGAGAGACTGCCTGTTTCAGGATGAATCTACCTATGAACCTGCTATCATGTTATGATGATGAGAAATCTGATGGATTGACTATCATGGATTCTAGGAGTTTCTTTCTGTTTTCAATTTGTCTCTGCTATAAAAGTATGAGTATGAGAAGATGTCTATATAGGGGTGGGTAGATCAGTAAAATCCACCTGACTTTGCTGTTCACATAGTAGGGCAGTATTCCCATCCATGAATTTTTAAAAACATTGCACTCAAGTGAAATGGCCTTAGCCTCAATCCCTTTTGTCATTCTTGCTGTTAGCCATTCAACTCCGCCATTAAACATGGATGCCGATATATGAATATTGTCTTTTCTCATAAACACAATACTTCATCCACTTCCTCTGCAGTTGTGAAGAGTAAGGCAGTTTATTAAGTAAATAAAATTAATAACTGTTGATGTATTTTAATTTTAATAATGATTCATTTAATAATGATTGTTTTATATATTTTTTTATAATGTTTGCATTTATACAATTGTTTTTATTTGAGTTTTGTATTCTGCACAAAGTAACCTCCTGTGACATGAATGGGTATATCCGGGGGTGAGTTCCACTTACCTTTACTACTGGTTCGCAGTGGGATCGCACGCACGTGCTCGCTTTGCGATTGCACATGCGTGCTCTTCTGCGCATGCACAGATCACCAATGATGATGTCGTGCTGGGTGGGCAAAGCCTCCAGCCGGTTTTACTACCAGTTCTATAGAACCGGACAGAACCAGGAGCAACCCACCACTGGGTTTATCTGATAAATAAATAAATAAAAATGCATAAAACCATAAAACATATTTGCAGTTGTTCCTGATACGTTGAGCATACATACATATACAGTTGTATACGTTGAGTATACAACTTCTAAAGTAACTTAATTATTTTTTTTTCATAAAAGGTAAATGGTTGTGCTTTAATTCTTTGGATAACATTTTAAACATATAATTACTATATCACTGTTTGCATTAAGTTTCAGTAGGTAGCTTTTTTTAAGTTAGATTTTCTTACTAAGAAAAGAGGAGTATAAGGCCAAATTGATTGGAATGGGACGACTTGTTGCGGCCATCTCATCATGGCCCTCTCACCAGACAACTTGCCATGGCCATTTTGCCACAGCCAACCTGCCACAGCCATCTCACTGTGGCCAACTCACCACGGGACAGCTTGCCACGGTCAATTTGCCGCAGGACCACTCGCCACAGACAATCCCACACAGGATAATTCAATGCGATAAATGCTATCTGCCACTGTTTTTTCGACATTGTTCGCATTGACGAAAATGGAATCCATCTTTCACAGCACCAGCTTACTTGATCTGAGCGGAGTTTAATTTGAAACGAGCGCAGACTATGTGCACACAAAGCATTGGCTTTAGTGCATAATTTTAGCCATGACAAGGCAACATTTTCTCCAATGTTTAAATCCAATCAAATTAAATTAAACCTTGGGTATTTGCTGTATCACGATTGCAGTTGAAATATAGATATCTGTAGTCAGCACCGAAAGTTTCAACAATTTTAAGGTTATAAAGAACACACAAATTCACCAGCCGCTATTTTGTTTTCACATTTGCCTGGCTTATAATTATGGCACACACCATGAAGCATTCTGAATTCTGCATCTCTAAGACACGGGGGTGGTGGGTGGGTGGGGGGGGGCGAGGAGTTTCATGTTCTGTCTCTTTGCAATCAGCTTGTTATGCTTTGCACTGAAGACCAAAGCATTCTAGCATATTTGGATAAAACATGTCTTATCCGTCTCTAACCTGCAGGGCTATGTTAAATAAGAAGAAGCAACATTTTAGTCATAATGAAAATTGTCTGATAAAACATGCCCTCTGCAAAAATTACAAAATGAATACAACCCAGTAGGGGTCTAATGCTTGATTAAAATGTGCAAAAGACAATTTCCTACATGAAAAATTAAACCCTGGTCCTTGGTTCTTGCAGTAAAGCAGCTGAATTCATAAATACAACTAAAATCCATCTGGGAAGCTGAAAAAAACTTGGATCAAAGCATGCCCGTGCTCTGAGGGAGGTAGGAAATGGCTAAGCAATTGAACGCCTTACCTAGCACAGTAAACAAGTGTTATGTAAGATCTTCTGCTGTAGAGAATCTTATCTCCAGCAGTTGGTATTAATGTTAGGTTATCCCACTGAGCAGGAAACATTGATTTATCTTGTTGGTTTCCCTTTTAGAGGACTGAGATCAAGGCATTCCTATTGGTTTTAACCGAGATGGGTTCAATTCAAGTATTTAATTATTCTGTTCCATGTCTTTTTATTTTATCTTCTATTCCATATTTTTTACGTTCTAGTAACTCACAGAAATTTACATATTAAGACTTCAAAAGACTACTAAAGTTATTTCCTTTTGTTTGTCATCTACACTATTAACGTGTGATGTGTGGATTTATACTGATAAAATATTGTAACATGACGACATGAACACATTTATATAGTGTGTGTGTGTGTGTGAGAGCGAGAGAGAGAGAGGGAGGGGGGGGGAGGGAGGGAGAGAGGGTGGGAGAGGGAGAGGGGGGAGGAAGAGAAAGAGAGAGGGAGAAAAGGGGGAGAATATCAGTGGTGAAATTCATTTTTTTTTACTACCAGTTCTGTGGGCATGGCTTGGTGGGCATGGTGTGCCTTGGTGGGTGTGCCTTGGTGGGCGTGGCAGGGGAAGGATACTGCAAAATCCCCATTCCCATCCCACTCTGGGACCAGCCAGAGGTGGTATTTGCCGGTTCTCCAAACTACTCAAAATTTCTGCTACCGGTTCTCCAGAACCTGTCAGAACCTGCTGGATTTCACCCCTGGAGAATATGTATCAGAATATGAGACACAGTTTGGTGTAGTGATTAAGGCACCAGATTAGAGGGCGTGAGTTGTAGTCTTGTTTTAGGCATGAGGCCAGCTGAGTGATCTTGGGCCCCTCACTCTCTTTCAGTCCAAGGAAGGAGGCAATGGAAAATTATTGATTTCCAAAAAATCTTGGCAAGAAAGCTGCAGGGATTGCCAAGAATCAGTCCTGATTTGAAGTCATCCATCATCTATCTATCTATCTATCTATCTATCTATCTATCTATCTATC
>WNWU01000030.1:15688640-15705989 GCA_012654045.1 Ptyas mucosa
TATCTATCTATCTATCTATCTATCTATCTATCTATCTATCATCTATCCTCTATATATCGATCTACATCATCATCATCATATTGATTACCATCAGTTTCATACAGAAGTTAAATAGCATGGGGTAAACAGCCAGGTCTCTGGCCCTCTATGGTTCAACTGCTGATATCCCTATGTTACTAGTTTTAACTGCCCAATCAGGAAGGAATGGAACCCTTGCAAAATAATATCCTTCTCCTCAAAGAAATCAAGAAAGATCCCATGGTCAGTGGTATTAAAAACTGTTGAGAAGACCAATAGGATCAGAAAATCTGACCCCCTCCATCTAGATATCAACCAAGATTATCTATGGTACTAGAGCAATCTACAATAGTTTGATCCAGGGGTGAAATGCTCCCGGTTCAGACCGGATCGTCCGATCTGGTAGCAATGGTGGCAGGTGGTTCAGAGAACCGGTAGCAAAAATCCCTGCCCCCACCCCATGCCCAGCTGAGCCGCGTGATCATCAGAGGCTTTTTTTTTTTACTTTTAAAAGCATTTTTTCTACAACCTCTTCGGGCGAAAAAATGCTTTTAAAAAAAAAGCCTCTGATGATCGCGCATCTCAGCTGGGATTGTCAGAGGCTTTTAAAAGCATTTTTTTTCTGCAACCTCTTCAGCCGAAGAGGTTGTAGGAAAAAAATGCCTTTAAAAGCCTCTGGCAATCCCAGCTGAGTTGCCTGATCGTCAGAGGTTTATAAAAGCATTTTTTTCTGCAACCTCTTAAGGTTGTAGAAAAAATGCTTTTAAAAGTAAAAAAAAATTTGGCCACACCCACCCAGTCACATTACCCCACCACCACCAAGCCATGCCCTCAGAACCGGTAGTAACACATTTTACATTTCACCATTGGTTTGATCCCCTGTCTAGGCCTATCCAGATAATCTGTTTCATCCTGGACAATCTGTAATATACCACATTCTGCAACATCTCCCTTAGAAGGAAAGGTTGGAGTTTGGATAGTGAGATTGAGATTGAGATATGACTTCTTCAGGATCTTCACAACATCCTTCAAAGCAGAAACTATCAACCTTTCCTCTACCAATTTCCCCTTTGACTTTGCTTATCAGAAGGTCACAAAATGTGATCACATGACCCTGGAACACTGCAACCATTGTAAATATGAACCAGTTGGCAAGCATTTTGATCATGATCAAGAGTTGTAAGTGTGAAAAACAGTGACAAGTCACTTTTTTTCAGTGCCATTATAATTTCAGACTATCACTAAATGAATGGTTATAATTCAAGGAGTATCTGTATCTCCATCTTTTTAAAAAATACAGCATGGAAGAGCATTTTTACATGTAGTTTTGCATTAAAATTTTGAAAATTAAATGCTACAACTTTCGGGCCAATGAGATACACACCCAATATCAATGGGAAAATAATACACTGTTTTCAGAAGAGTAACAAACTCCGGTTTAGATTTCAAGCTCTAAGGTATTTATGCAACTGATGCCATAGTAACTGTGTGTTATTTTCAATGTTTCTTTCAAGTTTATGCACAGAACAACAAATGCATGTAATAATTTCTGGAATCTCTTCCAGGGTCACTATAAGACGCAATCTTTCTTTTCAAGGAGCTTAAAAGGGAAAATTGAAATAAATAGCTTTAAAAGCATTTAACATGTGCATGAAAACGAAGTGCAAACAAACAGTTAATAGAAATCTTTCAAGTCTGTGGAAAAGTCACTTGAAATTTATCCAAAAATATAGGCTATTAAAAATCTACTTGTTAGATCAATATATTTACTATCACAGAACAGATCAACTTCATTACATATTTTAGGCATTTAATCTTTGACATTTGAGTTAAGAAGGAAGTATTCTGTTGCGATCAAATCGTGAGAGATTACTTTTTATGCAACAACATATGCATATCAATTAGAAGACAGTTCAGGAGTATAAATATAAATAATGTCTACAAAATCTTTCTTTTATGACATACCACTAACACCTCATTTTCTTTCAGTACTTTTTGTCCTCTGGCTGATATTCCATCCTAGGTTGCATATGAATCTCATGGTTTAATCATTCTGAGGCACATGTGAATTTATACTAAATACCACTGATGGAAACTTTCTTTTCACCTTGTAAGAGGATGAAAAAGATATAAAATAATGCAGCTGGGAGATCCAACTATTCATATCTATGCCCTGGGTTGGAAGGAAATATCCATCTGGTTCAGTTCCAAGCTGGGAGAAAGACACTGGAAACATGGAGGCTGATTGGAAAGAAAGGTTTATTGATGAAACAGACGCACATGTGATTCTTTGCAGCTGACAAAATGGAGTTGGGAGTGGGTGGGTTTTATACCTTCTTTGGGCTTTGGATTTCAGCTTCCCATTCTGTGCAAGAACATGTCCTTTACTATTCTATTGGCTGTTGTCAGATTCCTATGGGGGTCATAGCTGACTCTATAGGCAGAAGAAGAAATGCAAATCCTAATTGTTTGTCTGAGCTAATTTTGTCAACCTTTTGTTTGTTGCTAATCTAACCTGTCCCCCCCCCCCCCCAAAAAGACATCCCCTGATAATAAGCCCAGTCGGGCTTTTGAGAGCATGGCACAATTTCAGGGTTCAAAAAAATATAAGGCAGGGTCTTATTTTCAGGGAAACACAGTAAGTTTCTGTCTTGACACAGTCTTTCTGGATGGATTACCAAATCTGCATTTCTAAAAGCTGGCATCCTCAGTTTCTGCTTGGGGTAGGGAAACTGGATCTGGTTTCTGAATAGAAATAGATTCTGGCCCAATCTTTTTAATGGGCACAAAACAGCTGGGGGCTATTAAGAAAGACTTGCGGGCTGCTTCCTGCCTCTAAAAAACCATTTTTCTCCGTTTCTCATTTAGGGAAATATAATATACTGCCTTTTTAATATTACTCAAAATGTTTCAATCTTCTAGGGGGTGGGGGGTTTCCCACACCTGTATTTTACAATTTTTATGGAACTGAGTTTAGGGTGCTCCTCTGTTTTTTCCTCTGGTCAAATTCCAATTGTTAAGAACTCTGTGGCAGATGTTGCAACAGATGTTGCATTGTGAAAAAATTGTTAATTGTTTCCAATTTAAAACTAAGAAATAATTAAATGTCTAGCTTTCTTCTTTGAATGGAATTGAAAAAAATTGGGTCCCCCACTCCCTTTAATTAGATCTGGGGGCAGACAAAATAGACAGATTGATTTATCCCTAAGGAAAACTAACTTGCAACAGCCTTCTGCAATTTTGTAATTGTACAGCAAGATGGTATTTCAGTATTGAAAACACTTTTTTTTCTTGCTGAATCCTAGTCTAGCTAAGGCCCTCATTTTTATTTTAATTAGATTAACCACTGATTGGAGGGATGCTACAAAGGTAACAATGGTGCAATGAAATGATATAGCTAGCCTAATTTATGGTTTAGCAACAAACATACTTGGGATTGGCTGCAGATATCTGGTGTGTGATTTAAAGAATGTCATCTCACTGTAGTCAACATGATTATTTTTGCCAGGGTTTGTTAAAATTATCTGACTTGGATGGAAAGATTCTGAGCCACTACCTAACCAGCAGTCCCAGAGGGATGAATTGAAATAATTTTTCTAGATGTTTTTTTCTCTGTAGCTCCCAGTGGAATCCAGACCACTTCTGACTCTAATCCTTCCATTGTGGGCTTCTCCTGCCACATCTAATTTGGTCAAGTTCTCGTTTTAGAAAGTTACTTTGCTGATAAACAGAGAGAAAGATAGATAGACTCCTAAACCTATTTGCCTCAAATATGTTTTCCGTCTTGCTTTGGTTAGGGGCCTGAGTGACGCAGTAGACTAAGGCAATGATTAACATTCAGCTGCCTGCAATTACTGCAAGTTCTAATCTCACCAGGCTCAAGGTTGACTCAGCTTTCCATCCTTTCTAAGGTAGGTAAAATGAGGACCCAGATTGTGGGGGCAATAAGCTGACTTTGTATAAATATACAAAAGTATGAAGGCTATTGCTTAACGCATTGTAAGCCACCCTGAGTCTCCGGGGAAGGGTGGCATATAAATCAAATAAAAAAAAAAGAATAAATATCAAACCATCTCTAGATACAGCCCTTAAGCTGCCTTTAAACACCGATTGTTCGGATGGTTTCTAAGTTAAAGGTAGTAAATCATTAGAATTTGCATAGGAGGCAGTGATAGCTTCACTCTGCCTAAATATGAATAAGTTCTCTTACTTGGCAGTGTTAGAAACTGCAGCTTCATGGCACAGAAAAAAAAAAGGGAAGACTGCAGGAAAATGCTTATAGACACACATTTTGATGAAATCATCTTAGAAACTGAATGGGATGAATAATGAAAAAGTTCATTATTCGTTTAGTGTTAGTTCAGTCACTGTTCTGAAATAAAGTACTAGGTGAAAACATTTCACAGACTCACGCTCTTCTAGGAGATATAGCCTATACATCTGAGATTCTGTGAAACCTGGATATGTAATTGCAGTGTAAATTAACATAGCTGAATGGCAAATTCTTCCTGTCCTGGGAAGGACCCCTTGGTCACGATTTCTGAGTGCCAAATGACAGAGGGTGAAGGGATTCGACAGGATTTTCTTCTATCACAACCAGCCTGCCTTCCATTGAGGACCTGTATACTGCACAAACCAGAAAGAGAGCTGAGAAAATACCTACAGATCCCTCACATCCTGGGCATAATCTATTTCAACTTCTCCCCTCAGGATGCTGCGAGAGAGCATTGCATGCCAAAACAACTAGATACAAGTCCGTCCGTCCCCCACCTCATGCTATCACTCTTCTGAATACTTATTTCCCACTGCACTGTCCCATTTCTCATTTTTTTCTCATATTTCCTACTCTATTCTCCTATTGGTTGCTTATGATTTATCAATTGTTGTTTGTAACTTATGATTAATGATTGTAACTATGATTTATGATCTATGACCTATTGCTTATTGTTTATATGTATACTGTGAGCTTATGCACCAGAGAGAAATTCCTTGTATGTTCAATCATACTTGGCCAATAAAGAATTCTATTCTATTCTATTCTATTCTATTCTATTCTATTCTATTCTATTCTATTCTATTCTATTCTATTCTATTCTATTCTATTCTATTCTATTCTATTCTATTCTACTCTACTCTACTCTACTCTACTCTACTCTACTCTACTCTACTCCATCCACTCCACCCCACCCCACCCCACCCCACCCCATCCCATCCCATCCCATCCCATCATCACAGATAAGTAATAGAATTCCTGGCAAAGTGCTGGCAGAGACAAATCAGAAATGAGACATGGAATTAGCTGGGGTTGGAGATGGGCTTTGGATAGTGAGCAGGTAGGTGATGGAGTGCAGAGGTAGCTAGCTAGCATAGAGATCATGCTAGTCAGCCATCTGAGAATCCATGCCTAGTGGTAGAATTAGCAAATAGCCAGGCAGAAAAGGCAGAAATAATTCAGTGGTAAAGTTAAAAGTTTGAGCAAAACAGATATAAGTATAGGCTTGGGATGGGCTGCCTGGCAGAGGTTGGCACAGAGAAAATGGCATTTAAAGATTTGCTGCCTCTGATTAAAAATAATACATGTTTGAACCCTGCTGATAAGTGTTTGCTGGAACCCATGCACTCACCATGAAGAAGTTCAAACAGCCCCAGGCAAAGGGATTCAGAAAGCAAAAACAAAGCTGAGCTTGTCAACACATTTAGCCAACTGAGAACTGAGAAAGCAAAGGAAGCCTAAAGCCTTTGTAGCTTTGCAGCTTTGCATTTGAGGAAACAAAATCTTGGAAATAATTATTTGCAGGTAATGCCAGTTGTAGACCGGATCTTAATTGTAAAGCAATATGAATTTGGACACAATAGTGAATAACCCTGTATTCCTTACTCCTACATCTAAGGGGTTAACTTAAAAAAAAATCTTAGAAACCTTAAAACCTCAGATCTTTGCTGAGAGCTTGAAAGTTGCCCCAAGCAAAAGGTTTGATCTAAGACCGAATACTTGACTTGATCATCCTTGAAATGAGATATTGCTTCTTTGATTAAGCCTACAGGCTCAATGAATAAGAGAGGGAGTTGCTTTGAGCAGATGTATTGTACAAAATCCAGTTTATTTACACCCACCCACCCACAACCATACACACACCAGCAGCAAGAGCACTTGAAACAGAGTAGGGAAGGGCATTCAATCTTTGTGGAGGTCCAGTTTAGGCATTCTGTTCATCTTCCAGAGGCTCACTGATTCCATCAGCTCAGATTCCAAGAACATTGGATAAGTGGCCATAATCTCACCTTCTTTGTTGAACATTACTCCATTCTGAACACTTCTTGGTAGGCATGGATGCTGTTCCTATGCAATTGAGGTAAAAGGTAAAGGAAAAGGTTTCCCCTGTCCAGTCGTGTCTCACTTTAGGGGGTGGTGCTCATCTCCATTTCGTAGCTGAGGAAGCCAGCATTGTCTGAAGATGCTTCCATGGTCATGTGGCCATCATGACTATACGCTGACGTGTACGGAACTCTGTTATTTCCCACCAAAGTCATACCTATTTATCTACTTGCATATTCATGCTTTTGAACCACTAAGTGGGCAGGAGCTGAGGCAAGGAATGAAAGCTCACCCTGTGTTCTGCCCCAGCTACGGATCCCAAAGAACACAGCACACACAAACTCTGAACAAAACTTAATTTACTCAAATAATGCAGTTTTAGCAAATGCTGGCTGTTAATAAGCGTTCTTAACAGCCTGCCAGAATTACACAGATAAGATAGTCAGAGTCTTACTGGAGTTGGCAGAAAGCCCAGAAGCAAGGTTGTAGAGAAATCCCAATGTGATGATTAGCGAACTAAAGTTGTTTCCTGCAGCTTGTTACAAGCTGCATTCTTTCTTAAATAGGCTAAGGGCGTGGCCAATTAACCCCAAGCCTTACTCTCGAGGAGACCTCCTCCTGAGGAACCACTCCTGCCTTTTGGCAGCTCTGCGTGCCCGTGCATTGAGAAGAGGCTCCTCCTCTTCATCCTCTTCACTAAAGGAGCCTCTGGAGGTTCCGAAGGCCCTGACTGAATCCCTGCTTCTGGCACCACATCTTCTTCAGCCTCCTCACTGTCTGACTCAAGTGCTGGCTGCACAGGCAGCTGGCGCAGCACCACGCCAGCCTCCTCATTGTTGGGATCAGCAACAATCTGTGCAGGCTGCTGGCGGACCACAACACCCTGTCACGTGATATTTGGGTCTCAAACTGCCGACCTTCCGGTTGATAAACCTAGTGTCTTAATCACACTGCTTAAGTTGAATTGAGACCCACCTTTCTCTAAAAAATTCTGAATCTGAATTTGGCTACATACACTATACAGTTTACTTGACTGAAAACAAAACTCCAGATATTAAACTATTCTTCCAAATCCTCAAAATGCAATCCTGTAAATGTCTTTTTTTTTTTTGGTCCCACTAAATCATTTAAAATTAGGGATAGTTGATCTCAATATTGCACCGTCAGCAAGCTCGTTGCCAGTAGGTTTCTCAGTTCAGTTTAAATTGCTGGATTTAATCCTAAACGGTAAACAGTTTGAACACAAGTTACATGACAGACTGCCTTTGTTTGCACCAGCCTGCTTGCATAGAGGCTCTTTTTATTTACTCATCACCACAGTCTATGAGTTGGGAGATTATAAGGGAGAGAACCGTTTCAATAATAACCTTATTTCTCTGGACTGAGCTTTCATCCCAATCCTACAGTGTAGGTCATGGAAGGTCTCAGAAAATTCATTTATTTTTCTTAGCTTTTTCCTGAAGTGTATTTTTGGTTGCTGGTTTTATTCAGATTTGCTGTACTGGTACCGCCTTTAAGGTAGCCTAAAATTATGCACATGGAAATGCCTAATTTTCAAATGGATGTAGGCAGAGGATATAAAAAAAAACCACCCTCCCCAAAGTTATGAAAGTTATCAACTAAATAAAATCTAGTAAGTTTTTCATTTATTCCCTCCTCATTATTTTTAATGTAATGATTTCTAAAGAAGTACAATTTTATTTTCTGATTTTCAGTTCAAGGAATCCTTGTTCGTTAATTATATTTGATCAGGGAGTTCAGCTTACTTGTCTTTGAAGAGGTTCCTGGAGGAAAGCCATACGCATTTAGAGATATGATTTGTGTATAGATATTTTTTACTTCTTGAAGTTCCTCCGTATTTGCCATTCAATGTCATTTTTCATTGTATTATTTAAAGCATTATAATTTTCTCACTAATTCCATAAATTTCTAAACATTGAGTTTGACTAGTTTAGTTTATTTTAATTAGTTTAATATTTTTTAATCAAGCCAAAACTTTTAAAGGTTTGTTTTACGTCTTTTTGAGTATTTAAACTACTGTTTTATGAATGAAAAAAATGGTCATTTATACCTTTAAAATTTTTGAAATTCCATTTTTGCTGGTACATAATTTGAGATAAGGTGTTTATCAGGGGTGGGTTCTACTTACCTTTACTACCGGTTCGCAACAGAAGCTTCTGCGCACGCGCAGATTGCTGATGATGGCATCCAGGGTGGTGGGTGGGGCCTCCCGCTGGTTTTACTACCGGTTCTTACAAACCGGTCCAAACCGGGACAACCCACCACTGGTGTTTATAGATGTTACATGCAATGATTCCTATTAGCAGCTTGAATGCAATAAGCACACAAATTATTGGATTAGAGTGATCAGGTGTATCTTTTGTTTTGTATTTCATATTCAGAAATATTCATTGTGTACTGAGATAGTGATCTATTAAAGCTTGCTGAAATGTTTGATTAAAATGATTTGTAAGAAGAGAATATAGAATGGATAGACATTGGAGTCAAATTCCATGAATGTTATTATAAAAGAAGTTTTGCTTCTTTTTTATATCATATATCCATGTGTTTTATTTAGTTATCCCAAAACTTTTTCCAAATTCCAATATTCATTCCTTATTTTCAGAGGATTCAATTGTTTTGTGCTTTCAGTTACATATTGAAAAAAAAGGTTGTTTATCTGAAATAGCTTATTGTTTTCAACTTGCTTAATCCTACTTTCATCATTTATTTTCTTTTAGAAGTTTACAATACTCTTTAATTCTTCCATGACGTTCACAGTCATTTTGCTATCCAGATTGGATTGCTTTTGCACACCTGACTTTATTTTCTCATTTTTAAAGTTTTTATTGGTTTGAATTTGTATATTGCTATAATTGTATATTCAAAATGTATTTCTTTTATTTTCCAATCTAATTTTACAATTTGGCATCTGAGATTTAATTTAGTGATCTGCTTTCAATTCATTACCCAGTTCTGTTATTTTTACTGCTGTGAGACTGCACTTGAGATGATTCATCTACAATCATTTTTTGTCTTAATTGATTGGGCAACCATATTTGCATTACTCTGTACCAAATTTTATTTAATTTTTTCTTCTGATTTCAAAGGAGATAAAAACCTTTTCCAAAACCTCTTCTCTTAATTGGCAGCTTCCAAATAAATATTTATATACCAATAAAGGAGAATATGATGGTGATTTGTTTTACAGCACGTTTTTGTTTTTCAGTTTCAAATCTTTTACTTCCAATATGTGCCTTATTGCTCCAATTTATTATGTACAGAGACTGATTTTTTGAGTATGAAATGTCTCTAATCCACAAACCACTGTTCAATGATACTTGATTCCGGAAATTTTATTTTCTAAATTTCATACATTCATTTCTAGAAATGACAAATGAATGGATTTAATTCATAATAACGTGTGATCATTTCTTAATATTTACTGAATGTCCATATAATACAGTGATTTCTTTCTAGTGCATTCTTTCCAGTTCTTTACTTTAGTAAACCAAATTGAACCTCATATCCCACTTGCCACTGAATGTTCAGAATCCATACCATTAGATGATTCTCCTTATTAACTTGGGTGATGGCCAATTCCATGTGGATTTTTTTTGGTCTGCTTTTCACAATTTCAAATGGCTAGTTGGGATACTCTTGGTTTAATTCCCTTGGTTTTGCATAATGTTCTGGCTGACCAAACATTTCATTAGCATAATCTTTACATCTGATTTAGACACCATGCAATATGATGACAAATTGTCAAAAGTAAACAATCAAATCATACTCCAAAACAAAAACAGATGGGAACTAGATATCTTACCCCCAAATGAGTAGGAGTCTAGCTGTTTGTATAGATTGGTTGGGATCTTGAAGTATTTTTGTGTGTGAATGTGAGTACATGTGAGTTGCTGAGTTCAGGAATCCAACCCAACCAAGGATTAGTGAAAAGGGTTTTATATGTATAGGATAATAATCTGTAGGAATTAGATTGTAGGAATAAGCAATGGTAGCCCCTAGTTGGATACATCCTACCAGGAGGAGAGTCCAAGAAAGTGTGCTCTGAGCATGCACATCTAGAAAGAAAGCCAGAAGGAAGTGTCCACAGTTTAACCACCTCTTAGATCTGTGTTTCCCTTAGTGTGGTCTGGAGACTCCGGGATCCTCAGAGGGTCTGCAAAGTCCAATAAATGGTTATTTGAGAAATAAATTTAAATTTAAAGAAAAGTTTTAATTTCTAATACAGTAAATATTGATAGATATAACCCCCTAAACCAAAGCTCTCTGAGGTACTCAATAATTTTTTAAAAGGTGAAGAGGTTGTGGGAAGCCACCCTACTCCTAGAAGAATGAAATATTTTGAGGAATATTTAAAAGAAGGCAGATTACTATATTTCCTTAAGGAAGAAATGGAGAAACATGTTTTTTTAGAGGCAGGAAGTAGACTCAGTCTTAATAGCCCTACCAGATATTTTGTGCCCATTAAGAAAGATTCAGCAAGCCTATTCAGAAATCAAACTGAGGAGGCCACCTTTTAGAAATGCAGATTTGGTAATCCATTCAAGAAAGGATATTTTGAAACAAAGGCAGAATGGTAGGATTAACCCTCACTCAAGATCCAACAAAGGACAAAGCCATTAAGCCATAATAGGAATTGCCCAACACCTTTTGAGAACACAAGCCTTCATTGCATCACCCTCAGAAACTTCAACCAAACTTAGCTCAGACAAACACCTAAGATTTGTACTTTGCCTATAGAGTCAGCTATGACCAGTACATGGCCCCATGGGAGTCTGACAACAGCCAACAGAATATATGTTCTTCCACAGGAACAGGAAGCTCAAGTGCAAAGTCCAAGAGAAGGTATAAAATCTTCTCACTCTCAACTCCATGTGGTCAGCTGCACCAGAACCATATGCTTGGTGGTTCTGTTCATCATTAAACCTTCTTTCCAATCAGCCCCTATGTTTCTAGTATCTTTCTCCCAGCTTGGAACTGAACCAGATGGAAATTTCTTCCCACAGGGTCCTAAGATCAAAATGCTTGAGCCACTGTCTTAGACAAAAGGATGGGCAGAGGGACAAAGAACGGAGACAGAGTCAATATTTAGCTCTCTATCTACACCTTACTTTCCCCTTGTATTCAATAAATCATGATATGCTGACACTGGATTTGGACCTTTATCGAGAAAAAGTCACGAATGTGAACATTACTATAAACAGAACTCATATTTAATGCTCAACAGCTGGAATTTTTGGTAATAGCTTATTTGCTTTTCTACAATATCATTCCTTAAGGAATTCCTGGATTTTGTTTTCTTATTTAACTGATCCTAGTCTAACTTGGCATTCAGAAGCCCAATTAATTAGGATATCTAATTAATTCAGTTTCCCCTAGGCAGGTACTCTTCTGACTACTACTCCCACAATACTAAGAACAAAGGGCAGTACAGGGTGAAATCCATCAGGTTCTGACAGGTAGCAGAAAATTTGAGTAGTTCGGAGAACCAGCAAATGCCACCTCTGGCTGGCTCCAGAGTGGGGAGGGAATGGGGATTTTACAGTATCCTTCTCCTGCCACACCCACCAAGCCATGCCCACCAAACCACACCATGCCCACCAAGCCACGCCCACAGAACCAGTATTAAAAAAATTTGGATTTCACCACTAGGGCAGAACCATCCAACCGTTCCAGATGACACTAAATGGCAGAGAATAGATGGGGGCAGGGCCAGTCAAAGGTGGTATTTACCGGTTCGCCAAACTACTCAAAATTTCCGCTACCGGTTCTCCAGAACTGGTCAGAACCTGCTGAAACCCACCTCTGCAGTCATGGTTTGGGTAAAGATGGTGTTCCCTCATCTCCCAGAACACTAAACCTGCCAGAGACCACTGTCTTGTGGTCTTCTCACCTGGAGCAACTATCTGGAGCACTTGTGCATGGTCTCAAGTCCTCTCCTTGTCTAGAGAGGAATCCTGAAGTGCTTGCCCATGATTTTAGAAAATGCATTATGTGATGAGAAATAAACTGGGTTAGCTAGATAAAATAATGTTGAGTTAAAACTTGAGTTTTAAGGCAGTTTCTGATATTCTAGGGGCACAGAAAACTTCTCTATTATTTTCTATTGCTGTTATATCTTTTTAAATTAATGCATTTATTGTACATAAAGAGCATGAAGTTTATCATTGGCTAATTGTAGGCTGCCTCTTGAAGCACAGGGCAGACTTCAGTTTTGCTTTCATGAGCTATTCTACATGACAAATACGCAACATAGAGAATGAACCTTAGACTTTGCCACATAATTACCTTACGGATGGTTCACGCGCACACTAAATGTAATAATAATGGCTGTAGAATTATGAAATATTAGTCATTGAATACAGCTAATTGAAATAGGGGAGGACAGGCAGAAGATAAAATAATCTATGTTTCTTTGTCACATTACCCAAATCGAAAGGGAAATGCAACAATGAAGCATAGATTATTTTATCTTCTCCCTTATGTGTAAAAATGGAGAAATTGGTGTTGCCTTGAATAACAATGATATTTGTTAAACTTTAAAAAGCAGAACAAAATCTGTCACCTTTGCTACTATTGAGGATTTCATTTTTTTATTGTAGGAATTTCTATTTGTATAAATAGCAGAATATCAATACTGAACTAAAATATCCTATTCTAGCATTCTTAGATGATTTTACTAACTGGAATAAACTAATACACAGTGAAGCAGTTCTTAGTCAGAATTCTAGATAATGGTTTAAACAACAGCAGCAGCAGCAACAAGAAGAGTAATTATGCAGATATAAATGTTTTTGATTCCAAGAATCTGAAACACAGCTGCCAAACCTGAGATCTGATGGGACTCCAGTGTTTAACGAACAGCCATCACCTTAATATTTTCCAGATGATTTGAAAATATGGGGTGGGGTGCTCTTATTCATTACAGTTCACTTTTCTAAAAAAGAAAAAAAAATCTGCAAATATGAACTGCACGGCAATGAGAAAAAAATTATAGTTTGGGCCGATGCTAACAGAGTATAGCAGAAAATAAAATAAAAAAATATCTGTTGTGAAAATGTAACAAGATACACGATGCTGTGTTATGAAAATATAATTTCTGTCACAGTGCAATGTACTGTAACTACCAAAGTGTTTGCCAATGCAGCACAACTTAACTGAACTGACAGTTACAGTATGGAAGCTATTGGAAATGGTCACAGTGGAAGCCATCTCCTCTCATGACCTCTGTTTCTTAGGCCTCTGCTGCTATTATTACACTATGAGAAAGAGCCACAAATTTAATAAATCCAAGATAGTGGGACAATGTTTACCAACCAGATGCCATCTTTAACCGTCTTTAAACCACCACAAACCCCAAATTACCAACATTTCAGAGGGATACCATGGCTATATAATATAAATGCTGGGGAGAAATGCAATAGTAGTAATAGGCATTAAGCTCCTTTCTACTTCATTATCAAGGTGACTGATCTAGTAGGGCAGGGGTGTAAAACTCGTGTTTTCACGGCGTCAGTATGTGACATACCACGACTTCGCCCCCCTTTGCTAAACTGGGCATGGGTGTGGCCAGCGCATGATACATCTGGCCCATGGCCATGAGTTTGACATCCCTGTAGTCCTGCTCATGCCCCTTTGCTCAAACAGCCATTTTTTAAAAAAAAATGATTTATATGCCACCCTTCTCCAGAGACTCAGGGCGGCTTACAGTGCGTTAAGCAATGGCCTTCATACTTTTGTATATTTATACAAAGTCAGCTTATTTCCCCCACAAACTGGGTCCTCATTTCACCTACCTTAGAAAGGATGGAAGGCTGAGTCAACCTTGAGCCTAGTGGGATTTGAACTTGCAGTAATTGCAAGCAGCTGATCTTAATAACAGTGAATTAGTCCACTGCGCCACCAGGACTCATTTTCAGTTATTAGAAAGGGGAGCTTCCTCGGTTGCTGCCCCCTTTTTAGGGAACAGCATCCTCTTGGCCATTCAAAGGGCTCCCTCCCTCCTGATTTTAGGAAGTTCATTGAAATATGAATTCAGGCCTAGGTGGCTGGAATGGTTCTCTCTGGCAACAGAAACTGTCTTACTTCTCTATATTGTTATTTTTATGAATAGCGATTCCCAGTATCTTATTGTAATGATTTGATAGATGTCCCAGAAGTGCTTTTTCAAGAAGCAACTGGACTTTCTGATTTTTGTTTGAAGACGTTTCGCTTCTCATCTAAGAAGCTTCTTCAGCTCTTTTTGGATGAGAAGCGAAACATCTTCAAAGAAAAATCAGAAAGTCCAGTTGCTTCTTGAAAAAGCACCTTTGGGACAACCATGACCTGGATGACTGAGAATCTCCATAGACATTTAGCTATGATTTGATAAACAGTTTACCAAATTCATACAGATTGGGAAATCTGTTGCTAGACTCACTGTCAATTGGAACATCTTATAGACCTAATAAAATAAAATACAACAATAAAACTGTTTCAGTCTCCAAAATAAACTAGAAAGAATCCGTTTCATACAAGAAGACCTGGACCTATTTGGAACCTATTCAGAAAACTCATAGAAGTGACCAGGTAACAGAGTAAAGAATCCCAGACCTGTCTCAATGTCCTACTGTCAGTTGGGGTTCTACACATTGAAAACTAGAAGGTTGTCAAATAAGATTCCTCCAGAGGTTAATAAATTCACATGCATTGCTATGTCTTCGTGGTATACAAATTTTATTATTGTACTCAAAATCTTGCTCAGTCAGTTTGATCCTCTTGTTTTCCCTTTATAATAAATATTTTATTCTGAACAGATTAATTTATTCACCAAGATTTAAGTGCTACAACATAAAAGTTTACTCAGCTATTAACCCAACATTGAGCAGCTGCATTTTATAGCCTAACGGGTTTCCTTGGAAATTAGGAATTTGTAAACTGGATGCTTAAATCAGAAGGAGTAATGGTCATAAGATTGCATCCATTACCATGTGATCCATTATAATGTAAATGGACTATATTTTCTTTTCTGGAATTCTAAACAAAAGCTATTATCATTGTAGTGATGTATGTGAGCTATAAAAACCCAGAGTCCCTTGCTAATGAGTTGGGCAGCATATATATAGTTAATGAAAAAAAAATGAAAAATGTAGGATCCTACCACTTTTTGAGAAACTAGGACAATATATATTAATAGGCAAAGTCAACTTTAATATCTCAGAAATGAATCAAATAGCCTATGACTGAAGCTTCAGCTCAGTGTACAAGTGGAAAAACATGTGAGATATAAATATACAACATAATAAATCATAGGACTCAAAAATATTATAGACTTTGGCTTGCATACAGTATAAAAGTCCAGCAATAGGCTGAAATATTTTCTACAAAATTTGAGCTGGCCAATTCATAAAATAGCAATTTCCCCCTTTTAACTTTTGCTTGAAGATCAAAACTTTCAATATCACTAAGTAAGATTTGAAGCATCTGGTAAAGTTTTCTGCAGCTAGACCTAACATTCTTTGCTGACAGCTTTGGACATAGTACCCAGTCAAGCAGTGCAACCATATTATCTCTTCTTTGGTGGAAGACCAGTCTTCTAGCTGGAGACCAGTCTTCCAAGCTATTGTCATATGGAGTCTCAGCTGGATTCCTTCTTGCCTTGGGTTATGAAAAAACTGAGTAATACTCTTTCAAAGGACAGATGATGGAGAACCAGCTGGAGGTCAACAGGATGCCAATTAACCGCAGAACCTGGATTTCAAGGAGACCTTGCATGCCAGCCAAACATTTAGCATTGCTCATCTTCTCAAGGTTGAGGAAGGATTTCATTCAGGCACAATAAATACGTTACCATCACACTTTTAGAGCAAATGCTCCCAAAACTTCTTATCTTAATGAGTTTGTCATTGTGGTAAGGAGGGCATGAAAACCATAATCCTTTCATTATCTGCATGAACTGAGTTGCAAGTTGAAACACCCTATCACAGTGATAGTGAACTTTTTCAGCACCAAGTGCCCAAACCAGAACGCATGTATGCACACCGGAGCACTGGAAACCCGAAGACCAGCTGGCTGGTGCTCCAGCGTACGCAAAGTTTTGCTGGCCAGAGCGCATGTGCGTGCCGGAAACCAAAAAAGCAGCTGGTGATGGTGCGTGTACCACAGAAAGGGGTCTGTCTGCCACCTCTAGCACGCATGCCATAGGTTCGCCATCATGGCCTTATCAGATGGTGCTTTATCACTGCTGTATTCTGATGGGGTTCTGTGAGAGCACTCAGTTTGGCCTTTATAAACATCAAACTCTTTTGAAATAATTCATTTGTCAAGTTCAAACACGTCTTCCTCACAGAAAAATCATTCTCATTTTTTTAAAAAATAAAGACATCCTCTTCCTCATCATAAGCATATACTTCTCCGTATGAGTAACCTGATAGATTCAGGAAACTGGATCATCTACATCCAAATCGCATCCTTTAAAAACTTCTACTACAATATATTTGTTAAACTATTAAGCCAACCATTTGTCTGAAATGGTATAGGGCCATGATGGTGAACCTATGGCATGCATGCCACAGGTGGCACATGGAGCCATATCTGTGGGCACATGAGCCTTGCCCTAGCTCAGCTCCAGTGCTGATTTTTGGGCCTTCTGGTCCCACTGAACTCAGGAAATGGACCATTTCCAGCCTCCAGAGGGCCTCTGGGGGAATAGGGAAGGCTGTTTTCATCCTCCCCAGACTCCTGGGGAGGGCAAAAAATGGGCCTACCGGGCCCACCATGCTATCACGTGCCAAAAGCATGGAGAGCATGAGGGGTCACATGTACATGTGCACATGTACATGTGTGGGGTGGGGGCAGGGCGCAGGGGCATTGAATTATGGGTGTGGGCTCATGTGATCCCCCTGTGCTCCCCCTGCTTTTGGCACACGACGGCAAAAAGGTTACCTCCAAGATCCCTTCTAACTCTGTTATTCTATTCTATTCTATTCTATTCTATTCTATTCTATTCTATTCTA